>CM040243.1:122088754-122688754 GCA_022545495.1 Chrysanthemum lavandulifolium
AAACTAGTTCTAATATGGGTAAAAACTAGTAAAAACTATCCTAGAAACATTGTATTATAATTTGGAATGTTGAAATAATCGAAATTTAGAAAATTACCGGAGGAACCACGACACCAATTATTTACAGGTGGAACCCTTAGTTTGGTCACTGGTCCGCTGTGTGTATGCATGGTATCAAAAGTTATAACAGACGGAACCAAATATTTGGTGCCCTCTGGTCCGTGGAGACCAGAAATCTTCAAAGACCCATTTTTTAAGTATCGGGGACTTTTCCGAAACCTGAAATTTTGCTTAAAACATATGACATTAATTAATTCTAGTTAGGAAAAGTTGATAACATATATAGAAACATAGTGGAGCATAGACTTTGACCAGGCTAACGATTTTCACATAAAAGTGAAAATGGGTAAAATTTGGTAACATACTTGTGTTATCCCCCGCATAAACCGGTTAGCATACAACATTGTTTAAGTTATTTTATCATCCTACAAAGTAAAAACAACCAAATAGTATCATACACCATTGTTTTGGTCTTGTTCCAAACACCTTAAAAGAAACCTCACTTATCCAACTTCTTGTAGATCTTTGTCATCATCCTTTCAAGGCACTGAACATCCCTTGGTTTGCTTGAACTCCGCCGATTCATTCTCAATCTCGAGAGAGATGCATAGTACTCTTGAGGTGGAAGACGAGAATTTGGGAGACCGTCTTGAGCTATTGATGATGATGATGAAGGATTTGGAGGTTTTGCCCTTTTACCTTTGGTCTTAGCCACTCGCTCGTCACTGAAGGGCACAAATATGTGAGGGACGAGAGCATAGTCTAGCTTCAACCCTTTTAGGCTTGGTGGAATGGGTGCAATTGCTCTATAGAGACGGGTGAGTAGCATCCCGTAAGGAAGAGCGACCGATCCTTGAGTTGGAATATCTACCATTCTCCTGGCAATGTAGTAGGCTAAATTGAATGGTTGACGAGTGGAAAAGTTGTAGAGCATGTGACAAAGACAAGCATTGCTATGATCTCTATTTCCTATAGTGCTAATGACATTGGCTCTAAGGAGTTCCTCCCATTTCTTGAACTCGGCTTAAGCTCATTGAGCTCCATACCACATGGATCTAGGTTTACTTCCTTTCCTTTTCGGGTGACACGGGTCGAGCGGCCCTTTCGTTAAAAAGGTGCTCACGGATGACGCCCTTATCCGCCAAATGAGTTTGGTAGGAAGAGAGCGGTCATTGATTGCATCGAGAATAGTGAGTGACCACTTATCCGAGTAAACACATGTACCACGGTTAGGAATTCCTAGCACTTGAGCAAATTGGTTTAAGGAGATGGAGTAATCGGTTTGATTGATCCTAAACCTAAGAGCCATTTGATCTTCCTCATCGGTGAAAGAGACAACACTAGCATAGAATCCTAAGACAAACCTAGGACAAATGGGTTCATCGATGTCGAGGAGATAATCGAAGTTAAGGGTGGCAAGCTCGACGGAGATTAGTTCCGCTTCGAAAGGAGGAATGAATGGTCTTACCCTCATGAAAGTACCTTTGCTCTAGACTCTTAAAGATTTCGACTTGTTCTTTGGAAAGTCCCTTGGTTTTGTGGTGTTTAGGGATGTAGCTAAGAGTATCCTTGTGATCATAGAATTTCATGGGCTACCATGGTTGTTCCTATGAGCAAGAATTTACATGTTAAAAATAAAACAAATCTAGCATTTTGGTTCTAGTGTGTGCCTATATGAAAACAATTTGGAGTTGCGGTTATCTCGACTCATTTGATGCATAAAATGGTTTTTAGCGAGGGTGTTTGGCAAAAGGCATGAGATAACCCAAACGCTAGGGTTGTAAACGAACTGAACGTTCAGTGAACATTTCATGAACGGTTCGGTATAAAGTTTGTTTATGTTCGTTTATTTATTAAATGAACGAACATGAACAATATTTTACGATCGTTTAGTTAAATGAACGAACATGAACAAAAGTCACGTCCGTTTATTTATGTTCGCGAACGTCCGATTATGTGTTCGTTAACGTTCGCTTATGTTCATTTATATATTTATGTTCGTATATCAAATCTTTTAATTGTATAATTTTAAATTAGTTTGTTTAAACAAACGACACTTATAAAACAATATTAGATGCATAATTTAATAAAGTTTATGATTGTTTGTCTATGTTTATTTATATTCGATCGTTTATGTTCGTTTAGCGTTCGTTTAGTGTTTTAATGAACGAACATAAACAAACATGAACAACTCTTTTCTTAATAAACGAACATGAACAAGAAATTTCGTCCGTTTAAGCGTTCGTGTTCATTTATTTGTCCGGTTAAAATTAAATGAACGAACATGAACAAGGCTCGTTCGTGTTCGTCCGGTTCGCTTCGACCTACCAAACGCTCCTAATTCAATGTGGCTTCATTTGAATATACCCGAGAATACATATTAATTATGCATTACCTTTAGTATTCAAGAGCATTATGCAAGCGATGAAAATTTACGTTTCTATTTGTATTAACAATAAAATTTGTTTTCCTACAAGTGAGAAGCTTTTCAAAATTTTGACATGGGTGTTTGTTTATTTAGAATAAGGCCTTATAGTCATTATCTTTAAATTAGTGGGAAACATGATTTGTTTATGCAATGTGACAATGTAGTCCCTAATTTCAATGACTAGTTATGCAATTTGCCAATTGAATCCATGTTTTGTTCAAGAATATACATAATCCCCATGTAATGATTTTGTGCACAAATTAGAATCCTAGACTCGAATTAAGAAGTAATGTAGTTAGGATACTTACAATGATGTTATCTTGAGTTATTAATGGGTGAGAAAGTGTCAACAATGAGTTAGGTGTGTTGTTGAAACATTTGGTAAAGTGGGTTGTGAGGAAGAAGATGTTTTGTAGTGGTCTTTTTACTCTTTGTTGTCACCACGGACCGCACGGCTCCAAAAATTGGTTCCGTCCTTGTTGTCGTTTGGTGCCGTGGGAACGATGTGCACTTAAACTAATTTGTTTTGTTTTGTTTGTTCTAAGGTTTACACTATGTTTTAACTACATGTTTGGTTCCATTAGCCCTAAACCAAGTCTAAGAAGATTAAATGGTTCTCGTTTGAGAGGCTTAGTTAGGATGTCGGCAATGTGGTCTTCGGAGGATACTTTCTCAATTGATATTTTTTCTTTTTGAACATTGTCGCAAAGAAAGTGATGGCGGATTTAAATATGCTTCGTACGAGCATGTTGGACGGGATTTTTGCTGAGATCAATAGCTCCTTTGTTGTCTAAAGTATAGCTTTATCATTGAGATGAATTCAGTAATCCACGAGAGCTTGCTTCATCCAAAGAGCTTGTTGACATGCTTTTCGGTGAGAAGTATTCGCTTCGATGAGTTGAGATAGCTAGAGCCGTTTGCTTTTTGCAAACCATGAGGTGAGACAATGTCCAACAAAAGTACAAATACCACTTGTACTTTTCTATCGACATAGTCACCGGCATGGTCCGAGTCGGCATACACTATAGTTTTTACACCGCTCCTCGGGATACGTTAATCCTAAACATGTCGTTCCCTTAATGTATCTAAATATCCTTTTTAAGGCTTCTAAGTGTGATGTCTTGGGATCTTCTTGAAAGCGAGCACATAGACAAACACTAAACATAATGTCGGGTCTACTAGCCGTGAGATAGAGTAGGCTACTGATCATTCCTCTATATAAAGTGTTATCTACCGATTCACCTTCCTCATCCTTGGTGAGTTTAGATTCTGAAGACATGGGTATCTTAGTTGGTTTTGAGTCTTCAAGACCAAATATCTTAAGCATATCTTTTATGTATTTAGATTGGTTAAAGAATATGTCATCTTCTAGTTGTTTAATTTGAAGTCCTAGAAAGAAGTTTAACTCACCCATCATACTCATCTCAAACTCATCGTGCATGATTTTAGAGAAATCATCACATAGCTCTTGACAAGTTGATCCGAATATGATGTCATCAATGTATATTTGAACTATGATAATGTGTGATTCCTTTTTCTTGGTAAAAAGAGTATTATCTACTAATCCCATGGTATATTTGTTTTCAACTAGAAAAGTCTTAAGTCGATCGTACCAAGCTTTTGGTGCTTGCTTAAGTCCGTATAATGCCTTCTTGAGTTTGAAGACATGATGTGGTTTCTCAAAGTCGGTAAAACCAGGAGGTTGAGCAACGTATACTTCTTCATTAATAAACCCATTAAGAAATGCACTCTTAACATCCATTTGAAATAATTTAAAGTCATAAGCACATGCATAAGCAAGTAAGATTCTAATAGACTCGAGCCTAGCTACCGGTGCATAAGTTTCATCATAATCAATCCCCTCTTGTTGATTATAACCTTGTGCGACAAGCCTAGCTTTGTTTCTAGACACTACACCATTTTCGTCCATTTTATTTCGAAAAACCCATTTCGTTCCAATTATAGTTTGATCTTTAGGTTTTGGAACTAACTTCCAAACATCATTTCTAACAAATTGGTTTAACTCTTCTTGCATAGCAATTACCCAAGATTCATCTTTTATTGCTTCATTTATGTTTTTCGGTTCAATGGTTGATACAAAGCAAAAATGATTACTTAGATTTTGGGCTTGTGATCTTAACGTTCTTTGATTTAGTTGTCCTATGACCCTTTCTAAAGGATGACTTTTGGATTCTTTGATGTTTATAATTTCATTATTTAATGGTTCATCTTCCTTGTCATTTTCAATTATTTCTTGACTTTCTACAAGTTGACTTTCAACTAAGTCATCATCTACCAAAGGTGATGTCTTAGATGGAGGTGGACTTTTGTCGAATGTTATGTTCAACGATTCCTCGACTCTCATTGTTTCTTTGTTTAAGACAACGTAAGCTTTACTAGTTTGTGAGTAACCAAGTAATACACCTTCAAAAGACTTTGGGTCAAACTTGGTGAGATAGTCTTTCGTATTAAAAATGAAACATTTACATCCAAACACTTTAAAATATCCTAAAGTCGGCTTTTTACCTTTATATAATTCATATGGTGTTTTGTTTAGGAAAGGACGATTAAGACTCTATTTAAAATATATGTAGAAGTGTCAAGCGTTACACCAAAACTTTTGAGGTATGTTTTGTTCATTAAGCATTGTTCTACTCATTTCTTGAATGGTTTGCTTTTACGTTATACAACTCCATTAGATTGAGGTGTTCGAGGAGCCGAGAAGTTATGTGTTATACCATTTGTATCACAAAGTTTCCAAATTGTGTTTCATTGTCAAATTCACGACCATGATCCGTTCGGATCGATACAATGTTAACACCTAGTTGATTTTGAATTTTCTTGCTAAGAATTTGGATTTATCAAAGCTTCATTTTAGTTTTCAAAATAACGTCCAAGTAAACCTTGAGTAATCATCTACTATGACCAAAGTGTATAAGTTGCCTCCATAGCTTCTTATAGCGGATGGATCAAACAAGTCCATATGCAAAAGTTCTAGACACTTAGATGTGGACACCATGTTTTTAGCCTGATGGCTACTATGAGTTTGTTTACGAATTTTGCAAGCGTCGCAAAAATGTTGGTCATATTTAAGTTTTGATAAATTTCTAACTAGCTCTTTTGAAGATAGGTTTTGGATAAGTCTCATATTAGCTTGACCTAAGCGTCTATGCCAAAGAGTTGAGTTATCATCTAATGTTGTTAGACAAAGTTTGTCATTAGATGTTTTATCTATTTTCATAGCGTATATGTTATTTTTCCTAACTCCTTTAGTGTGGTGATACCATCTTTAGTATTTTACTACCATTTTCTTCAAATAGTACTTTATACTTTTTATCACATAATTGGCTAGTACTAAGTAGATTAAATCCTAACCTATTGACATGAGCAACATTTTCAATAGTTAGGGAGTTATAAGCGATCGTACATTTGCCAATGATTTTGCTGAGATTACTACCAAAAGTGACATTACCTCCGTCATACTCTTGGTATGTTGAGAAGAGGCTTTTGTTTCCCGTCATGTGTCGTGAGCATCCACTATCTTTTATCCATTCATCAAGTTCCAATCCAACTTTCAAGCATACCTAAGACACAAATAACTCAAGCGTTTGGTCCCCAATATCTCATGGGTCCGTTTGGGTTAAACATACCATTTACTTGGTTCATATATGGAAATGATGGGTAAGGGTTCCATGGCATGTAACTGGAGTTTGATATGCTCTAGGAAGTTTTGATTCCAACCGATATGTTGATAGTTGGGTTGTATGTTGTGGTTGCTCTTAGGAAAGGGGCGTTTGGCAATAGGTGTTTTAGACCGTTGTTGAATAGTTTTAGATCTAAATTCATTTCTAGCAAGTCCTACTCCTAATGTAATAGCAGGTTTTAGTTTAACATTATCCTTGGTTTTCTTTGTTACTTTGACAAATTCACTATGATCCGTATTGCAAACATTCTGTCCTACTACAGTCCCCACGGCACCAATCTTTACAACGGACATAACCCTTCTTTTGGGTCCGTCTGGTCCGTGTTGTACTGCAGCAATTTTTACAGTTTGTTTGTCCTTTTCGGCCGTTTTGGTTTGATTATTTGAAATTTGTACTTCATTAAAACCTAAACCACTTGTGTTTTCTGGTACCTTTTGAATTCTAACTATTTCATCGGCACAAGAAATGTTTTTGTTAAAACGTTTGAATTTAGAGTTATGTTCAATGAGAACTTCTTGTGTGAGCTTTAGTTTTTCTATTTCAAGATTTAGCTCTTGACATGATTTGCAACAATCGTCATTTGCTTTTCCCTTTTCTAATCGTTTGCCTTTTCTTTTAACTCATAGACTTCATTTTCTAAAAATTCCTTTTAGTCTTTAAAACTTATTTTTAGTTATGATTTTTAAACTAAGCTCACACAATTGATTATATTGTTTTTGCAAAGTGTCATCATCAATAGAAGAATAAGATGAGTCGGAATGTATCTCGTTTGATTCATGAGCCATTAGAGCGATCTCATCCTTGATTGATTCTTCATCATCCTCACTATCACTCCAAGCACCACTTACAAAAGCTCGTTGGGTTTTGCTTTTAGGTGGCTTGGGACAATCTCCTATTAGATGACTTGCATCACCGCATCTAAAACACTTTCTTTCGCCTTTACCCTTTTTGTCATCTCGGTGTTTTCGGAATGTCTTCTTTTCTTCTCGGGGTTGCCTTACAAACTTTCCTCTTCTTCTAAAGAACTTTTTGAAATCTCTAACAGCCATGGCATACTCCTCATCTTCACTACTGGAGCAAGATTCGTCATCGTCACTTGATTTCGTTCTTGCCTTTAGAGCAACGGATTTGACTTTCTCTCTTTTTCCTTTGATGATTTCCGAATCTTTCTCCATCACCATTTCGTGTACTTTGAGGTTTCCGATTAGCTCGTCTAGTGACATTTTGGGGTCTTTGATTCCTCAATAGCGTTACTTTAGCACTCCACGGATGGAGTGCTCTAAGAAATTTTCGACAAAGTTCTTACTACGAAAAGATTCATCAAGTGCTTTAAGAGATGTAATAACAGTATTAAAGCGAGCAAAACCACAATCAATGGTTTCATCATCAGGGATAACAAATTGTTCATATTGTTGAACAAGAAGATCAATTTTGTTATCATTGACTTGTAAATTTCCTTGATGTGTAATAATCAAAGATTCCCAAATGTCTTTAGCGGTTTCACACATTAAAATTCTTTCATATTCTTTTCTAGGCAAAGTATTATAAAGCATCATTTTAGCTTCATTAGTTTTAGCTATTAATTTCTTTTGATTATCAACAGAAATATCTTTTATTGTAGAACTAAAGTCCCCTTTAATAATAACAAACCAAATATCTATATCTTATGATTTTACATATGTTTCAAAACGGTTTCTCCAATAGATAAATCCATTGGTTTCAAAGAGTGGTGGTCTTTGCATAGATTGCCCTTCTTTAAAGTTTCTGGAATCCTTGGATCGTTTCAAGTTTATAAAATACAATATATTTTAGAAATTCTTGAGCAACGAGGCTCTAGTACCAATTGTGGAAAACTAGAAGGGGGTTTAATAGTTTACCGATTAAAAACTTTGTTTTGAAACTTATTGAAAGATCAATTGATATTGATCTTATATATGTTAGTGAATGATAATCAATATGCAAGCAATACATATAAAAAGTAAATAAGGAAAGAAACAATCAAACCACGACAAGTTGTTTATAGTGGTTTGGTCTACAAGGACTCTTTTTCCTTGCCCTACTCCACTCCTCGAGTCTCACACTCGAGAGTTTAACTTCCCTAGTCAACAAGCTCCTTTCACCGTGGAGAAACCTTTACACTTAACTTACACACTATTTCCGACACTAAGCTAGATGTCGATTTCTTTTCCAAGGTACAACCACTCCCACACACAATGTATTTTAAGGACTAAAATACTAACCACTCACACTCACAAGATTATGATGGTTTGGTACAACAATGGTGTATGAATCAACACTAGATCATACAACAACAAAAACAAGACTTCAACTATTTGTTGAAGCTTGGATATGTCTTGATCTTCTTTGCTACAAAAGAGGACCACTATAATGATATGAACCGAGTTAGAAATGTTAGAGAAGGAATGTATGTGAATATGATAGAAAGGGATGAAAAACAAATTGGTTTGACTTTGCTATTAATAGCCAAAATGATCGGCAGCATCACGGACCACGGATCCCTCCAAAGGGTTCCGCCGTGTTAAATTTTGGTGCCGCTTGGGGTATGACAACAAGATCACCAAAATCTTTCCAAAGTCAACCATATCAATCCAAGATTGTGTAAGATATGTAGAGTCTAAATCTACACAAAATATCTAGTGAAATCTTCTAAGGATTTCAATGATGCACTACTTGATGTCATGTGTTGTTTTCTATTTTTAGAAATATGTTAAAATGTAAATACATATGTAATGTTTTGTTTTAAAAAAATAAAACATTCTTGACCTAAAAATATTAACATACTTTATGGTTTAGAGTCATATCAAAAATATGATTAATCAAAATGTAAATGCTTGAGTGATGAAGATATTATTTGAAAAGCTTGTTTTAATATCTATTAAACTTGACAAGCTTTAAGCTTTATAAAAATTAAATTTACTTTTATCGTTAACAAAACATAGGTAAAGATCATAAAATATAAATAACGTTTAATGACGATATTTGTATTAACAAACTTGTTAGCTTGTATGAAGCTTTGTGTGTTTTATTAATTTGTATAATGTGTATAATAACATGTACTTTTCATATTAGGGTGTTTTAAAAATAACATTAATTAGTGTGTTTAATTATTTTGTATTTAGAATTATGTTGTTGCTTGTTTAAATTGTACATTGTGAAAATTTTATTGTACTTTTTAATAAGAGATGTTTTAATTAGTTGTTTTAATTTGGTATATATGCTTTTAGCGGTTGTATAATGTGAATAAATTATTGTACTTTTAAGTAATTGAGTATTTTAATAAGTATTAATTACACAATACAATTCTCTCACCTTTGACTTTCAACTTTTCACTTTTCAAGATTTGACCATTTTCTATTATATATAGTATAGAATAGTATAGATTAGAAGTGAATCAAAGAATTTACTTAAAATTATTTGGAATAACAATATAAGTTGAATGACAATGTTTGTGTTACGTCCCATGCCCGATTTGACTAAAATTGAAACTTTTTGCGTAAACGATTCGACTATAACGGACACACTTAACACTTATATAATTGACAACATTCTATAACGATTAACACTTTTAAATTACTTGAAGAAGTATACACAATACCCCTTTAAAATTGATTTACACAAAACAATAAAACCAACAAACAACCTCCAAAATTGCATCAATGCGCCGTATCCATATTCGGATACGCCAGTATTCTTCTTGAGATTGATACACGTATCACCAATACGACTCAATCGCCCATATTCCTGTGGGGAATACAACACATCACTCCGAGCTTCAATACGCGTATCCACGATTGAATACGTTGTATTTACCATCTATATGAGATATCAGCTGCGAACACCGCAGAAAGACTCAACACTTAAACTCAACTCATTTGACCCCAAACAATACTATGACCGAACCAAAATCACTCATTTATCAACCAAAACTATAACTTCAAACTACTTCTCAACACAAGATTATTATGGCTTGCCATCTCCGCATTCCGTTGAAGATATGCAAATGTACGTTAAAAACAATGCGAAGAAGGCGATGAGGCTCGAAAAATGCTATTATAGACGTTATCAATATGTTTGATCGTGCAAGGCGGAGAAAACGTATGAGAGAAAAATACACGATTTGCAGCGACATTACGCCCGAACGAAAAGTTGTGATTGACAATTTTTGATGGATGAAGCCCGCAAAGACGACAACATTGCGATATGTTGTGGGGTGTGTTCAACAAATACTATTCAACATCGGCACCAAAATCAATTGGAGCTATCGGGAGAACAAAGCGATGGTGTAGGTGCATCAAGTTAAATACGCTAGATTTGTTGGGCAACCTCGCTAGACGAGGAACGTTTGGCTCGCATCGAGGAATTTCTTGGCTATCGGTCTTCTTCGTATAGCATTGATTAGGATTTATGATTTAGGTATTTCGTATCGCTTTTATTTTAATATATTAATGTTTTATTTAGTATTGTAACGTAGTAGGCGAACCAGCGTTCTTGCGGAATGCCGTGTTGATGGTTTATAAGTTTCCGTTCAACATTCAAGTATCTCGTAAAACATTAATAAAGGCTATTTGAATTTCAAACAACATATGTGTTTAAAAGATACTTATCCATTCGCAACATAACATTGACCACATAGCCTAGATATGGCTAACTTATAAAGGCATTTGATTGCATTTCATTCAACAAATGTGTAATAAACATATCATTTCTGCATATAAATTGTAAAATGGAAGTGTACTTGCGAGTTCTCACAAAGCATCGTCGATTTACTCATCATAAGTTATGAAGGAAATAACTTTGTACTAAAGAAGTATCGTTGATTCGGTCATCAAACAAAATATCGTTGTATGGGACAAAACTATAACTTTAATCGAATCGGTAGTGAAGACTTGAAATTCAACTAATAATACCTTTTGATGTTTCAAAGTTGCTAAGTCGATTATTTGACTTATTGTTTACAAAGATTTTATACATATATATAAGCATAGAAAAGGTAACTATCTATATTTTGTTTTCCATTAACTTTTATCTATAGGAATAGAAATATCTTAATATAATTATTCAAGCAAGCTCTAAATTCTATAAATATGTAAGTGGCTAAAGTATAAGCGGTGTGGAACTCTCATAAATGAAACATACCTATGGGATTTTATGAAGACTTTGGAGTTGTTGGCTGGGATAGTCATTAAACGCATCCACGTGGATCTTAATTAACCATTTTCGACAAACGCATCTTCTAAATGGTATCAAAATATATCATTTCAATACAAAAGACATTACTTCCACCACTATAATCTGTTATCCCATTTCACATTATTTCAATCGGGCATTTTTAGCGGAAGTTCCTTGCACACAATTTCGGACATATAACTCCTAAAGCGTTATATCCGAATAAGTTAAACCACTGTTTAAACATTTTGCAAAAAAAATACTAATAAAATAAAAATAACATCGATCAATCCAAACACGACTGTTTGACATCTAGGAAAAAAAATGTTTTGACATGTAAAGAGTTATCATACTTGCTTCATTAGTTATTGTATTTAGTTCATTCAACCATTAGACCAAAAGAATACAAAGATGATGCATTAAGGTAACTAATATTATTAGATCTTGAGAAATCTCATATTTAAAAAGTACATATATATCAATCACACCTATTTTCATGAGTCAAGAGACACGAAATCCAAGGAGCATGATGTAATATCCTCGTGCTCATAAAGTGGACATTTCTATGCATAACATTTCAAGTTGTCATCTCTGTAATATCTCATTGTTATGTTTTCTTTATATGAGTATTAGTAGATAAGGTAACCAAGTTTAATATTGATGTTAACCTAATGAATAAGCGACTTATGTGGTCGAAACAACTTTTGACTTAGAAATTCAGCAGTTACAAAACTCACACAAAAATATATAAACAATTACCAAATAATTTATGAAAGTCGACCACATAAGTTGCTCATTCATTAGCGGTAAGTTTTGCAATAAGTCAAAAGTTATCCACTTATCAATGCTCATTCGTTAGCGGTAAGTTTTGCAATAAGTCAAAAGTTATCCACTTATCAAAACTAAATTTAAGAGAACTACGAAATAAGCAAACCCAAACTCAATATTCTACAATGCTTAGTTCAAGTAGCTTATAAGTGCTTATTTATAAGCGGTCTTTGAAAAATGACTAACTTGAACACCAACCTAAAAAATAAAAAACATGAACACGATCAAGCGGTCGGAACCTCAAGCATCCTCTCAACTCCCATTTCAGTCAAGCTGGCACGCAAAACTCACAAAGCATCGTGAATAACTAAATTATCATCATCGCCTTTCTTACATTATAAAACATCCTAATGGTCGTTAAACAATAAATAGATCAAATAACCGTTCATTAATAAACTAAACCGTACCTCATTTTCGCTTACCGCATCCATTAGACCACTTTCGTGACCCGTGATCCCGTTCTTTGGTACAAATCCTTCAAATCACCTAAATTTTGTGTGGTTGCATAGTACCTAAAAAGGTTCGATAGATAAGATGACTTTAGTGGTTCCTTCAAAGTAGTTAATCTCGGACGGTTTCAAGATTCGGTTTTGCTTCTTCCTCAAAATGATGTAATGGGGTCATTAGTGCATTTTAATTACCTAATTATCTTGAAACTAAACGAACATTTTCGGGAAGAACAAAATGATTCACTTTTGCTACAACGATTTTCCCTCATAATTGTTGATTCCACAAACTAAATGGTTGGAATCCTCGCTTCTTTGCTATATGGTGAATCAATTGGCTTGGTTGGAATACCACATCATATAAAGCAATATCTTAGTCCAGTAACACATATTTGTGGCGGGATTTGAAATTATATAACTTAAACTATAAGAATCCAAATTTGAAATTACCTTCTCATCATCAAAGTTTGTGTGACCAAACTTCAACTTCCTTTGCAAGTTATTTTCAACCTTCTTCCACTTGGGAGGAAGCTTCTTCTCGCGTCGAGCCGGAAGAAAAGACGGATATGGAAAATGTTAAAAAAACATTGGAAATAGTTGTGTATAAGGACATAAACTAAAGTACTAAACACATATATAGAAATTAAAACCGATAAGGCGAATAAGATGCTTAGAATCTTAGATGATTCACTTACATATGTGAGCAATAAAAACATAACAACTTATATATGGAACCTAAAATATGAACACGTCATAAGCTACCTATGTTTGTTATACCATATTAATATTTGGTGTTTGGTTTGCAAAATGATTATGATCATTTAAGGGGTGTTTGGGTTGCTTATTGATTTTAAACTTAGAAACTACTTGTTCAAAACTACTAAGGTAGCTAAACACAATAGCCTAATAAACATTTTTTTTGGCAATCCCAAACTTAAATCATATAAAATCAAAAGCACTTGAATAAGCAATCCTAAACACTAAAATAACGTAGGATACAACATACATTGCTCGCACTACCAAATTCAACCCGCCAACATATCAAAACAACCTAAGCCTTACCATCCAAGCGAAGTCGTAGCCGCGACTTCCGCTTCACTAACAACGCCGCCATATCCGAACCCCAAAATTGGTCACCGCAAGATTCGCATCGTTACATAAGTTTCTCAAATAGAAAAATCATATAGAAAGTTCATTAAAACATAATATGCAACCACGAAATTAAGTGTTGTGTTTTGAAGCAATTGATTTTCTTATGAACAAATTAACAAATAGTTGGTGCGCATGATTCAAGTAACCTTCATATTGAGTAAAGATTAGTTTCAAAACCGACCCCAATAATCAAAATCCATAAATACATACAAAACTAATCCTTATTTCATCAAATATCGAGTCATCTATTTTTTAATCCGCACAAAAAGTAAAATAAAATTACCTTAAACATAATATGGTTGATTTTTGATGATGTGTTGTTTATACGATTGTATAATCGTTGTGAAGAAGAAACACCAACTGGAAATGAAATCATAATAATAAACAATTTTGTGTGTGATTTATGGCTTTGTGTTTTTCATATTGTGTTACCTAGATTTCTCTAGAAATCTTGATAAGGCAGTGTGTTGTGGACTTGTGGAAGGTTTGAGAAGTTTAGGGAAATTATACAGATACATACATTTTCACAGCAATGTATCAATACAGTGAGCGATGAAAACATAAAACACACAACAACCAATGTTAACGTGCCAGATCATTTTTTGGTACTGCATTTTGTGTACAATGAATATGGACCAATTACATGATGACAACATAGCATGTATTAGGCGATTTTTATACACCCACAAGCGGTGGTTAGTAAATATATATAATGTTTTTATTTTAATGAATTTTAAATTAGTTGTTTAAAATGTTTGAATTAAAAAAAAAAAAAAAAAAAAAATCGGTCGTTATTGGTGTGACCATGACAAGTCGTGTTTGGTTCTTAGAAGAGAAAGGCGATGTGGCGGTAGGTGACCAGATCACGGCTGTGTCTAGCCTTAGAAAACTTTCAAAAGTTTGATGCATTACGTACACTCGTTTTTCGAGTAAAAACATTTGGATCTGTAAAGTACCAACAGATACAAATGAACAAATAGATCCAGTCAAGGGTAACCTCCTTTTTTTTTTTTTTTTTTTTTTTTTTTGTGAAATAACGTTTTAAGCACATTTCATGTTGTATAGCGCAATACTGTTTTGAGTTCATTCAATTTATAAATATGCAAAATTATGATAGTATATTACGTATTAAAATCTATACGTTTTAGAACAGCATCTAACCGTATTTTAAAGGTCCATCACATAGAAGGTTTTGATTTCAAGTCTCAATTGAGACTTGAGATTCTTGTGAGATATCTCGCATATGAGACATGTGAATCTTTATCCTAAAAGAAGAAACCCGCCGCATGAAACATAAACAACAATCAACTAGAAACCAGAAACAGCATGAAACATCTTGACTGCCAGGAAAACCGCACGGGCTGGCATTTAGAACAAGTAACAAACATAGATATCAAAGTTTTGGTAAATGACACTTTAACAAAGAAAAGTAACAAACAAAACCTTCATATATATCGTCATTGAGAACATTTTGTACAAAACTATCTGCCCATGTTCTTCTATTGTAATATTTAGCCAAAAAGTTGGGGAAGAAAGAAAATGAGATATAAATAAGGGCCCCAATTATATCCAAGCAAAAGAGTGTCCTTCTTCCCATCAAGCATGGTTTGACACCAACTATCCTCCGTTAAAGTCCCAAAATAACTATAGTTTCAAGTTACCACACAAATCCATCTTTGATCCCGTCTTCAAGATTATATGTGTACCTCTGTTAAATCAATGCCAGTATTAGACCTCAGTTGTTTCAAGCAAAACTTACTGAAGAAAAAGAAAAGCGATATTTGGACTGCAAGCTTGTACTTGGCAAGATCAAGTTCCAACTTATATGATAAGGTAAACCAAATAAGAGTTTAAACTCCTGAATCAATGAACAAACCTTGTTGAGTCAGATAGTACAGCATATGCCTCTCCAATTTTCTTAAAAAGCTTGTCGGCATCCATGTGGATCGTTTTCATAATCTCTTTCCAAATATGACCATCTGCTCCGCTCTCACCTCTTGCTAGAAACTTACCTGCCTGCATTTTACGATAATCAGTTAATGGTACTATATCTAGGCCAGATGTAAACAAACAGAAACAGTATATTTAGGCCAAATGTAAAGAAATACAGAACCTTGTCTGGATGGTGTCTGAGTGCAGCTTTATGGTATGCTTTCTTGATTTCTGAACCAGATTCAGACCCTTTCAATCCCCTGTCAATATTAATTGAGCATTCAAAGGTTGTATGTTACAATGAATGTAATAATGCATATTTGATTCATTTGAAGAAAACTTACAAGATCATGTAAAGATCCATTGACATTCCTTTCTTCATATATCTCTTCAACGAAGAAAGATGCCGACGAGAGACTTTTAAATCTTCCACGTACTTTTTTTCACTACGCTTTTCAAGAAGAGAGATGAGTCTCTTCAAATCAAGAAATGCATGCTCATAGTCCCTTATCTTCTCATGTAGACTGGCCCTCCTAGATATTGCCTGCAAACATGACAATATCAGTTATTAAGCACAAATAATAGTATCCAATAGCCATATGGATGCTTCTATTCTACAAAATTCTGAAAAGAGAAGGTACCTTCATGTAGTCCCCATCAAGAGCTATGGCAAGATTGCAATCTCTAATGGCATCAATAACGTTGCCCAAAGATTGGTGTGCAGCAGCACGATTGCATAAACAGATAGCTGTGAAAGGCCTTGATTCTATACTCCGCATTATGGCATTCGTATAATGCTCCACTGCTTCGATATATTTTCCACTTTGAAAAGCATCATTTCCTGCGCTCTGAAGTTGGGAAAGCGGCAAGTAAATAAACATGAAAAAATCAATCTATAAACAAAACTTCATTATATGTGCAAGTCATTTGGAAAAGCAAATTTCAGCTACAAGACTACGAACAGCGTCTCACTGTTACTATTTTAGCTGTATACACCTAATACTACTAAGGCGTGCATAGCAATTTAAACAATATCTGTTTACGGTAAATCTTCAAAACAAGCCTACAATATCTGTTCTAATGTGCAACTGACTCATTATTGTTTGCATGTGGGGTCAAAACAAATGATCTTTGCAGGCGATATAAATAGTAAACCAAACCAGAAAATATGTTATGTACCTTGATCTGAAGAAGTTCATGGACAGTAACAACTGAAAAAAGGATGGTTCCTCAGCCCTGCAATGAGAGACAAGAAATACAAACTTCAATGACAAACATCATAAATGTGTGCATGTATGTGATTATGTACGAGTCAATGGATGTATGTATGATTATTACTTGGTTTCAGAAGGCACTATTTGCTCATACTTCTCAAGCATTGAAAGAGCCTTGTCAAATTTACCCATATGATAGTATGACCTAGACATCAAACTCCATCTCCACAGCTGCAATAGTCGGTTTCCAACCTCATCTGACAGGTGCTTACTGTCATTTATATTACCACAATTCATTTCAGCAATAGCAAGTGTCTGCTCACACATTTGAACCACTTCTTCATACTTATGAAACTGTAACATACACACATTTGATATAGTTAGTGGTGAAAATAATATTACTGAACACAATGCGAGATGATTTACTGTACTTATACAATACTAATAAGTTACAACAGGAAATACCTGAAAGAGAGCCTCCCTTTCAATTCAAGTAGTTTCTCTGAATAGCAGCTTATTGACAAGGCCTCTGCAATAATCACCATAGCATGGGTTGCTGACTCGAACGTTTTCAGTTGCAAAAGTTCAGCAGACTGCTTAATATAATTAACCACTTTCTGCCAGAAAGAAATTACAAATTAGAATTAGACTTATAAGAAAGGGATGTCCATTAATTAACAATTTTATGTAGTTATGTACACACATGGACATATATGACATATTGCCAACACACACACCCTTATATACGGTTACACACAGGCATAGAGACGCACAAATTATAATGATATACGGTATACCGTGCCTCAACACTTTGTAGGCCATCAGATGCTTCAATAGTAAGCCGTCTGTCCAGGCAAACCATTCGAGTCCAAGCACTTTTGTAACAGCAAAGTCGTCATCCAGTTCCCGCGAACCAAATGGCAGCTAGGAAGCACAAGAAATAAAACTCTAAGTCAAATCCCTATGGAAGTAAGCAATAAGAAAATGGAAGTCATCATTGCACAGATCTAACAAAATGTATAATGATTCATGTGTGAGACAAGATATACTTATGAAACGTGAGAAGCAAACTGATTCACCAATTTTGTAGCTTTGTATCACTATTTTACATATTTGAGCAGCTCGATTCACACAATTGAGAATCAAATTTCTTTTGCTCTGAATATACATATAACTTAAAGTAAAACAAAATCCTGAAATCTTACTTTCCAGCTAGTAGGCAGACTTTAAGAAAACCGGGATCTAAATAAGTCGCCATTCTGCAGTCATCTAAAGCTTTCCTCGTCTTCCCAATAGACATCCTTTTAGCAGCACGATTGGTGTAGTGCAAGACAAGAGATTCAAGTTCTGGTGTCTTGAAGATAACTCTGCATCTCCAGCCAAAATACATGCTAGATCTTTTGCCATTTTCCTCCATTGCTTTGTTTCTAACTTCTGATTCAATATTTCATCATCACGCATCTTATTTGCTTCTTCAAGTTGCTTTATCTTCTCATTCATCACATCTTTAGTTTTACAAACTCATTATTCAAATCCCACCACTCTTTAGTCATCTCTTCATCTTTGTCTCTCAAAGACGATAATTCCCATCTGCATTTTGTAACTCCTCTTGAAGGTTTTCATGTTTACTGTTAATTCTTCATTCTTGGATTTGGCGCATTTCAAGTCAGTAGTAGCTTTGTTCATGTTTAGAGTTATTTCCTCATTCTTGGCTTGAACAGAACACAAGTCAGTTGTAGCTTTGTTCAGTTGACATTTCAGACTCTCAATTTCTTCGTCAGGTGATTGTAGTTCTTTTTCTTTATGTTTTACCTTTCCTAGTAACGGGCTCACTGGTTCGAAATTTGAAGAAATATCAGTCACAACGTTTATTGGTTTCGGTCTAACATTCTGGATCCCAGAAGAAGATTGGAGGCCATCAGCTTTCGATGGATCATTACCAGAAGCTTGGTTTCCCCTGACAAATGTAACCTTCTGTCAGAAAAACTGATTTAAACTCTATTGGTATTTATATTCAGTCATGCAAGTAAATATATGAGCAATTAACAAAAGACTATAATCAACAGAGTGCAGCAAACTTATCACCGCCTTTTATAGATCTTAATAAAAGTCTTTCAAAGCGGTTGACTGATTATGGGTTAATAAACCGAAAAGTCACTACACCTTTGTTTCGTTAATCGTTTTATAGAAGTCTATTATCTCAGGTATGAACTTAGTTTATATACCAAGCAACGCATATCTTACTTTCTGTTCATATAACCACTCAAGGGTGGCCTAGTGGCAAAAGGGCTTGTGACTATCACTCTAAAATGTGTAGGTCTCAAGTTCAATTCCTGCTAGGTGCAAACAACCTTGAAGTGGCCACGCCAACCTTCTGAAAAGGGAGGGCTTCACCTGGTTTGAGTCTGTGTGGCGGTGGGTTCAAACCCCATGGATTAGTCGGCCAAAAGGTGGGAAACCATGGTTACCCAAAAAAAAAAAGGATTATGTTCATATAACTGATACTTAAAATCTTTTCGTTCATATCCAAATATATCTACAGACTACAGGCAAGTCTGAGCAGTCTCTGTCAGCAACAAATTGAGTAAGTACCATATCACATTACAGTTTATAATAAACAGGTTAATCTAATTATTTCAGGAGTCACAAATAGTGATACAATCCTGATTTTATGACTGGATTGTGTGAAGTCATAGTAATAACACTACTAGAAGTAACTAAAAGTTTCAAAATTTTGGAAAGAAAAGTGATTATTAGATTGAATGTAAAATTAGCTATTTCTCAAGTCGTAATAACCCATGAACTAATAAACAATGTATGGCTTAGGGTCTAAAGTATATCTAAAAAGGCTTAATCTGTGGACCACACACAATCCTTTATTGTAAAAAGTTCATTATTTTATTCCCCTTCCCCATACCCATATAACACCGGTGTTACCACACCAGCCATGGTGTTATGTCCAAAGTTATCAAGACAACGCTGTGAACTTGGTGTTTGTTTCATTGTCTTTTTTATAATGTATATGTGTGATTTAGTGGGTCCCAGTTTTCAGTGTTACAACTACTGTAGAAAAATGGGTTAAATGTTATTCATAGTGCTATTCTGATGCGGCAACACCTTTTTGTAACTTTGGTGTTACCACGCCTTATGCTAAAAAACTATGAAAAACAGAGCACATTCTCAACCCTTGCCAAACAATCACTGAAAGTCCGAAACTCCGTCGCCAAACCACCACAGGTGCACCACCGCCATTTGCTTCTACTTCTTCATCAGTGACACATAGTGAAGGTACATATCTATGTACATCAATACAAGTTTTCCGTATGAAATATACATAAGGTTGTGCTTGGCAACGAGCATTTTCAAGCGTTTAGAGTTAAAAGCTTGTTTGGCAAACAGCTTTCAGCTTTTGGATTTTATTTTAAACGCTCCTAAAGGTAGAAGCATTTAGCTTTTAAAACTGTATGCTTGTTTTACACTCTATAGTGACCGCTAGAGCTCTTTGCCAAATGCTTTTACAAACCAAAAAAAGTAACAATTTTTTTATTGGGGGTAAACCATGGTTTCTCACACTAATTCACGGATTTTGATTAAAAAAAAAAAAAAAAAAAAAAAAAAAAAAAGTACAGCTTGTAGCTATAGCTAACAACTTGCTCCTCACGTTACTTTTGGCAAAGAGCAATGCTACACATGTGGCAAGAGCAATGCTACACATGTGCTCCTACACTAACACCTATCGCTAGTTTCTTAAACATACGTTACTTTTGGCAAAGAGCAATGCTACACATGTGGCAAGTGACTAGTACCAATAGAATTGTATTAAGGGTGCGTTTGGTTTATGGGAATGGGTATGAAGGAATGGATTCCATTCCCAATAAATTGTTTGGTTGGTGGGTTTACAAACCCATAGTGATTCCCGTTAACAAACCAAACGCCCCCTAAGGTTTCTCTTTCTTGTTCTCACTCCCTATAACTAAGTGACACATGTATGTGTGTATTTAACCTTGAGCAAAAGGGTACATGCAAAGCTAGTAATAAAAGTAACATAGTATATAACTATATAAAAAAAGTACACAATCCTAATATAATAAATGAATCACATAAACATAGAAAAAATATATATACATATATAAAAAGGTTAAAAAGATAGTACCTATTAAAAGTAGTAGGATAATTCCGTAGAGGGCCATAAACGGGACACTGGCGAGCATAATGACCAAGTTCATCACACGAAAAACACCTCCCATAACTCGCACGAAAACGCTGATCACCACCAACACCACGACCATTACCATTACCATTACCAAAACCGCCACGTGTCACCACAACCGGTGAATGATGTTGTTTTTTGTTGTTGTGGTCATAATTTTGACTGCTGACAGGTGGAAAGTGTTGATCATAATCTGTTTTGTTTGTGTAATCTGGATTGTTGTTGTTGTTATTATTGGAATGTAGTACTCTTGCCATTGTTGTTGTTTTAATTAAGGAATGGTTTTGAGTAGTTAGGGTTTTATAAATAAATTTTGGTGTTTGGTTTTGAATTTATGTCATCGACTCGACTGTTGGGAGTTTGTGCACTGGGTTGTTGCTGGACTTTTAATTCTTTTATTTATACTCTAAGGGAGGCGGGGTGGTCACTGTCACCTGGTCACACCTCACCTCCATCCAATAAAACCTGGCACCAAAACTACCCAATTTTACACTATCACTTCTACTAAGTGGAGGGTGGTCACTCTACCCGATTTTTATTTTTTATTTTTTTTTTTTTTTACATGTCATCTTCAACCCTGGCCATCTTCTACCTCCATATTTGTCCTTTTTTTTTTTTTTTTAAGCCCATAAGCCTCAAAATAAGCTAGAAATCTGGGCTTTTGAAACTTAAGTCGAAATCCAACCTCACATTTAACACTCGGCTTGGTATACCGAAATTTGTGCCGATTTTGATACCAGAAGGCGGTGTGATGTTACCGCTCGGGTAAGTGCCAATCCCTTACCCGCCTTGCTCCTCTCTCTAATTGCTTTCATGTACGGCTCAATTTTTTTTTTAAAGAAATGATCATTGATCTAGCTTTGGCTAAACTTAGACCTAAAATTACTTTGCATCATTTTGAAGGGTTGTAAAATAAGTTGGTCATTATGCATAACCATCAATATCGACACTTGATTTTAGGTTTAAGTTTAAGCGTAAAACTAAGTCCATGTATCATTTCTCATTTACTTCATATTCATGTAAATTATTCACAAAAACATTTTAACAAATTACAAGTCACATGTTTAATGTAATGACGCGTCTCTTTTATAAAATCAAACCCCGGTTAGTTGTTAAGACAATGCATAACTCGGTGACAGACCGACTAATTTATATGGTTGATGTGTGTGTGTTGTAATGTGGGGTATAGTTTTGTATAAATGGTGTATGTTTATTGTTTAGTGATAAAGTTGGTTGTCTTACTATACCAAATTTGTGGTGATGTTTGTGACGAAGTGAAAAGACGACGTTCCTTGAGTTTACGTGATGATATTGATCACCACTACACCCGGTCTTAATAAGACCGGAACTTAATATTATAGTTTCGAATGATATAATCAACACCTTCATCCGTCTCATAATAATTGTCAACTTTCTAAATACATGCAAAGTGTTAGGAAATCTCATTAAATACGTTGTTCACCAATCAAATGTCATCTACACCTACTAAACTCTCTTCTCAATGGTTGAAGAAACATAAAGTGGATATTTATTTTGCGATAATGTGAACACTTATTATAAAAGCGTAATGAGTAATGTTTAATCATAAATTTAGTAAACTTTGTAAGTTTTTTGAAGGGTTTTTCTAACATGTGCCCTAGGGTGGCAATTCTTGACACGACACGATAAGCGATACGAACCCGAACCACGAAGTTAAGCAGGTTTGGGTTGAGGATAAATAGGTTTGGGTCAAAAGGTCAACTGTCTAACCCGTTTAATAAGCGGGTCGTGTTTGGGTTGAGTAAGTATTAAGCAGTCAACCCGTGAACCCGTTTAAGATATAAGATCTTAAAAATAAAATATATAACCTGGTTTTTATGTTGGATGTGGATTAAATGTATTTTGTTATTTACTTTGCATGAGTGAATTATAATTTTATACCTTAGATATCTTGAAAATTAACGCTTGTAATTCAGAAAATTATCGCATAGTTATTTGTCTGTTATTCTTATCATATTTTAGATCCTTATATCATTTTTGCGTTTAAACTAGTTAAATCGACAAACCACCAACTTTATTCACTGCTTGACCTATTTACTTAAATGGGTTAAACGGTCACAAATGGGTTACGTGTTATGCAGTGCAGGTTGGGTTGAGTTTCTTGACACGATTAATAAATGGGTCGTGTTTGGGTAAAGGCTATACTAACCCGCCAACACGCGAACCCGAATAGGTTAACACGGACACGACTCGATTGCCACCCCTGCTGTGCCCTAGGGGCACAAGTTAACCATAATAAAAATATACAAAAAATACACCGGGACGCATATAAAAGTATTTGTCTGTACGTAGATCCATGTGTATTTTTTTGTGACCCCGGTGTATTTATGGTGTGCTTAACTTGTGTTTCTAGGGCAAAAGTTAAAAAACCTTTTTTGAAATTGATATCTATTTTTAGAGTTTGGATATCTGACTATGGTCAATGGAATGAGTTTGGATACCTGACTATGGTCAATGTAATGTGGATTGCTTGTCTGCATCCTTGGTTAAACATTTATGTACAGTTGTACACCACTGTTTGGTTTCCTTTTTTGTGTATTGTATAGGACTATTTGCAGGCCTGAGACTGTAAAAAAAGGTCTGGGGAATATGCACCCTTTTTCAGTTTTTTGACAAGGTGTACACGCCATAAAATTTGGTTAAAGGAAAAACAAATTACAGTCTTCTTTTTTTTTCACGCTACAAGTAGAAGTGACAAATTTGGTTTTAAAAAAATCAACCAACCCGAAATAGAAATTAAAGTGTTATCTCTTAAGTCATTTTTTCTGATCTGATTTTACAAACAATAGACGAGGTATTCTTAACTTTAGAAACCATATCAACGGCACACTTAATGCTTTATACATACATTTTTTTTGTTTCTTGTTTGACCAAAAAAAAATCACGTCGAAACTTGAACAATGTCAAAGCTGGCATACAAAGATGAAGACCTGGAAACTATAGCCTAAAACAAAAGGTAACCCAAAAGAAAATATAGAATAGTTTTTTGTTCAAAACTTTCCTCTCAATGTGAACCACAAAATTCATGAAATGTATTTTTAGCATAATATACTAGAACACAATTTGTCTCGAACTCAGAATCTACACGCACCTTGCGTCGCCACACTGATCAAATTGTTAGCGACCAGAACTAGAACAGCAGTATATGTAGTGTACAACACCTTCATCACAACAATGTGACCCCATAAATGGCAAACTAGTGATTGTAAGAGTGACAAATGAATGAATGATACAATAGAATAAACACCTACACTTAATCGTAAAAAAACTGGGGTTAAGGATTGAATGATTTATCTGATCATCCTGCTTCAGTCCATAATGTTTTATGTGTATGTATGTAGCCTGCGTATGCAACTCCAAGATCCCTAACAGCTTCACCTGGAACTCACTGATCCGATATTCCAATATATATAGTAACTACAAAGAATCCTTTTGTGGGTGGTGATTATAAATTACCAACGATATGAGCTTTAGTAAGTCCTTCTCGAGTCTTCCCAAGGGTAATGATGTGAGTAACTGTTGTAGCTCTTTCTTGATTCATGTGTATATCTCCGGTTGCTAAAATCATAGGGAGAACTGTAAAAATCGGAAGATCTTCTGCTAGTGCTGGCAAAGGTTACTTCCTCATCATCCCACATTTCCTCTTCAAGATCATACTTGGACCTCTGCAAAGTTAAATCAGAGTTTAAAAAATAGAAAATAGCTAGCTTGTTTACGAAAAAGTGAAAACGCCTATAAAACCAGGTGGTAGATATTATAAAAGCTGCAGACCTTAGTGGAGTCTGAGAGCACAGCGTATGCCTCTCCAATCATCTTGAAGATTTTGTCAGCATCCGTTTGAATTGATTCAGTAATCACTTTCCATTGTTGCCCATCACTTCCACTTTCAGCTCTCGCAAGGACTTGACCAGCCTACATACAAGTCACCAGAAAAAAAACTCTTTATACTGGAAAACAGTTGAGTAAATGTGACATTTGATTGAAGTGGATTTATTTTAGATACAAAACGCTAAGAGTAAGACCTTGTCTGGATGATGTCTAAGAGCTGCTTTCCGATCGCCTTCTTAACTTCCACTGCAGCATCTGAAGGTTTTACTCCCTGTAAATAAACAACGTAATCAGAAACAGCTAATTTGCTACAAGTAAAACTTTCTAACAAAAAAAATAATGATATAAAAACTTACAGAATGAGGTAAAGGTCCAAGGACCTTTCTTTTTTTGACTTTTCATCAATAGAAGAAAGACGGCGACGAGCTTTCCTTAAATCTTTCACACTTCCATTAGCTGTTCTCCCTGGTGTAGCAGACTTCTGAGAATTCTCCCCTGTTTCAAGAATGGAGACGAGTCTCTGAAGATCATCAGTTGCATGTTTGTAGTCTCTAATCATCTCCCATAAGGTAGCCCTTCTGGAGAGTGCCTGACAATGCGACAACAATAATAAGCTCAATAATGCCTGACTGCGTGTTATTTGAGGCAAATTAACTAAAACTTGAGAAAGAGATACGGCCCACATACTGATCAGTAAATAGCCAATTATTAAAATCATAGCACCAAAACAACATTATACCTTTGGGTAACTTCTATCAAGAGCTATGGCTAAGCTGCAATCTCCAATAGCATCGATGATTTCACCTAAAGATTGGTGAGCAGCAGCACGATTGCAGAAACAGACAGCTGCAAGCGAGTGTGATTTAACACTCTTTGATATTGCAGCAGTATAATGCTCTACTGCTTCTGTATACTTGCCACTCTGAAATGCTACATTTCCTGCATTCTGATCCCACAGAAAGAAAGATAAAAGAAATAAATTTCAAGCACATTCGCAAATATACACCAAAACTGATTGTCTTAATTTACTAATAATGCGGCTAGTTCAAAACTGATTGTCTTAATTTATCTAATGCATATCATATTACATGTATCTTAATTTCTATTCAAATGTGGGTATTATTGGTGTTTGAATAGAAAATGTGGGTATTGTTGGAACATAATAAACCTTACTGCACATGCTACAAAAGCTGAATAACAACTAAGGTATCACCGCCTCATTCCCTTTGACATTAAAAACACAGCTACATGTACTCAATTATTTTTATTTTTTTATTTTTGTGTTTGCTTACATTTCTACTAACATAAGCAGCTGTAATCAAATTCCTATAATCTGCTAGCTTTAAATAAGCTGTAACTACAGGTTCACACATGAAAGAAAACACAATCTTAGCCGTACCTTGCATTGCAGAAGTTCACGTATAGTAACAGCCAAAGAACTTAATGAATCCTCGGTCCTGCTTCCACACCAAATAAGCAGCTATATCAGTAGCAAATTTTGTAGGTATTCCCTAACAACTAGGACATATAATTTAATCAAATAATAATACAGTATGCTTACTTGTCTGCAGCAGGTCTCAGTTGCTCATGTTTATCAATTGAGTCAAGAGCCATCTCAAGCTTACCCAAATGAAAGTAGGATTTAGATATCAGGTTCCACCTCCAAAGCTTTATTGAGTTGCAATCATAGCCATCTGCATTTGCGTGACCAGCAACACCTCCAGTTGCAATATTCTTTTCGGCTGAATCCAGAGTTTGCTCACAAAGTTGAACCACCTCATTATGCTTCCCCAGCTGTTATTAAAAGACAAGTCAGGGCGAAGCAATCCAATTTTGATAATTAACCATGTATAACTTGGTGAAGAGTATAAATCATCTAGAGCATCACAAACCTCAAAGAGAGCCTCTCCTTTCATATTAAATAGCTTCTCCGAATAGCAGCTTATAGACAAAGCTTCAGCTATAATCTCCAATGCTTTAGTTGCAGACTCGTAGGTTTTCTGTTGCAAAAGCTCTGCAGACAGCTTCAGGCAATCGGTGACTTTCTGTTAATGAGAGGATTTTTTAGGTTAGAAGCCACAAATGAGAGGATTTTAGTAATTGTCAACCTATTTCAGTGGATTGAATTTATAGAATAGAATAGAATAACTCTTGGTATCAAATCCAATAACAAATACATGCTCCAATTTGAATCACAGTATGGCAGTAACATGGCAATAAATATTGGAAAACACCAAGGAAAAAAGCGAGACAGATTATGTGGGTTACCTGTGCCTTCTGCAGGCCATCAGCAGCATCAATTGCGATTCTCCTATCCAAGCAAACCAGGTTCTTAGACTCCAAGCACTTGTTATAGTCAGAGCATGCATCATCTAGCTCTCCTAGAAGTAAATGACAACTAGAAGAAGTATACAAACAATAAAAACAGTAAGAAAGTGCATCTCTTGAATCCACAATTTCAATATATAATATAAATACAACTAAAACCAACAAGGTGCAGAATCATTGCAAGTAAGTAAAATGTTTTTATCTGAACAATTACTCCTTTTGTTAACTAAATATCACCTTCCCTAAGTAAGACTACCCACACGGCCACAACAGACATCCTATTAACTGACACAAAAGAAATGAATCCTATACCTTAGGACTATCATATTCTATTGAAAAAAGGACACCGTAAACAACCAATTCCTGAGAATGAGATATGTAAAGGCTCAATGACTAAAACAAAGCCAGTTAAGCAAATCCAAAATCAGCATGTGACAGAACAACACTCAATAAGCTAGAACATAACCAACAAATTAAGTCCAAAAATATGATTGTATGAGAACAATAATTTGGCGAAAATATCAAATGAATACACTTTCAAGTGTGCAGTTAGGCATCCGTTCTTGTCAGATATGTAAAAGTACTTGCAGGATTTTATCCCTAGCTTAGTAGAATATTACATTGTCCAAGAATTATCAAGAATCAACTAAGACACATAAATGAAAGAAGAAACCTTGGTTTGAAGGGACAAAATAAAACAGTGTAGAAAAGCTCAAAACTTAATCTCGTTTGAAACACAATGCACATCATTACTTTCTCTATGACACTTGTCAAGTTCTAGAGCTAATAGGTTTAGCTTCATATCTTAGAGCACAAGGTATGGATGCAATTCACGCCAAATGCACCTTAAAATTACCAATGGCTAGCCAAATGCCATACCGTCACTTGTGCCATTCGTGAGCCAACTGCCAAAGGTATTTGAGCTAGTGAAATGGCTCAAGCCATTGGGGGGTTTTTTTTGTGTATTGTGAGTGAGTGGTTATTTTTAGGGGGTATTTTGTGGGACCCAATAACATGTTAGTGGTGTGTTATGAGGGAGGGTGTTTTAGTTATTGGTGTGTTACCAATAACGTGTTAACGGTTCCTCCCATACCTTGTGCTCTTATAAACAAGAAAAAACACATAAAAAATATTATTGTGACCACAATTGTCATGCCATAAAGAGTGAAAGGCTCAAAGCATGCAAAGTGAACATAGCAACCAGCAGATCAAAATTTTGCACACTTGATTATAAAGATGTTACTCGGTGAAAAGTCGCTATGTTCTCTTGGTTGCGTACTGTGTGTAGTAATGTAAATCACCAACATCGTTTACAGTAAGTAGATTTCAAATAAGAATAGTATTAACCACTTCAAATAAAAGAATGACACCATCTAAAAATGCATATTAGCTCATCAATTATGAGGTCAAACTTCTAAAACAGTATGATTCAGCCTTTCTCACGTATCTGGCTGAACATTTGAATACTCTTGTAACATATATAAGAGGGTTTAGAATTCAAAATACAAAAGGGATAGGAACCAAAAGTTCAAAAGAAATGATTCACCATCTTCATCAGATTCCTTCTAGCTATACTTCAGCAGTTCAGCGTATTGAAAAGTAATAGCACCTTATGTGACCATCCGTAAATATAATGTTATTAGGTGCAACCGTGCAAGTATTTTAGTTGTGCTTGACTGCTTATCAAAAGTGCATGATATAACTCATTCAGTTTTTTACTAATTCAAATTCAAACTGCTAGTCTGTTAAAAATACAAAATATTTTAAAAATGAAAATTTTTAAGCATTTCCCTATCACTCGTCATGTTACCTTCAGAATTCCATTCATACCATGCCTTCACGTCAGTTTATTATATAAATACACTTAACTTAAGAGTGTGATGTTACATGCTATGGGAAAAGGAGTCCAAATCCAAAGCATGTCCTATAGCTCAAGGGTACAGAGCAAATCGGATAACGATTTCATCTATTCAATATGTACAAAACAGACAGAAAGCTTACTTTGCAGATCTCAAGTTGACCTTTAAAAAACTGGGGTCTAATGCAGCAGCAATTCTACAGTCCTTTAGGCCCTCCCTCATCCTTCCAAGAGCCATACGTGCAGCTGCACGATTACTATAGCACAAGAGAAGAGGCTCTATACAAAAGTCACTTGTCTCTGTATGCTGTATTGAACTAATACCCTTTGAATAACAAGCTTCAGCCTCTGATAAATCGCCATTTTGTAAGCTTGGTTCCCCTGACACAAATGAGCGACAAATAAAAACTTAAAGCTGTGATGACGACAATATATACGGGTATACAACTGTGAGATATCAAAATATGGCTGAGATTAAACCTTTTCCGCCATTTGTCACAAATTTCCTCATCTGAAGCCTTTGTATATTCCCTAGTAGTATGTGTTTCATGTGCACGAGATGGATCGAGTCTGCTCTTTGAAGTTTTGAATTCTAAGCCAAGACCAGTTTTCATCTTATATTTCTTCACATGAGGTCGTTGTCTTGCTGGCACATTAACATCAGGAAAGGATGCAGAAGATGATGAGACGTTTGTTGCACTAACGTTCTCTTTAGCATCAACCGCATCTTCGTTAGTAGAAGTTGATGCACAGTCAACAGCGCCATAAGGATACATCCATTGGTGAACAACCGAAGCTTCTTCAAGCGACTGTGGGACTTCTTCGACCACCTTGATTCTTGACTTTAGCTGGGTCTTTTTACTTTTCTTTGGGTTTTACTAAATTCTAACTTCTTACCTAAACCCGGAAACATATCTGATGTGAAGGAAGTTGACAAATTTATATCGGGTGTATTAAAGCCTGTAAATGAAGCCCCGAATAAAACACTGTTGTTTGGAAAAGTGAAATTTTTAGTTGTTCCTGCTCCATTTGTCGGACGTGCTTCAGAATAATTAACTTCAGGAACAAAACCGATGCCGCTATTTGAAGATGACTTCGATTTTCCATTTGGGACACCATCTGATATACTGGTTTTGCCACTTCCAAACACAAACAAATTATCAGAATGAGAAAGCGAATCACCGTTAGAATCATTGACCTTATCCGAGCACTGACTTTTATTGGGTCATGGAAACTTGATGTCTTCGTCTCGTTGGAGTCTTTAGATTGGGTCGTTTCACGAAACTATTGCCTAAATTACTTCCAAAAACAAAACCATTGTTACCACTACTTTCTGCTCCTTTACTCTTCACCTTTTTATCGGCAGGTTTCTTTCTTCCCTTACGGTGAATCGTTTATCATTTTGAATCCCAAATTGAAAACCTCCATTAAACTCACCGTTCCCAAACATATTTCCACTATCTACATTCTCGTCAACACTCTCACCCGATTTTACTTCCGTAGAATTCAACTTATCAACTTTCACTTCCGATTCTTCCTTTTGGTCACTCAAATCCGTCGGAAACAAAAGTCCACATTTTCAGATTTTCCGCTATCTGATGTATCATAATCTACTAACTTACGTTGATCATTCATCAACGGTCCACTCGTTCCCAAATTCAATCCCGATAAAGAATCAACCAAATGTGAATCAACCTCAGCTGTATCCGTCTTCACCCCAAACACAAAATCGACACCACTAACTTTCCCAAACTTACTCTCATCATTCGTCCCAACCGTAAAACGCAACTTATTAAAATCCAAACACTCCCCATTCCCACTACTTTGCCCTAAACTAAAACCACTCGAATCCGAAACAACACTCTCTTTTTCAACATTTTGACCTAAATTTAAATTAAAAACAAAACCATTACTACTACTATCATCAACAACAGCAACAGGTGGTTTTGAAACACTCGAATGCTTCTTAACTTTGACATACTTTCGTCTCGAAAACCGACCAGGGGCAAACGACGCCGTATCATTTGAGAAATTAAAATTAGGGTTGATGAAACTAAAAGGAGTGTTAGTGGGGTGATTAGGGTTAGGGTTAGGGTTAGGATTTTGGGAATATGATGATGATGATGATGATGTGGAGTCTTCGAGTGGCGGTGACATGGTGGTGGTGGTGGTTGAGAGTTTTAAGTTTTTGGGTTTATTAATTTTGATAGTGATTGTTTGGTTTGGTGGCTGGTGACGGTGGTTTGAAGAAAGTAAAAGGAGGGAATGTATATGTTTTCAATCCATTTATTTATTATTCAAGGCTTATTACTAGTAGTGGAGGAATATAAAACCATTTTTTATTACTTTTGTATAATGCAAAAAGATTTTGTTACACATATGGTTTGCGTTTAAGAAATAAAAAAGGCTCTACATGATAGAATAGGTCGGTCGACTTTCAAAATGGTGGGTTGACACCACCGCAACTAAAAGGTCCTAGTCGGTTGGCTAGTAGTGGAGGTATTTTTGAAAATTAAGGTCGAGCATCGATCGATTAAAATGCAGCATACAAACTCAAAAAAAAATTTTGAAATAACCCTTTTAACTTTATTAATATCTTCATTTATTTTATTATTTTATACACAATTTTGTGTAAAAAGATGAGTGCTTTTGAAGAAAAGATATAGGCCGCTTTATTGTCCTAAAAAGATTGATTGTGGTTTGCGTTTTGAGGTGATATGAAAAATAAGGGTCGTTGTGGTCATTCTTTGAGGTAGTCTAACTAGTAGAAGGTTAAATTCGGAAATGTATATAGTTATTATTGAAGAAACAACCAATTAAAAAAAATGTTAGCAACTCTACTTACTCCGCATAACAAAATACTATTGTTAGGACATAACTAACAACACTTTTTCTTAAATTAGTGACTTTCAAAAATACTAATGTTAAGACATAACCAACGACAATCTCAGTCTTTATCACCCGTACAACCAATATAAAAAATATATATTAAAAAAATAAAAAAAAAGGTCGTTATGAGATTGCTACAAGAGTTGCTTGTACTTTTAAGATAGTGTTTGAATTAGTTTATTTTGTACATGAGGTGTGTATTTTTCAGGCTAAGCCTTTAGCCAATTACTGGAATCTCCTTCAAAGTTGAGAAGAACAAACATGTTATCACCAGGAACCATGAAGTTAGGGACTTCCAAACCTACACCAACTTCACATTAGGCATACTTGGTTTCTTGGAGTGGATAGAGATTCATGACAAGCATCAGAGACTTAAAGGCACTCCTCGACTCCTTGGCAATCATACACGGGAATTCAAATGGGTAAGAGATGCAACTGCTAAACTAAACATTCCTCCTTCATTTGAGCTACTCAAACTTGATCTCTCCAGAACCGAAGAAGTAGCCTACTTAGGGAGAATCAAAGAAGAAAGAGGATCAATTTTGAACAACTCTTTCTCACATAGGAACCAAAGGTAGCTGGTGGTGAAAGGAACCTTAACCCACCAGAAGGAGTTGATGGGGAAGATAGACAGGCAACTGTTAAACCTGAGTCTGAAATGTTCTTCTCAACCAATACAATCAATGTACTTTAAGAGAGAGAAAGAGTTTCATCGTGCATCCACAACTCAACTGATCAGACTTCACCAAGACATCAAGATGAACTCTTAGATGGCTAAGGACTTCTCAGTTAGGATGAACATAGAAATTGAGAGCAAGGATGATTGTGACGAGCTATCTCAGGGACAAAGTTGTATTTGGAGGAGTGAAAGATGGCGTGTGTGTGTGTTTTACAATTAGTTCACAAGCTTAAAATCTTCCACTCCAACTCTTATGCTATTTATACAAGTATGGTTTTTAACTCTTTCCTAGAGGACAAGTCGACGAGTTCTGAAGACAAAATCTCGATGTATTTTGTCTCATTCTAAAACTATATTGGGTAACCGACAAGGTTGCTTTCTTCAGTAGTGATGACACCGAGCACGATAGTTAGCCATTCGGGGAAAGTTGACTTTGGTTGATAAGGACTTCGTCTTATCTGTTCAAACTTATCTCGCCTTGTCCGCTCATTCTTGATTTTCATTGCCTCCAGTGTTCAACTTGGTTTGTCTTGATGTAAGTAGTTGGTGAGGAGTTTGAGATTGATGAGTTATTGTCATCACCATTTGAATCCACCATCTTCTTCTTGACTCGGTCTTCACCCCTTAAGTTCCACCTTCGAGTGGAGACTTCTTCTTTGTCTCTTACTAAGTATCACGAAGATAGCTCTTTGAGAGACTATGCTTTCGATGACTTGTTAGTGTTTAAGGGACAACACTTAGGGTATTTTCTATTCAAATCCTAGACTTAAGGGGTTTGGGTATTTATTGAACCCAACAGTCTCCCCCTATTTGGATATACAAATAGCCTAAGTATTTGATCAGTGTAAGTGAGCAAATGGCTTCTTCTTACACTGAATGTACTAATGAACATAATAAGGAACACTCAATAATTTAACAAAACATACATAATTATTGATCAAATTACATAGTTCCTATCACTAGTACAAAAGATAAAACAAAAAAGATGTCACTCAATATGGATTCCCAGTGCTTCAAGCTTTGGTTTCTTCTTGAGGAGTGTTTCTTTATCAGGGTTCTCTCTTATCTTAGCATTCAGGTCATTGGAGAACCTGACGTTTGCTGGGGTTTGAATCTGAGAGGCCGCTAGTAGATAACTTGCCATTGTAGACACTCCTGCAAGGTCAATGTCACTCCACCTCTGGAATGATGGGTTTCCATAGACATCAATAAAGAAGAGTCCTCTTTCAGGCTCTTCAATGCAAAGACAGTTTACAAACTTCACTCCTTCCGGTAGCTCCCTGTTGCAATCCAGGCCAGGAACTTTGATTTCAGGCTCAGATTCAACCCTTTTTCTTTTGCCTTGGGCTGGCTGAGACTAAGATCCTTGTGGTGCAGTTAGAGCTGGTTGAATCCCAAGTTATGCTGGTGCTTCCATCAGTCTTTCATACCGTTTGCTCAGGGATTTCATCAGCTCCTTGACCACTGCATTCTGTTTCTTTGAAATGATTGGACCAAGCTCATTGAGTTCAGTGATCCCAAAGTCAATGAATTTCATGGGATCATGAACCTCAAATGCCTTTTATCATCCCCCCTGTAGACATTCATTGCCAGTGGTTTGGACTTGGGGATGATTCTTACATATGTTATCTTCTCAGGCAGCCTTCTGCTTGTCATTGACCAATTGTAGTGGTCAATCCTTTCCTTCCTGAAGGCTGCAGTTTTCCTGTTCTTTTCATCCAGCTTCTTCCTCATTCGACCATTTGAGCTGACTGAGCATATTTGAACTTTGTCGGACTGACCCTTTTCAAGCTTTTGGGATCAATTTCAATGTTTCCGACTTCCTCGGCTACAACTTGTACAAGGGCTTCTACTTTTCTTTCTTCCTCGGCTAGTTTCTTTCTCCTGTCTTCCTTTGCAAGGTAGGCACTTAGTTGTTGTGAAGTAGCGAATCTTGAGTGTTGTCGATGACATAAGGAATCTTCTCGAGCTCGGTGTTTGCATTATGGCTTTTCCTTTATCCCGGCACGATGAAGAAGATGCTACCAAGGAGGTGTTATTGTCATTATAGGTGTTGCCCTTTGTCATTTTCATTAATGTTGTTGTTGTTGGTGGGATGATGAGATGGGTGTTCTTTGGCTGGTTGGTGGCTCCCCTCGGTGTGAGAGGAGTCTCTTGATGGCTCTCTCCCCTCAAGCTATTCTTTGCAAAATTAGTGAGAGCAAGAGTTGCACAGGATACTAGAGGAGTTGGAGTTGCTTGACCTTTGAAGGCTTGGTATATCTCCGTGACCATAACCTTGATGTCAGTTGTATCCTGTTGAAGACGGGTGACCTTTTCTGAAAGATTGGCCTGAGATAATTCCAAAGCAGTCGTTCTAGGCCCAAGATTTCAGGCCATAGAAGATGAAGCCTTAGCCAGAGTAGTCACTTGAGCATCCAAAGAACCTAGTGTTGTCTGAAGAGACTGAACGGAAGACGAAGACCCTAAACATTGGCAGATTTGAGCATGTCGATTAGTTCAGTGAGGCTGGAGGAATTCTTCATGTAAGCCTCAGTAGCCTCCAACACTTTGGAATTGAGTGTTGGGTCTTCTTTGACAGAATCCCTGATTTCATCTATCTTTGTGCCACAATCCTGAAGGTGCTTGAGAAATTTGACCAGGTTTTCATCCAGTATGTGCAGATGTTGATACATTAGCTCCATGTGCTCATCAGTGTTGCCGTTGAAATTAAGCACTTCAGATTTCATATCAGCATAACTTGAAGCTGCTTCAACGTGCTGATCCTAGAGAACATCAGTAACACATGAGTATAATTTCGTGGAAGCCTTTGTGATCCACATTACCAGTTGTCTTTCAGTCAGTGGAAGAATATTATCATACTTCTTGAACTCTTTAGGACAGGATGAAGTAGAGGAGTCAGAGTTATTTTCTTTAGCAGGTGACTCTTCAGTCTCTTGAGGATCAGGCTGATGCTCTTGTTCCTGAGTTTAAACATCAACGTCCATTTCTTCCTATTTGAAAGTATTTCTTCTTATTGTCGGCCAGTTCTTCATTAGAATAGGATTTCATTTACTTGACAACCGTTAACGGACCGATGGTGGTTATGGGTTCCATATCGTGGTGGTATTTGTCCTCGAGTCTTTGTCCCTGTGCTCCTTCAAGCACTGGTGGGTAACTCGATGCTATCCCTAGAAGCGGTGGCGGTGAGATCCCTATCGGTGGGTTGTTCATTTCCTCACGAGTCTTTAGGATCACTCTTTTGGCCTTGAGACAAAAGTTGTGATTGGCAGTGTCATCATTAGGCGGTGTGGAAGGCGCCCCTACCGGCGGGTTGTATATTTCCTACGGATTTTGAGGAGTAGTAGTTGGGACCAAGGGGCCTTGATCGTGATGTATCAGTGTCATTCGTTGTCACCGGGTGGATGATGTTTGGTCACCCTTAGGTGGCCGATCGATCTGGGCTTTCTTTGCCTTTTAGGTTGTGCTCCAGAAGCCTCGGGGCCTAAGACTTGGGTTTGGTCTTAGTCGATCCGAGACTTCCCTTTCTCTTTTTAGGAGCGGGGTTTGGAGACACTAAGTCCCTACAGTTGTTTGACAACCATATGGGTCGTCAATTCAATTTCGATGACTTGGGATGGGTCTTTTGAAAATTTGATTGACTCGGGATACAAGGTAAAGCACGAGATTTGTATTCACGAGGATAATTGCAACCAAGTAACACTTGTAAAGCGCATGAGACAAACCTAGGATCTGAAGCGTATTTCGTCCTAGTTTTGCTCGATAGCTTAATTACTGAATCACTGTAAATGATCTCTCCTATGTCGACGATGATCCACGTCATAAAGCAATATGCCACCATAAAGCGAATAGAGTTAACTTGTTCGGTGGATGAGTGGTTCCCACGAGAACCTAAATCACAAAAGTGAACAAGATCTTTCAAGCCGCGGAAATGAGTTCTTGGTGACGGGGTTCGTCCAAAACTTTGGATTTAAAACAATTTGTTTTAACCCATCCTTAACTATGGAGGGTTCGGGATGGGCAACATAGTTACCGTAATTATAGTCTAACCCCATTGATGTACAAAATGTTATATAGTCGGGGTGTTGACTTTTCCCCATGAAAAGACTGAATTTGATGAGATACTCCCAGTAGTCGAGGTTAGTCTCATCGATAGAGGGTGTAGGGTCATAGGCACGGTTGTTGCCCAAAACTCCACGAGGAGGTTTTAGTGCAGGATAGAAGGGGACCGAGTAAAGGCACTGTTTGAGTGGGCGGTTGAATAAAAACTTCATGATTCCCTTATAGGTTGGGACATTGGGGGTATTCAAAAGTGCCTATAACATTGTTTGTTTTAAATTCAACATTTTCAAGATCTCCTACCTTTGAGATGCAAATTGAAGAGCGTGTTCTTGCCATTTCCATTAAAAATACTATGGTTTTGAAAAGATTTCTTGACAAGAACAATCAAAGAGTTTTGAGTCTCAAGTTTTGTGATGAAACATTTAGTAAATTGTTTATAGAGAAGATTTTCTTGGCTTTTGAAGATTAAAGAACACACAAAGATTTCTGGTTCATGAAAGTATTTTGTGAGTTTTGCTTGAAATTAATTTGTGTGTGTTTATGAGGTTTTGAGGGGTATTTATAGAGTGGTGAGAGGGTAAATTTTGCATAGATGAGGATTTGTAAAGTCGGTTTTGAAAATGTTTCATTTACCTCATTTAATGCCACCACTCCATTACCGTAGTAATTTTCCGGTTTCAAGGAGCAGTTGCGATTACGGTAAAAGTGCATTTTGCGATAATAAAATATCCTTAGGATATTTCATGTGAGGAGGCATTTAATGCCAAGTGGGATAAGGTAAGGTTTGAGGACCCTTGACTTGGATGACGATGAAGATAAAGAGACATATATTCCTATATTAAATTGGTATGTTTACCAACCTAGGACATTTAAGTAGCGATACTTGGTGCATTTAGTTACTCATTCAATGCTCAATATCCAAAGTCGGGGTCCCTGAATCGGTCTTACTCATTCGGTGAGAAGGTTGTTTTGGGGTTTTGTTTAGGGAGCATGGACCATTTCGGAGAGAACTTACCGAGATTGGGTTTGATTATCGAGTTCTTGACTTTCAATGTCAAGCATTCCCAATTCGACTTCGGTCTCTGAAGGTAGGTTCATCTAAGGGTTTGGTGAAGATATCGCAAGTTGATATTCGATGAGGGGTGAAATGAAGTTCTATGTCTCCTTTCATTATGTAGTCCACGATGAAATGATATCGATATCAATGTGTTTGGTTCTTTGGTGAAGGACGGGGTTGTTGGAGATTGCAATGGCACGGTGTTATCCCGGAAGATGGGTACCATTTTGTAATGGATGTCATAGTCATTGAGTTGACTTTTCATCCATAATACATTGGCACAACATCTGCAAAGAACAACATACTCGACTTCGGTGAAGACATAGCCACCGATTGTTGGTTCTTAGCACTCAACAAACCGCTTTCCTCAAGAAATTGCGGGACCACGAGGTACTTTTACATCCATGTTGCGACTGCATAATCAGTCGAATACCCTTTGAGGTCAAACCACGAGTACTTTGGATAGTAAAGTCCAAGGCTTGTAATTCCCTTCACGTATCTAAGGATTCTTTTGGTTGCAATGAGATGGGATTCTTTGAGATTGGTGATATCTTGCTATTAGACAAGCGAGAATTGTATGTCAGTGCAGGCGATTAGATACATCGGTGAACCTACAATCCCACGAAATGAGTTTGATTAAGCGATTGCCGGTGAGATCGAGTCCAAGGTTGTTAGGAGGGACCATTGGTGTCTTCACCGAGGCACGATCGAGATATCTCATATTTCTTCAAGAAATTTACGGTATACTTCTCTTGGTGATGGAGATTCCTTTATCAGTTTTCACGATTGTAGTCCAAGGAAGTATGTGAGTTCACCCATCATGCTCATTTCAAACTTCTTTGTCATCAGTTTTCAAACTGTTGCAAAAAGTATAATTTGTTGAGCCAAAGATGATGTCATCAACATATACTTGGACCAGTATTACATCTTGCTTTGTGATCTGCGTACAACGCGTTCGGGGTCAAAGGAACTTCCTTTTCGTCGAGCAAGTTTTCAACACCCTAGGCGGTGAACCTAATCGTTGTAGTGCGATATTAGGGTAAGCCTCGGGTATTGATATCGTTCTCTAGGGAATAGGAATGCTAGTGAGAAGTTACTACGCTAAGGTTGGGGTTGAGGAAGATTATTTTTATCTTTTATATTTTTAGAAAATAGAAATTACGAATGTCGGGTATTGGATTTGGGGGTTGGTATTTCTACCGATTACTCTACTATTATCTATTCTAATTAACTAAGCTAAGGGTAGTCTATGTCTAATTGATGTGTGCTCGTATGATGATTAAAGATGTGTTTACCTAGATGTTATTACTCCCTAGTTATCTCCTATTGATGGTTGAATTGCCACGTCCTTATTCTTAACGCGTTGTGTCTTCTAAGGTCGTAGGGTATGCTTTTTTCTCTAACTCTTTGAGACTACCTTAAGGTTATTGCCTACGAAATCTCTAGGATTCATAAACTAACTCTAAAGTTATCTTTGGATTTTTAGCCTACAACAACTATAGGCGATTATAAACTAATGTTCACAAAGATTACTCAAGCATTAAAAACACAACGAATGACCTATCGCAATCCTAGGTCAATTACAATTAAGATAAGAGACAACCAATCAATATTCAATACCTAGGTTTCATAGATCTAAGCAAACACACAAGTAAATTAGCGGACATGGAAAACATGCAAGCAAACACACAAACAATTGAAGACATAATTAAATTAATGAAGTAAATTACTTATCTTGTTATAAAATAGGGTATGAGAACCCTAAGATCTTGACCAAGACACCAAAAATCGTTATTAGGTTTTACTCCACAAAACTACCTCCCTAAAAGTCCGAAAATTTGAATTCTATAAATAGAGTTACAACTTATGCGGTGTCACTCTTTAAATGTGACGCCATCGGATCGCCGCCATTAGGGTTTCGTCTTGACCACGTCAACCTTGTGATAGCGTCACCTTATGGTCATTGACGCGTCGGCTTCATCTTCGGCGCCGTCGGGATCGAATCTAGGCCGTGCGAGTTGTGACGCCTACTCTTTAAAAACGACGCCGTCGGTACAAAATAACAATTTCGCTCATCGAGCCTTCACAAATTTGGAGCACGTTGCGACAACGTCGCTTTCTAAGCGTGACGTCGTCACCTTCAATTCTAGCAGATTGAGTGTCTTGATCTTGACTTGGCCATTTTCTTCATATATTCACGCCTTTTCGTCCGAATAAGTGTCATTCTAGCAATTTGCCTTCAAGAGACCTAAAAGTGATAAGGAGCGAAATTAAGCGAGAGCGGATATAAAGTGGTCGATTAAGGGCTTAAATGACCCTCAAAAGTGTATCTTTAAATCCTTATCAAATATCCCTAAACTTGGTATTTGCTTGTCCTCAAGCAAATGTGCTTTTGGCCAATTAATTTATAAGTTAGGGGTCATGAAGCATTAGTTTAGAACAATTCACAACAAGTATAAGCCCCGCAAAAGTCATAACAAGCACGGAAATTGCATACTAGCACCTCACAAGTGGTGTTTGGATACTCTCATCTCTCGGGTGTATATGAAATATATCAAATTGGAAATGGAAGATAAACACTCATTAACTGGTCCTAGTACATAGATTACCATAGGCTTGAGACTAGATCAAACCTCCATCGCTTTGGCGTAAGCACCTAGGAAAATCTATTTAAGAGGTCTTTTAACGGGTTGTAATGTTGGGCTTACGGTAGGAAAACAAAGGGTTTGGTAGGATAGGCGATTTAGTGGTGGCAAGTCAAAAATCTTTAGGTTACAAGCATGAGAAGAATGGTGTTGCTTAGCCAAGACTCGACACTCTAAACTCTGGATAACTTTGAAACAAACAAACATAAATTTAAAGATAGATGTAGGATGGTAGCCCATATTTTTTCATACACTTTTACTCTACCATCCTCTACGATAACATCAAAATAATAGGGATTTATAGGCACATCCCTACACTTGAGTTTTATTACTCTAACACTAATTTGACCCGAATTGAAAAGATCAAAACACTTGGAGTACATTATTACGTAAATAAAGGAATTTGAATTTAACGTTCCTTCCGTCACTTCATAAATTTAACTTTTCCCATGAGTCCCAATCGTCCCAAAGCGTGTACAAAGGATATGACTCGACTTAGCAACTTATGCAAGCAACTAGATAATTGAACTAAGGGTTTAGTATGATAACAATAATGCACTAAAAGTGAGTGCATACAAGGTAGCCTAAGGCGATTTGGGTGTACATTTGGGGTGGATTGTAAACAATGCTCTTCATTGATATTCGGAAACCGAAACATCACGAAAACCGCGAAAAGGATAGGCTCACGAGGGGTTAACTAGGGTATCGTGTACTAAAGATGAGTACAACGCAAGGGTGTGGGAATTACTCAAGCGATGTGGAAGAAGTAATTATAATACGGGTATCATACAAGGGTTATCCTAATGCCTCTTATAATTTAGTTATTCTTAACTACACAAGTGTAGTCTCACTAGCGATCTCGAATGCATCACAAAACAAGTTCTAGAATCTATTATACTACCGGTACCCTCTCGAAGCATTAAAGAGGAATGCTTTAATTCCTACAAATCTAAGGGCGATCCTCACATTTTGGGTGGAATTTAAGTGGTAAAGGGTTTTGTACTAGTCATATAACTTCCTATCCATGAGACACTTTATTAAGACTAATGGCCCACTCCTACATGTCATGAAAAATTTTAAATTTGGTGCCAAAATTACCCTAACCGATATTTCTCATGGTTTATTACACAAATGATATTGGACAAGGCAAATAGTCAAGGATAAACATAGTTTCAAAGTTCCGTTTATTTTCCCTCCTACACTTAAAGCGAACATTGTCCCCAATGTTCCCCGAAAGTATCAAAGTTATGATAATGGAAGGTAATTAAAAACGAAAGAAACTAATACTCCCCTGATTAGCTCGGTAGGATCCGTGTGTGAAGTAGTGGTTAAATTCTTCTTCAAGAAGAATGTATGCGTGTAAAGCTCCATCCAATCTTATGTTTCTTCTTCTTGATAAATAAAACCTGCACACTTGAAGAAAACAAACGAAGCCTTCGCGTAAAATCAGCGGTAACACTATATATGACTCTACTAAACTAAGATATAATGCTTGTGGAATGGAAGTTTACAGATATTTTGGAAAATTAAGACCTGAGAAATTCCAAAAATTTATAAGTAGCACAGAAAACGAGAAAAGTAATAAGCTGTTTCTACTCCTCTAACGCCGTCAGTTGCGATCCCGACACCGTCAGTTATCACCGAGTAAAGCGGTCTGCGATTTTGGAAAAATTACGGAAAATTTATATCTTTAGAATCGGAAAAAATTCTCGCAAAACATCTATTATGACTCGATACAAGCATTTGACTCTAACAAACACACGTGTATATCTTTTATTAATCGTAATTCTCATGTTCACGTTCTTTTGAAAGCGTGTGTAATCCTCCCTACACTTATCCCTTTTGTAAAATACCTTTATATGTACTTAAGACGAGGTTAAAGACAAAATAAAGCATTTTCACAGATTCAAACATGAGAATAAACAATCAATAAAAGATATACGACACACAAACAAGCAAACAATTAAGCATGGGTTCATTCCCACGAAGCGCTTTTCTTTATTTATGAGTGTTGTAGCTAGACTCGAAGTCGTGCCCCTACGTACCTATATAAGTAAGCTTATCCTCAAGAATGTCATAAGGATCAAACTTATCATTTAAGTTCCTAGTGGTACGCTTAGTTCGATATGCCTTTTCAAACTTTTCTCCATCGGGGTAGGTCATAGATCGTTATCCTAATGTGCCACTCTTCATTACCATCACTAGGCGGTCTATCCCAATTCCACTTATGCTTAGGCTTATCGCTCTCAACTTTCCACTTATTCTTGACAAGGTTAACGGGAAAGCTTCCTGGGAACTCGGTCATCTTCCTAAACACTAAGGCGTCCTCGAACGGGTTCACTTCCATGTCCCTAGCCAATTCTTTTTCATGGAAAGTTGCTTTACTAGCAAAGGCTTCATCTAAATAGAAAGGTCGTTGGGGACCTATGAAGTCCTTAATAATCCAAGGTCCATATCTAGATGGCGTTCTATCCAACCTAATCTCATGGGGGATTTCCTCTTCCTAGTAGTAAATATGATTTTTGACATCGTAAATTGACCTAGCACTCCCTTCTCCTACCACTATTTTAGACATCTTACAATTAATGATGGCACTAGCGGTAGCTAAGAATCCCCTTCCTACTAACAATGGGCATGTCGGGTCCTTATTCATGTCTAGCACATGGAAATCCGCCAAAAGAGTCAATTCTCCTACGTGTACTACCATGTCTTTTATTATCCCTACCGGATATGCAATACTACCGTCCGCTAGACCTAAGATGGTTTCCATTGGTTCTATCTTACCTAAGTTAAGGCTTCTATGGAGGGACAACGGAACAAGATTGATGCATGATCCTAAGTCGGCTAGAGCATCGAGAGGTTTGGAGGTTCCAAGCCTACATGGAAGAGTGAATAGCCCGGGATCGTCTAACTTCTTAGGTAAATTATTTTGCATAAACGCGGACCCATGTTTTCCTAATTTTAGTTCTCGCTCATATTTTTCTTTTAAAGCATTGTAATAAGGTGCATGAGCTAAGACTTCAAGAACCGGTTTTTCTTGGTAGAGTTCCTTGTACTCCTCCTCTAGATTAGGTTTGGGTTCTTGTTTGACGGGTTTCTCAAGAGTGGGTTGTACCAATGGTGCGGGTCCTTGGTAACTCATTTGGGATCGCTTGAAACCCTTGTTGATAGCATTTACCGAGTGGAACTTTGGGTGTGAGGGGCATGGATGCGCACTCTCCTATGGTGAACAAGAACATGAAGTCGATGAAATCGAATTCACTTTTGGGTTCTTTATAGTATCACTTGGGAGTGCTCCAATTTTCCGGTCATTGAAGGCTTTTAAGAGGGCGTCAAGCTTGTTTGTCATCTCGCCTTGTCGTTGCTTGAAATCGGCTTCAAGATTAGTCAATCGAGTTTCTTAAGATGACATGAATCTAGATGCAATTGCCTCAAGACTAGTGGGGTTCCCGGTGTTTGGAGGGTTGAACCTATTAGGTGGACTAGATGAGCTTTGTGGTGGGTTTGAATTTTGGTTCCACTTAAGGTTAGGGTGATTCCTCCATGAGGGGTTATAGGAGTTTCCTAAGTTATTTTGTTCGGGCTTGAAAGTGTACCACTTCTCTCCCGCTCCGTCGATGCAGCGTGGGCGTAGTCCAAAAGCCTGCTCGGGGAGTCTTGTCCAATCACGAGTGTCATGGGGACCACTACACAACTCACAAGGTAAAGTGATTTTGTTCACTTGATGTGAAGACTTAGGATTTTTGTAGGAGCTCATTAGGAATCTGACTTGATCTTCAAGCTCGAGCATCCTACGGTCGGAAGGTTGTGAGTCAATGGGAGGCAAGGAGATTGCCTTTACGGTTTTTGGAAACTCACGGGGGTCATTCCAACTTTCGTTGTCATAGAGAGCAAGGTCCTCTATTATACCCCACGATTCTTCCGCGGTGAGATCACTAAGTTTACCACCGACCGCTTGGTCGATGGATCGCTTAGTTGAGAAGTTGACATGATCATAAAAGATTTGGACTTGAAGCCAAAGATCAATGTCGTGATGAGGGACTCTATGGAGTAAGTCCTTGAATCGAGTCCATGCTTCATAGAGAGATTCACCTTGACGTTGTTGGAACATCAAGATTTCATTCCTAAGCTTAGTAGTTCTCCCCGGTGGGAAAAACTGGGCAAGGAAACGATAAGTGAGATCATCCCAATTTGAGATGGAGCCAGCGGGAAGTCGCTCAATCCAATTACTAGCTTGGTCCCGTAAAGAGAATTGGAAGAGGCAAGCGTGGTCTCCCGAGTAGAAGCATCGAGGTCGATGGAATCGACGATTTTAAGGAAATCCTTAAGATGCTGATTAGGATCTTCATAACGAAGTCCATGGAATGCACATCCGTTTTGCACCAACCGGATGGTGTCGGATCGAAGGGCCGTAGTTTGGGCTTGGTCGGGAAGCTCAATGGTGTTCCTATAGCCTAGGTGGCTTGGTCTTGAGTATTCACCAAGAGTACGACCTCTTGGTAGGTCATTTGGTGGTGGGTTGATGAGTGGGGGTTGATTATCACCTTCCATGATGAAAAGTGATAGGATTACTAACAAAGGTCACGAAGTAGGGGGATAGACTACGAGGAAGCTAAAAATGAGAAAAAAATCTTACTTGATAGGAATCAAGCAAGGGAACCTAAATGAGGTGGAAATCTGATTGTACAATATTTAAATGCGACCGGGCCTTCGATGGTGATCGAAGGGTATGAGGGTGATATGCTTGCGCCAAACTTGTAGCCAATCGTAATAAGAAAAGTAGACACTTCGTTAAGTGATTGCTTGGAGGGTTGGGCCTGCGAACCACCTCCGGTGTGAGAGTAAGTATGTGATATGTGTTGTAAATAATATGGAGTATGTGAAATCTTGTGTTGAGTGAACCTACCATTGAAATGACTCATCCAATCTATTTATAGGTGAAGAAAATAGCTTGGAGAGTGTTAGCAAGCGTTTAGGAGATCATGGGGCGCCCACGATTTGTGGTAACCGCTAGGGCTTCATCCCACTATCTCGGCCTTGGCGGGAAGCTAAGGAAATAGTGGGAACATGGGGGAAGACCAAGTCAAGGTTCTCCTTTGTCTTGGCGCCTTCAAGAGAAGACACCGAAGCATAGTTGTCAGGATCCCGATCCTGATCTTAGGATCTTACGATTTTACGATACTACAAAGCAAAAACGATCCGGATCCTACATAGGATCTTTGCAAGCTTAAGATCTTATAGGATCCTGATTTTGACCATACGATCTTACGATCTAATCCGATCTTACTTTTCTCGGATTACAAACTAAAAAACTACAAATTTATGGGTTGTTTGTTTGTAGAATTCAAAAAACAATATGTTAATCTTTTTAAACATTTTATAATCATAATTTAGGACAACATTTATATGAAACATTCAAAGTATTTTGTGGTTATAATGTATTATAATTTGTAGATTTGTATAAAATTACATAAACTATTAAGAAATAACATTAGAGTAGGATCTTAAGATCCCGATCCGATCTTACGATCACGATCTTGCAAAGACAAAAACGATCATGGGTAAGATCCCGATCTTGACAACCTTGCACCGAAGGGCATAGGCCTTCGACTGGCGAATTCCCAACTGGTAACCATGTCAATGATGAATGGTTTTACGCCACCAATGACTTATGAAGAAAGACTTGGGTCTTCGTAATACAAGTTCGACTGAGGCGAAGCGGGGTCCTTCGACTGATCTGAGGATGCGCCATCAAGCCCCCGGTCGAAAGTGATATGTACGAGCAAGAAATATTGCTTACGACTCGTAAATAGAAACGAAACCTCCCCTACGTCACAAAAACGAACGAAGATGAAAAGTCTTGTACCTATTGACCGTAATTAATGCAAACACTTATCCTAACTACTCCCTTTTCCTCGGTAAAGAAAACGTCATTTCAAAATTTAAAAGAGTTTGAAATCCGGTGGCAAGGGGATAAGTCATGACACGTGTAGGGCTAAGATTTAACATATGTGAGGGTATATAAAGTTAAAAAACAGTAAAACCTAACATTATTTTATCTCACGCCCAAGTTTTCACCTACTAAAACCTCTTCCGATCAAGCTTTCGATCAAACAAGGTAAAGTGTTCCTTCGTATCTGTTTTCAAATACTTTATTGTGGATTTTAGAAGGATCAATGTCTACAAATAAAAAATTTGTAATCAAACAACAAGGTTGCACCTTGACAAGGGAGGAGCTTAAAGCGTTCCTCACCGATTACCCAATTCCAAAAGAGCATAAAATCATGTTACCTAGTAGAAATCACGGGATTTTTTATGCCCCTGAAAACTATGTAGGCTTATATACCCATGCATTCACCACCTCCAACCTTAGGATATCCTTTCATCCTTTGATCTTAAGATTCCTCCAGTACTATGAGGTACACATATCTAGGTTCAACCCTTTTGGCCTAGCCAAGCTTACGACATACATTGTGATGTGCAAAGCTTATGGGTTTGAACCATCATTAACTGTGCTTAGGGGTTTTCTGAATTTATACCCTGGAGGAGATTGGTTGACCTTGGCTAAGAGGGTTGAAAGGGATGTGCCCATTCTCATAGATAGGCCATTTACAAACATCAAGAACTGGAAAGGCAAGTTCTTTTATATCCAAAACACCATTATCCCTCCGACTTTCCCTGCATTGTTAAACCCGAGTTCCAATATGATGAAAAAGGTTCAACGATCCCTTGCCCTATCTTGTGAGGAGGAATCCTTTGTATCGCGTTTGGCTCGTCATCCGCTTGATTGCCAAACATTCCCCGAGCCAATTACATTCATGGTGGCCTTCTTTGAAAGATGGGAGGATCTCCTTTGGTACCGAGATTATTTGTGATGGAGAAAGTATGTATTTTTGATTAAAATAAGAAATAAAAACTTATTTTTCGATATTTATCTTATTTGCTCCTTCATGCGAAATGTCATTCGAAACTTTGTGGTAGCCGGTGGTGCAAAGGAGGTGAGCTTCATTCCAAAGAATCCCAAAGGCGAGCTATGGCGTGGGCTCTCCATCGGTGTCAATAAATGACAATGATGTGGAAGCCGACCATCGAACTGTATCCTCTGCTCCTCCGTCAAAGGAACCCATAGATGTGGAAGACCGACATGGAGAATGTTCTTTGAATCGATGAACCACTCCGAAGGACAGTTGGTCATCGTAGGATCCTCCGGCATTGGTGAGAGGGTCCGAAGCAGGAAAGGTACCGGTGCAAAAGCTGTGAAGTCCGCTTCAAAGAGGAAGCTTATCCTACCTACTCCTCCCTCTCGAACTACCCGGCAAAAGAGTGCCCAAGGTAAGGCTGTGGTATTTCCATCCATCGAAGGGCCCAGCGGTGATGATATTCATGGTAATGTTTCTTGCTTGTAACAAAAAATTAGATACGGTAATAATATGTTAACACATTTATATATCTTTGCGGGACTTCGATACGAAAGAACTTCCATCTCCCTTAGCTTGTCATCAACTCGTGGACCATGTAATCCCACCCCGGTGGAGGGTGATGAACAACCCGTCCATGGAAAGGCTTTGCGACCTTCATGACAAAAGTTATGTCCGGCGGTGCATGCTAGACAACCAACTCAATGCTAGGACAATGGAGTGCTCCGTCTTTGTCACCAAAGCTCGAGAAGAAATGGATGTTATCTTTGAGGAGGAGATGGCTAGGGATCAAGTATGCACTGACACGGAGAAGTGTGAAGATGCCTTGGAGGATTTTGACAACACCCTTGGTGCAAGATCTCGAGGCGATAATGAAAAGCTCAAAGGTCAATGGCAATGAGCGGTGAATCACGCGAGCTAACTATTGAAGGCTCAAAGGTCGTAGGCTATAAAGAGCAAATATCATTCTTTCATCCAAATGTGGAGGCCTCGAGTAGAGAGCGAAGCTGTTGGACCAAGAGATCAAGCTCAGAGAAAAGGTAGATGGGTTAAACCTTCATCTGAAGATGCTGAAGAAGGATAGGGTGGACTTGGTAACCAAGGTCATCCCCTACGTTGCCATAGAACTTTACCATAGCGATGATGTGGGGATTGCAATTGGGAACCTGGTGAATGCGGCCATATTCCATGGCAAGTGTACCACTTTGGAGGAGATAGCTGCGACGGAGGAACCGGTGAAGCTGCAGGAAGTTCCTTACTACAGGGCAACTCATGAGAAAGAGTATGATGATGCAGGTAATCACTTAACTGCTTTAGAGTTCCCTTTCCTTACAGAAGTGACGAAGGACCCAGCGGCCTCTATTGAGGACATGTTGGCCAAAAAGCCAAGGAAAGTCCAGCCTCCGTCTCCTTCGAAGAACACTCCGTCACCCAAGGCTCCATCCCAAGGTTCAGCTGATCCCACTCATTCCAAAGTTTGATGAAGTTAACCATGTGGTTGTAATTTGATCCCCAGGGTGGTATGTACCCTGTTTAAAACAATTTGTCTGTGTTCCTTTCCAGGCTTTGTGCCTGATGAAACAATTAACATTTGGTGTGTGTGATGTAGGCTACGACCTAAGACAATGTTTTGCTTGGTTGGATCGTTAAGGCTACGACATGTTTAGACTAGTTAAACTAGTCATTAATCTACATTAAAGCCACTAGGGCTTGCATTTTGTCATGTGTGATTCTTCTCTTTTTATTTTACTTGCGTAAATTTTTTTTTACAACCTAAGGCGTATGGTAGATGCATAACCTCATTGTGTGTAGTTACTTCACCAAGAATATTAGCAATCGTATAATTTGACTGCTGACAGAGGGTTGCGACCCACTCCATCTTAGTCCTTTGGGCAGCAAAAAAAAAGTACCTTAAGGCCATATAGGAAAGTTAATGTGAAGTTGAGGTGGATGTTATGTATATGAGCAAGACATGTTGTTAGTCTTTGTACATCCCTTCGACATTGAAACTTATAAAGCGACTTAGTGGACAAATCTTTGTTGTATTGAGCGAAACAAGAGATTTGAAATCGTTATATCATTAAGTGGGTAGGGAGGATTACATCATTTTAAGAAATGAATACTAGACGCCTACCATTAATGCTTCTTTCCCAAGTGAGAAGAATGCAAATACATTGATTGAAAGCAAAGTAAAAATGTCCTTAGACATTGTAAGTTTCATACGTAGAACTTACGAAGGGTAGTGCCATTCCGGGTTCTATCAATAGCGTCTTCATCCAAGGTTTCTAGCTTGTAGGCTCCATTGCCATATGCTTCCTTAATAACGTAGGGCCCTTCCCATGTAGGTCCTAGTTTACCACAGTACTCGACTTTACTTATGTTGTTGAGTGGGAGGACGTATTCCCACAGTTTGAAGGTCGAAGGCCGAACCCGACTGTTGTAGTATCTTTCGATTTTTGCTTATGGATAGCCTCCCGATTGAGGCTATTTCCCTCGTTCTTTGAGTAAGTCTAGGTTGCTATGGAGTCTTCCTTCGTTGTCCGCCGCTTCAAAGTTCATGACCCTTCTGTTTCGACACTTACTTAGAAGGATGGCGACTTCCATGCCATATGTCAAGCTAAAGGTGTCTCCCCATGACTTGACTTTATATGCGTTCTGTGAGCCCAAAGTACTTGAGGTAGTTCATCTACCCAGCCGTGGTGACTGTATCCCAGCCTTCATTCTATTCCTTGGATGATGTCCTTGTTAGTAACTTCCACTTGTCCGTTACCTTGAGGATGATAGACGGAAGTGGAGGATTGTTTGATATTCAGGCCTCTGCAAAACACTGGGAATACCCTTGGCAAATTGCTTCCCATTATCTGAAATGATGATGTGGGGTACTCCGAACCGACAGATAATATGTTCCCACACAAACTTTTCCATGTGCCTTCCTGTGATGGATGCCAAAGGCTTCGCTTCCACCCATTTAGTGAAGTAGTCGATGGCTAAGACCAAGAACTTTACTCCTCCTGGAGCAATTGGCAGAGGACTTACGATGTTTATCCCCCATTGGCTGAAGGGCCATGCGGACGTCCAGAAGGTCATATCTTGTTTTGGTAGCCTTGGAACCCTTGAGTGAACTTGGCGGGCTTCACACTTGAATGATTTCGGCAGCGTCCACAGATATCGAAGGCCGGTAATATCCGATCCTCATGATTTTAGAAACAACGGGGCGGGGTCTGCGTGAAGCCGCAGGATCCTTCATGCACTTCTTGAATGATGTTGGCGGCTTGCCTAGGTCCTACACAACGAAGCCATGGGGACAAAAAGGATCTTGGTATAGATAGTTCCCCATGATTACGTACTACGGTGCTTTGATGCGGACCTTTCGAGCTAATTTCTGATCCTCCGACAGTATACCACTTATTAGATATTCTCTAATTGGAGTCATCCAATTTGAGTCTTCCTCCAGTATTACGTCAGACACCTCCTTTAGGACGATGGACATATCTGCCAACACTTCGACCAGAACTTCTTTAGTTAAATGAGCAAATGCCATTGATGCCAGTTTGCTAAGTGCATCCGCCTTCTTGTTTTGATTTCTCCGAACATGCTCTATGTTGTATGATGTAAACCCTTCGAGCATTTCCTTGGCCTTATCCAGGTATTGCTTGATTACAGGTTGTCTCGCCTCGTAGGAGCCTTTTATCTGATTGGCCACCAGTTGTGAGTCAACGAAAATGGCCAAGTCTTCTACCTCCATGTCCTTAGCCAATCGGAGGCCTGCTAGCAAGACTTCGTACTCTGCTTCATTGTTAGTTGCATCGAACTCAAAGCGGAGTGCATAAGTGTACTCCTTCCATTTGGGGTCAACAAGCATGAGACCTGCGCCAGAACTGTCGGAGCTGGAGGCTCCGTCAGTATAAAGTTTTCACCCTTCGACCGCCTTATCAGGCTTCTTTTCAGCAACTTTTGTGTCTTGCTTTGGTTCAGAGGGTGTTTCTGCTAAGAAGTATGCCAATATTTGCCCTTTGACCGAGTTTCTACCCTTGTATTCAATTTCATGCTCTCCTAGCTCGATAGCCCACTTAGCTATCCTTCAGTTTCTCGGCGAAAGTATCTGCTTAATGGGTTTGTAGGTAAATACGGTTATGGGGTGAGCTTGGAAGTACCTTGAAGCGCGCCGCGGCGTGGACCAAAGCCAAAATTAGCTTTTCCAATCTTTGGATAATTTAGCTCGACTCCTGTAGAACCCTACTAACGAAGTAGATAGGTATTTGCTTCTTCTCCCTTACTGCCAACAACACAGCGCTAATGCTTTCGAAGGAGATTGCGATATACATGAACAACACTTCACCTTTGATTGGGGCGGTAAGTGTAGGTAGAATAGCCATGAATTCCTTGAGCTTTTGGAAGGCGACTTCTCGTCTGCATCCTCCGAAACGTCTTTTATCCGTGCATCCTTTGAGTGTTTTAAAAATGGCAAAGATCCGTCTGCATGCCTTCGATAAGAACTCGCTTTGAGGGCTACTAGCTTTCGTTCGGACTTTGCACTTCCTTTAGGGACTTAGGAGGTCGCAAATCCGTGATGGCCTTAACATTCGAAGGATTGGCCTTAATACCTTGCTTGGTGATCGGATGTCCCAAAATTGTCCTTCCTCCACACGAAGGAACATTTCTTGGGATTTAACTTCATGTTGATGTCGCGAAGTCGGTGAAGGTTTCCTTGATGTGGAGAGCATATCCTCCTCCGTTCGCTTTTGATAACCATATCGTCTCGTACACCTCTAGGTTCCTACCTATACGCTTGTGGAAGGCTTTGTCCACTAAGCGTTGGTAGGTGGCTTTGCATTTTTAAACCAAAAGGCATCTTTTGTAACAATAAACGCCTTTTTCCGTAAAAAGGCTGTCTTTTCTTCGTCTTCTTCCGTCATTTGTATCTGATGGTAACCCTTATAAGCGTCCAGAAAACACTTCAGCCGAAACCCTGACAAGGATTCTACTTTCCAATCGATTTTTGGCAGAGGATAGCAGTCCTTCGGACATGCCTTGTTAATATCTGTGAAGTCCACACACATTCGCCACCCTCCGTCCTGCTTCTTGACCATCACCGGATTGGCTACCCAAGTTTGATACTTTACCTCCCTGAGTATGCCTGCTGCTACGAGCTCATCTACTTCTTTGCATGCTGCAGCATTTCTTTCAGGAGCCAGGCTTTGACGCTTTTGCTTGATAGGTTCAACATGTTTGAACTCATTAAGCTTGTGTTCGATCTTGAAGGGCTTTCCGTCTATGGTGAGAGTTACGGGACCCCGTCATATCGTAATAGGTCCATGCGAAGACATCCAGATTGGCCGTAGTACCTTTTCCAATTCGGCCTAAAGGAAGTAGGAGTCGCTTTCGATTACCACCGTCGATCGGGATAGAGATCGTTTACTACGATCGTTCTTGACATCGATCGCAACCGAGAACATCTTTGAGGCTCTTGAAACTTGTTTGACCCTTTGCCTACTTCCGTAGGCTTCTTCACGCTAGCCGGAGAAACCAGAACGCCCGACCCGACAAGGGTAAAGGAATCACAAGTAATGGTGTCATATCAAAGCAAACATAAATATCCAAAAGAAATCTCAACATAAATATTGAAATAATCCAAGTCAAATGACTTCAATACATAGGTCCCAACGGAAAATAAACTCCAAATGAAATGTCTAAAATATAAAGTCTAAATGGCATCATAAGATCAAAGCTAAAATCTCTAAGGTAAGTCCACACAACACTCATCCCAAAGCAATACCCGGCTCAATGCTTAGATACCGCCGGAAGAAAAGAAATGCGGCCGAGCTTCAAAAGCCCAAGGAATGGATATACAAGCAAAACGAATACGAAACAAGAACGAATACGAAATAAAGTGAAAGAAAGATATCAAAATCATAATCATTTCAAAAGATAAATCAGGATAAAAGAATAAGTTTTATAGCTAACTACCTCGAGCCCAAACACATATGCCATATCATAAACATATTCATATTCATATTCACATAAGGAAACATTTGTAGGGGAGACCTACCAGAGTTATGAAGGACGTGCATGCACGCAGCATCAATCATCAAATAACATATAACATATAACATATAATAAATAACATATAATAGATCTAGGATGCACCCATACGCCCCACAAACATACATTGATAATATAATATAAATTGAGCTCATAACAATAACATATAAGGGACGTGGCAGAACTTCACTCTATCGCCTAGAGTCATGTCAAGTGCATTGTCGACACGGACATGGAACCCCATGACTAGTTAATAATTGGCTCGGTGTCAAACTATCTTAGGTCAAATTAGAATGTCATAACCGATATAGATCATATTTTATCAAATGTTTAGTCATGTTTTCAAAATCAAAGGTTTCATATCATATAGTTCAAAATCAATGTTTTATGATTCAAAAATCAAAGTTCGGATAAGCAATAGCTCAAATAGACACATTAGGGTTCATAGCAAAGGCTTAGGAAATCTTAATATAAAAGTTAACGAAAAGAAAACGTTATAGGAACCTTCTTGAAAAGGTCGAATATCTCGCACCTTATTCCAAAGCAAATGATCGAAAAGTAGAAACAAGGAAAGCAAAGGATTACTCCTTCTTCACAAGACCTATACACATTAACGGTCGTACATGTTATTTATGATTCTATAATCGTCGAAATGATCTTTTAATATTTGGTGTTCATACTTAATATATTTAATGATCTTAGTACTTTAGGGTTTTATAATTAATATCGTAGATTAGGGTTCATTATGTCATTTATTAAAGTTTAGGGTTAAATGTGAAAATAGTTTAAACGTCATAACTCACACATGAAAATAGTTTAAACGTTTACACACTTACAAATTCACTTGACTTATAATAACGCACGCATATGAGACACGATTCACAAACCATTAGGGTTTGGCATACCTTATTCAGTTTACATATCAAACTAGGGTTTACGTTTACATGACCTTTACTTACTTAATATACTTTTAAAACTCATATGTGGTTCGGTTCAACTTAGGGTTTCAATTAATAGGTTATTACGCAAGTCTTAACTCATCTACGTACTTAACTCATTCAAGTTATCATGTTTTACACTTTAGTCGAATTATATGCATGGTTCGGTTATAACACATAAGGTTCGGTCCTTATGCAACTCGACATAGCCATGACCCGATTCAATATTACATATTACGTACATAGCTCTTTGATACTTTTAAGGTTTAAATCGTATGGTTTGCCTTGTTTTGGTTCTATTCGGCTCGACACAAAGAAAAAGGAAACACAAGTCGACCAAACAAATCAAGTTACAATACAATAACATAAGGTACATCAAACGAATACAAGAATAGGTTATACCTTGACTTGGTTGAAGCAAAAACTCAACACCAAGGGTTGTTGGTATTCGGCCGAATGGAGAGCAAAAGAAAAAGAAGAGAGGCAACAATAAACTAGGGTTTCACTTTTGTGTTTATGTGTTGTATATATAGTAGTATTATTCTTAGTTTAGGCTTGAGGAGGCCTTGGGTTTTCGGCTTGGCCCAACCGAACTCAAACAAACACACGCCTTAGGCTCTTGAATCCACACGACACAAAACAACACGGCCCAAGTTATTTGCTAAACGTCCAATCTTCGTGCACCAAAATCGATCCGTAATATATTTTAGTTAGGTTTTATTTATTTGCCAGTTAAGTTTTAAATTCATTAAATGATGTAAATGTATTTTACGTAGTTTATAAATTTCGATTCCAAGGGTAATTTAGTCTTTAATCAGATTTTTGATTTTCAGGTTTTACAATTCTTCCCCTCTAAAGAAAAATTTTCGTCCTCGAAAATTGAAATGAAACGAAACGAAAAAAAAAATGAAAACGAAATGAGAACATACCAAACTATTCAAAGAAATGAGGATAACTAGCTCGCATCGACTCCTCGGTTTCCCAAGTAGCCTCACGCCCGGATGATTTTCCAAAGAATCTTAACGAACGGAATGACTTTATTTCTCAAACTCTTTCTTGTCTTTCTAAAATAGCTTCGGTTCTTGAGATAAAGACATATCGGATTGAATTTGATCAAAAGGATAAGAAGCAACGTGTAACGGATGATAGTTGTATCCCTTAGAGTGATACATGGAAAATGTCATGAACATGCGATAACCGAGGCGGAAGTGCTAATCGACACGAAACTTCTCCTATATCGCTCTAGAATTTCAAACGGTCCAATAAATAGAGGACCGAGCTTGCCCTTGATTCCAAAACATTTCACACCTCTAAACGCGAAACTTTCAAAATACACGATCTCCAACCCGAAACTCTAAATCACGACGATGCTTGTCGGCATAACTTTTCTGACGAGACCTAGCTTCCTTCAACCTTTCTCTAGCAATAGCTACTTTCTCATTAGTGATCTCGATCATTTCCGGACCTTCAATCAAGCGTTCACCTACTTCATCCCAGCAAATAGGTACTCTACATTTCCTTCCATAAAGAAGTTCAAACGGTGTCGCCTTAATGCTAGCATGCCAACTGTTGTTATATGCAAACTCTACTAAACATAAATATTCATCCCAACTGCCAGTCCATTCTAAAGCACAAGCCCTTAGCATATCCTCTAAGGTCCAGATAGTCCTCTCGATCGACCATCCGCTTGAGGATGAAATGCCGTACTAAAATTAAGTCGAGTACCCCAAGCTTCTCGCAAACCTTTCCGTAAACGAAGTAAAAGCGGATCTCTGTCGGACACAATTGATGCCGAGTACCATGAAGTCTAACGATCTCTTCTTCGAAAAATCTCCGCCAATTTACCAATACCATAATCCTTCCCGATTGGCATAAGAATGAGCGATTTGGTTAGTCGATCAACAACTACCCAAATCGCATCATGCTTCTTCCGAGTAAGAGGTAGTCCACCACAAAATCCATAGATATCTTATCCCACTTCCATGTTGGAATATCCAATGGTCGTAAATCCACTAGCCCTTTGATGTTCAATCTAACCTCCGACAAATCATACACTCGACACAAACGTCGCCACATCTTGCTTCATGCCGCTCCACCAAAAGTATCGCTTCAAATCCCTATACATCTTGGTAGAACCGGGATGGATAGTGAAAGGAGAACTATGAGCTTCACCATAACTTTCTCATGAAGCACCGATCATTTGGAACACAAAGCCTATCTCCATACCATACAATACCGTCATTATCAACCTTAAACTCCGTCGCTTACCTTCTTCAACATTTTGCGCACGACCCACAAACACGTCATCTTTCTCGAGCCTCTTTAATTTGCAAGATAAGGTTCGACTCCACCTTCATACTTGCCGGTATCCATCAAAACCTCGCACACATAACTCAACATCCAAACTCTCTAAGTCACGAATAATCCTAGGCTCAATCTCGATACTTCCAAGAATGCCTCGATTTAGGCTAAGTGCGTCAAGAACTACGTTAGCCTTACCCGGATGGTCTTGAATGTTGGTGTCATAATCCTAAGAAGTTCTAACCATCTTCTTTGTCTCATGTTAAGTTCCTTACGAGTGAAAATATACTTGAGACTCTTATGATCGATGAATATATCACACGTCTCTCCATACAAGTAATGTCTCCGGATCTTCAACGCAAACACCACCGCAGCCTAACTCAAGGTCATGAGTTGGGTAATTCTCCTCATAAGGTTTTATTGTCTCAAGCATAAGCTATTACCTTTCCATGTTGCATCAAAACACGACCTAATCCTTTCTTAGATGCATCATCAGAATTTGAAATCCTCAGAACCGAGTTGGAAGAGTCAAAATAGAGCCGACACCAATCTCCGCTTTCAACTCTTCAAAACTCTTCTCTCGCTCATCCGTCCATACAAACTTTTCACCTTTCCTCATCGGTTGGGTTAGGGGTAGAGCTAAGCGAGAGAAACCTTCAACAAAACGTCTCAGAGTAACCAAAGAAGTCCAAGAAAACTCTCGACCTCAACATCGTCGTAGGTCTTGGCCATTTAGTGATAGCCTCAACTTTAGACAGATCCATGGTGATACCATCACCGATACAATATGACCAAGGAACGCGACTTGTCTTAACCAAAATTCGCACTTCAAAATTTGGCATGACAACTTCTTCTTCCTCAAAATCTCCAAAACTATACGAAGATGTTCTTCATGCTCTCTTCGACTTGGAGTAAACTAAAATGTCGTCGATGAAAACAATAACGAACTTGTCGAGAAACTCATGGAAAACACGATTCATCGTGTCCATAAACATAGCAGCGCATTGGTCAAACCAAAAGGCATAACTAGGAATTTGTAATGACCATATCCGTACGAAACGCGGTCTTAGGAACATCTTGCTCCTTCACACGAATCGATGATAACGGACCTCAAATCAATCTTCAAAAGAACTTAGCTCCTTGTAGTTGATCAAATAAATCATCAATACGTGGCAGAGGATAACGGTTACGAATGGTAATACGATTGAGTTCACGGTAGTCGATACATAGGCGCATGCTTCCATCCTTCTTCTTCACAAACAAGACAGGTGCACCCCATGGAGAAACACTAGGCGAATAAATCCATTCTCTATCATCTCTTGCACTGCTCCTTCAACTCCTTCGCTCTACAGTGCCATGCGATACGGAGCCTTCAAATCGGTTCAAGACTGTGAATTAACTCAATGCTAAACTCAACTTCTAACCGGGGAAGACCAGGAGTTCATCGGGAAAAATGTCGGTAAATTCGCAAACAACCGAAAGATTTGCAATGTTAGGACTCTCCAAAGATGTGTCTTAATGATGCTAGAAAACCTTGGCATCCATGAGCAATCATGATCCCGCCTTCATAGCGTAAATGAGTTTAACGGATTTGAGAGGTTGAGAACCATGATAAACGAATTCGGGATGTTTTACGCTCCAAAGATCACCGTTCTAGCATAGCGATCGATTGAAGCTCTATGATAAGCCAACCAATCCATGCCTAGAATGATATCAAAGTCGACCATATCGAGAGGATACATATTTGCAAATCGAATACGATCATCAAAACGAAGAGGACACTTAACGTATTTATGATCAATGATCACGTGGTTTTTCATAGGGGTAGAAATCGATAAGTGATTTGTTAATGGTTTGGGCTTCATATTAAGTTTCTTAGCAAATGTGATAGATATAATGGAGTGTGTGGCACCGGTATCAAATAAAACGAAGACAACATAATCATCAATGAAAAGAGTGCCCGTAATGGTACTCAAGTACGCTCACTTTGGTTATGAGTAGTAGCATAAACACGCCCAAGAGTAGTCGGCCTTGATGTAGTTTCCGTGAATCGCCGGGTTCTTCTTAGGGCAATCTTTAATCTTGTGAAAGTGGAGCCACAAGCAAAACAACCACCAAATGGCCTTGTAACACCGCCCGGATGAGCCTTTCCACAAGTAGTACAAATAGGTGGGGTGGCAAAACTTCACCGTCCTCCGTTGACCAAGATCCCAAGCACGACCGATTTGCTCTCGGTGATCGATCCTTGTTGTAACGCTGGTTATTGTTACCTTGGTTACGACGGTCACTTCCATTCTTACCAAAGATTTCTATTATCTTGACTCCTCGTCTCCCAAAGGTCAACATTCCTTCCGATCGACCTCACGATCATAACTCCTATCCACTTGATTCCTCGAATCATAACTCCTACCAATTTCCCTTATAGTCATTGCCTTGAGTCCTACCTTGAATCCGATCACCATCGCGACACGCTTGTTGGAACCCGAAACCTCATGAAAGATCTCAATATTACGAGCTGCGTCATTGCAGCCGACACATTCTCATACTCAATATTAAGCAATCGGTCCAACACCCACTTCTTCATCCCCACTTGAAGTGCTTAGCTTGACGCCTACCATCTCCGCAATCGCTCCCACAAAACTCACCAAATTTCATAAATCTACTCATGTACTCATTGGAATTCTCATGATCAAACCGGTAGATTGCTTGATAATCCTCTCATACCTTGTCGTCAAAGATCGTGGAAGTAACTGTTATAGAAGATAGTCCAAACTCACCTCCAGTACAAGTCACAAGAAAAGCATCTCCTCCTCTTGCTTGTTTGAGTGCCTTCCACCAATTTAAAGCATCACCTTCCAATTTGAATGCAACCAAACGAGTCTTAAACTCGCTCCACAACCCAAGATTTCAAACGACTTCTCAATATGAGTGATCCGGTCCTCGGCCTCAAGAGGAGTAAAGAATGCTAAACGAAAGAGGCTTGAGCCATCAAACGCCGAGCCAAGTGTGAATACCGACGGGTTGATTTCCTCCACCACTACCCAAGCACCATTCGACACGAATGTTATTGATCACTGTTCCATCATCTCGTGTAGTAAGACCAGGAAAAGAGAGTTGAGAGCATTAGCAATCGCAGATCCATGTTAGTAGCATCATCGCTCTCGTCCACGCTACCAAAGAGTACGAGTTCGAACCATCCGAACGATTAGCAAAATGAACAAAGGTGAGATACGAAATGGAAGTACGCAGAAGGAATCCTAAAGTCTACCCAAATCCTCACAGTCAAATCCTAAGCTCTAAGGGTCTCAAACCTAGGCTCCATATGTCACAGTCCCGACTACAAGTCGTAACACAGGCTCGATACCATAAATTGTAACGCCCGACCCGACAAGGGTAAAAGAATCACAAGTAATGGTGTCATATCAAAGCAAACATAAATATCCAAAAGAAATCTCAACATAAATATTGAAATAATCCAAGTCAAATGACTTCAATACATAGGTCCCAAAGGAAAATAAACCCAAATGAAATGTCTAAAATATAAAGTCTAAATGGCATCATAAGATCAAAGCTAAAATCTCTAAGGTAAGTCCACAAAGCACTCATCCCAAAGCAATACCCAGCCCAATGCTTAGATACACCATGAAGAAAAGAAATGCTACCGAGCTTCAAAAGCCCGGTGAATGATATACAAGCAAAACGAATACGAAACAAGAACGAATACGAAATAAAGTGAAAGAAAGATATCAAAATCATAATCATTTCAAAAGATAAATCAGGATAAAAGAATAAGTTTTATAGCTAACTACCTCGAGCCCAAACACATATGCCATATCATAAACATATTCATATTCATATTCACATAAGGCAACATTTGTAGGGGAGACCTACCAGAGTTATGAAGGACGTGCATGCACGCAGATCAATCATCAAATAACATATAGCATATAACATATAATATATAACATATAATGATCTAGGATGCACCCATACGCCCACAAACATACATTGATAATATAATATAAATTGAGCTCATAACAATAACGAGATAAGGGACGTGGCGTAACTTCACTCTATCGCCCTAGAGTCATGTCAAGTGCATTGTCGACACGGACATGGAACCCCATGACTAGTTAATAATTGGCTCGGGTGTCAAACTATCTTAGGTCAAATTAGAATGTCATAACCGACATAGATCATATTTTATCAAATGTTTAGTCATGTTTTCAAAATCAAAGGTTTCATATCATATAGTTCAAAATCAATGTTTTATGATTCAAAAATCAAAGTTCAGATAAGCAATAGCTCAAATAGACACATTAGGGTTCATAGCAAAGGCTTAGGAAATCCTAATATAAAAGTTAACGAAAAGAAAACGTTATAGGGAACCTTTACTGAAAAGGTCAGAATATATGTACCTTATTCCAAAGCAAATGATCGAAAAGTAGAAACAAGGAAAGCAAAGGATTACTCCTTCTTCACAGGACCTATACACATTAACGGTCGTACATGTTATTTATGATTCTATAATCGTCGAAATGATCTTTTAATATTTGGTGTTCATACTTAATATATTTAATGATCTTAGTACTTTAGGGTTTTATAATTAATATCGTAGATTAGGGTTCATTATGTCATTTATTAAAGTTTATGGTTAAATGTGAAAATAGTTTAAACGTCATAACTCACACATGAAATAACGAATTAATACACACTTAGTTTCAAAACCCTAATCGACTCTCATTTATGTTCTAGGGTTTTCTCATTCTTTAATATCTCATTAATATGCATTTACTTACATGTTACGCCTTTTAATGACTCACATTTAACCTAACACGTCATAAAACAATCTTTCCTTTTATGTTTCACCATACACGTTTATGATTTTATGTGACATACAAGTTACTTATTACTCGTATTAATTACACGTTTACACACTTACAAATTCACTTGACTTATAATAACGCACGCATATGAGACACGATTCACAAACCATTAGGGTTTGGCATACCTTATTCAGTTTACATATCAAACTAGGGTTTACGTTTACATGACCTTTACTTACTTAATATACTTTTAAAACTCATATGTGGTTCGGTTCAACTTAGGGTTTCAATTAATAGGTTATTACGCAAGTCTTAACTCATCTACGTACTTAACTCATTCAAGTTATCATGTTTTACACTTTAGTCGAATTATATGCATGGTTCGGTTATAACACATAAGGTTCGGTCCTTATGCAACTCGACATAGCCATGACCCGATTCAATATTACATATTACGTACATAGCTCTTTGATACTTTTAAGGTTTAAATCGTATGGTTTGCCTTGTTTTGGTTCTATTCGGCTCGACACAAAGAAAAAGGAAACACAAGTCGACCAAACGAATCAAGTTACAATACAATAACATAAGGTACATCAAACGAATACAAGAATAGGTTATACCTTGACTTGGTTGAAGCAAAAACTCGACACCAAGGGTTGTTGGTATTCGGCCGAATGGAGAGCAAAAGAAAAAGAAGAGAGGCAACAATAAACTAGGGTTTCACTTTTGTGTTTATGTGTTGTATATATAGTAGTATTATTCTTAGTTTAGGCTTGAGGAGGCCTTAGGTTTTCGGCTTGGCCCAACCGAACTCAAACAAACACACGCCCTTGGGCTCTTGAATCTACACGACACAAAACAACACGGCCCAAGTTATTTGCGAAACGTCCAATCTTCGTCGTACCAAAATCAATCCCGTAATATATTTTAGTTAGGTTTTATTTATTTGCCAGTTAAGTTTTAAATTCATTAAATGATGTAAATGTATTTTACGTAGTTTATAAATTTCGATTCCAAGGGTATTTTAGTCTTTAATCAGATTTTTGATTTTCAGGTTTTACAAAACCATTCCAATACCGAAAGGTGTTTGGAATTTGACCGCGGCATGTATAGTGGAGACAACGATACCCATCTTCTGCATTGCCATTCTCCCTATCAATAGGTTGTAGGGAGATTCAGACATTACGATCGTGAAAAACAGAGTTTCTGTTCTTTTTAGCTTTCCTTCTCCAATCGTAACCTCTAGAGGGACTTCTCCCAAGGGCCATGAGTGTTCCCCTGAGAACCCTACTAAGGGTACCTTCGAATCTACTCTTTTCGACCTTATCAAGGCTTGAGCTTTAGAAAGCGCTGTCAGAGATCACTTCACAAGAGCTACCACGGTCTAGGTAGGCCTGCTTGCTTCTCTGTTGGAGATCAAGACCTTGATGACCACGGGGTCATTTGAAAGAACTTTCCCTGTGATTGAAGGAAAAGTGACATCTCCTCCTCTGCATAATGCCTCCTCGGCTTCTTTCCTCTTTAAACCAGAGTCACCTTTGTACACCATGAGGATGGGTGCTTCGGCAGGCGTGGTGTCTTTCCCCAACTGTGTGTCGGAGACCTTTTCTTTACCCTTCTTTATACCTTTCACCAAATGTCCCAATTGGCCGGACTTCACGGCCTCTTCTATCTGTTTCTTGAGTTCTCTGCAATTGTTGGTGTCGTGTCCGTAATCGTCATGGAAGTAGCAGTATTTGGAAGTATCTTTGGGCCTTCCTCTGTTTGCCAAGCGAGGAGGAGGATCAAAGGTCTTCGCAGCCTTTTCCGTAGCAAGTATCTCCCTTGGAGATTGGGACAGATTAGCCAAGAGCCCGTGGTTGATGTTTTTATGGTACAGTGTAAACCTGTCCCTTCCTTGTGTCTGTTCTTTGACCCTTCCCACGAAGGATGCTTCAGCACTTTGCTGTGACTTTCTTTATTTTCGACCGGAGCCCCGTTGGTAGACACTTCCTTGGCTTCGATCCAGGTGTACGCCTTCTCCACTAAACCCTTATAAGTTGCATGAAGGTCGGTGGAGAGGAATTTGTTAATCCAAATAAGCCGTAAAAACATTTATTTATATTTTACGATCTTCTAATGTTTTGTCGATAACAAAAGTAAAATCATATTAACGAAACAAATAAAAAACGTAAATGGTTTGAACTAATAGTTTTCTAACATATTCACATTTTCACATAAAACACTAAAACAAGTATAAGTGATTTTATGATCTAGATATATATGTACAACAACTAGTGTTTACATATTGGCTTAACAAGTATAAGTGATTTTATAATCTAGATATATATGTACAACAACTAGTGTTTACATATTGAGTTAGCATATACTTAAACTAAGTATACTAAAATGGGTAAAAGCATGTAAATACTAAAATAAGGTAAAAACATGTAAATACTAAAATGGGTAGAAACTAGCAAATGGTATTGAACCATAACCCATGGTTTTATATATACCACTTATCTAAGTTCATTGTATCTTGAAAGAAAACCATGGATGAACCCATAACCCATGACCCATGACCCATAACCAAAAATACCCATGGGCAAAGAGGAGCGTTCCACGGATCCCTAGCTTTGTGCTAGCCGGATCCCAAGTGGAAGGGATCCGTGGGATCCGGGAAACAGAGAGAATTTTCTATAAATAGAGAGCCATTTCTTCCTTACTTATCATCCCTTACACACATACTTCCCCAAGTATTCTAACCTCTAACCTCGGATCCAAGAGATCTATGTAGCTTTTCTCTTTTGTTGTTGTGTGATCTTGTAGGTTCCTCTTAAAGGAAAGATCACCATATCTTGAAGACGCAAGCTCAAGTCCATGAGTTGCCATGCTTCGTCATCATCAAGACAACGAAGGTTCTCTTGTTGATAGTTCTTCCTTTCTCCATAGATGTTGGGTTGAAGGCATTAGGGAAGAATGCCGAAAGTGTCAAGATGAAAGCATTAGTGAAAGGTGCTCATCATCCGCGTCAAAGCATTAGTGAAGAATGCTTAATGTGTCAAGACGAAGGCATTAGTGAAGGGTGCCAAGCGTTGTGTCAAAGGCATTAGTGAAGGATGCCGAAGAATCAAAACAAGTAGCATTTGGGAAGAATGCTTAGGTCGTATAATCGATGAGGTGCATCGTTATACATATAAGTGTTTATTTATTCACAAGGATGGTGATATCCTTGATGGTGTTGTAACAAGGAGTAGATCTCCTTGATAATAGGTGTTGTGTCGTGAAGGGTAGTAGTTCCTCCATAATGGAACTAGGTGCTTAGCCTAGTACCTAATAAAGGGTAGGCGACGTTGTGATAGGATTAGTTCTCCTAAGGTGTGAAAGAACTCGGTGGTTAGCCTAGCACCGTATAAAGGGTAGGCGACGTAGTGTTAGATGTGGTTCGCCTTGGTGTGAAAGAACTCGGTATTTAGCTTTGTAATGGAAAAAGGTTGCGGCGTCGTGAAGGCTTCTCCGCCATAAGGAGATTTGGTGTAGTGCTTATGAACTCTCGAGTAGGTGACTCGGGAGTGGAGTAGGCAAGGAAGGTGTCCTTGTAGCCGAACCACTATAAATAACTTGTGTCGTGGTGATGTGCTTCTTACTCTTTATCTTTCATTATATGTTTATATATCTATCTATCAACGTCCAACATAAACAACTAGATTGACATAAGTCGATCTAAATATTTAAAAGGAAGTTTTAAATTGGTAAAACTATTCAACCCCCCCTTCTAGTTTTCCACAATTGGCATCAGAGATTCGTTACCAAGTTTCTTAGAGTATGTTGTACTTTAAAAACTTGATACGATCCATGTATGTTTGAAAACTACAAAGAAGGATTATTTTGTCATAATTTAAAAAAAAAATCAATATATTGTTTATTGTTGGACAATGATAGAATGCTCTAACATTTTTTAAAGCATTATCCATACTTGGATTTGGAACTACCAAAAGATCATGAAGAATTCATCTAAATTGTTCTTCTCGCAAAAAGAATGTTTAAATATCCTTACAACATTAATCTGAAGATTCCAAGAAACATCTAAATATTTCTTTTCCTTAAAAGAATATTTGGCAAAGGTATGATCTTTAAATACTTATCTTTATTTGTTATTATTAGTATCTTGATTGCATGTCTTAGTAGTAATAATTCTAGTAATTATTCTTTTATAGTAATTTTCTATTTAGTGTTCTCCGAGTTTGTTTTGTAGACTTTATTACCAACTCATAATAATGATATCTAGTTATATGATAACATCAATCATTATTCACCACAAAGGATTTATTGACATCTCATGCACATCAATAAATATCCATGTGAAACTTCTTATATTATAATAAAATGGGATTTTATTATAATGTTTGAAAAGCTTCCCAAGAATCACGACTAATTCTTAAAAAAAGGAACCTTGTCTAATAGGAATAGCATTTAATCATCAAAACCTCAAACCACAAGCTTTTAGAACATTAACACCAAAACACTAGGTATCTTAGAACTTCCAAACCAAAGTTATCAAGGAATTTCTTGAGCTGACTTTTACTGTCATGCCGGATCCCTAAGTTTATATTAGACGGATCCCAAATGAGAGGATCCGCGGGATCCGTGCAATGAAGACAAGATAAGCTAAAATGATCACCGTGGATGTTTCACCATCACTCATTTCACGCACTCACGAACAAGGACTCACATCGCTCATAGGAGCTAATTGATCATTTTTCTCAAGCCTAACAATCACGTGTGTAAGTTTAATCTTCACTACATTGTTAATCTAAATTCCTTGATTCTTAGAATTACTATTACTTCATCTTTAAGAGTTGGGTTCAAATGGGTTTACCATTATTTGTCATCACATTGCTTTCTAAGATAATCTAAATCAAAGATTTAACATTGTTAATACAAATTAAACACATTTCTTGAACCCAACAAAGATGATGAGAGCAAAATTGTGATGAAACCCTCTAGGTTACTATTCACCATTAACACCACATTGTGGTTACATTATTTAGGAACATCATGCCAAGCAACAAGCAACAAGATTACCAAGACACCACTCATTACATTCCCATGTACCATAGGAAAAATGGATTAAATCCGGACGATAGGAAAGATTTTAAGTTACTTGAAAGGAGACTCTTTCATGAAGGTAGAGTTGTTGATTCATCATTTCTTGCAAATACAAACATGAGGGAAGTATTTGGAACTATTGGGTTTGATTGTTTATTGGATATAAACGAGCAAATTTGCCGGTCTTTTGCTTGAGTTTTACAAGACTATGGGTATAATTAGAAATGATGATGGATCCATCTCAATTGAATTTACCATAAATGGACATAAGTACACTCTTTCACTTGTGGAGCTTGGAAGAATTCTAGGGTTACATATGATGGCGTTTGTATGTACTCAAATGAATGGTCTTTGGAACAACTACACACAATGGTTGATCACCATGATATCTACCACACTTTGATCCTGAAGCAACCACGGTGAGGACACCGTATTTATGCCAAGAGCATCACCATCAAGAGTCACAAGAAAGTCAAAAGTGATCTATAGGATCCTTTTCAAATGGAGCTTTGAAATGTATGGGTTATATAAGAAATGGGAAGTTGTAATAAGAGAAAATGTGGTATGTCTAGTAGGAAACAAGGATCACCCCAATGCTTGCCTAAGCTTCATGATATATTGTCTAGTGACCAATACTAGATTCAATCTTGCCTACTACATGGTCAAAAGAATGGCAAGTGTGAGAAGCATGGACAAGATGGTACTCCGTATGCAATGCTTCTAACCCGCCTTGCCAAATTCATCTTTGCATTAGATCCTTCCCACAATCCCTTGATCATAACTTTTGCAATAAGGTCATGGTTCCACTAACCGAGGGTAGAACAACAAGGTTCATGGTAGAAGGCAAAGGCCACATCCACCCACGGATTCCTCGAACGAAAGGGGAGGCAAGAAGAAGATGAAGGTGAAGAGTAGTAGCAACCCACTTAAGAATATTGATCTTGACCCTTTGGACTACATTAACCAATTGCCAAACATCCCCAATGAATCGCCGAATGGCAACAAACCAAGGAATCTTCAAATGCTTCGCCAATTTCTTGAGGAAGAAGAAGTGAAGATGGTTTGATAAAGGACGGTGAAGAAGTGAAGAAAGGTAAAGTCCTAAGGCTTAAGTACTTGATGAACAATTTCTAAACAATGGTTTGTAAACAATTTTAACTATGCTTGTAGTATGTAGGTATTGCCATATCTTGGCACTAAACATTCTAGCTTAGGTATTTGAAAATGAGATTTTACGACCTCTTGGTATGGTCGTCACACTCATTCTAGGAACTTCGTGTTTCCCACTTTGATACAAGTTTTATTAGTTATATTCTTGCACTTAGTCTACTTAGAAACAACTAAGAAAAGCATTTTCTATAATATGCATAGTTGCACATTTCTGTAAGCCTTCGATCTCTGATTGGCGGATCCCAGATTTTAACTAGCCGATCCTCCCATAAGGGAACCGTGGGATCCGATACAACTCGATGTGAAAAATGATTTAGCTTCATCAAAATAGTCCACTAGAACACTTCTAACTCGTCTAACATGATACCCTAGAGCCAACTAAATAATCTTCCCTAATAGTTGAAAACCTCACTCTCATTCATGGCTTATCTAGGATACATTTTCGAAATATTTCATTTGTTTACCAACTAGTCAAAACTCACCATAATTCCGCTCCAACACTCACACATTATCCATCACATTTGATAGCACTCAGTTTGATATATCCTTCAATTTTAGCAAATTGATCTCAATCTTCTTTGACTCAAAATTAGAGCCAAAAATAAGTTTCTTTTTAATTCTTATAGATTTTAGTAAATCTATTCTAGGACATCATCTGACTTTTAGGACTTAGTATCACCATTTTTCTCACAACATATTGAAAGGAAACCTTGACAAATAAATAGTTAGATTACCCAAGGTAAGTGTTCTTAGTCTAACCATCATTAAGCACCATTACTTGTTATGGTTGAGGATTTGAGATATCCAACAACTATAAACTTCAAAGTTAAGTCAAAACCTCGAAATCCATCACTCAAAACCTTACAAAGGCATGATGACTTCACTTAGAACTCGCTCGATAGCCGGATCCTCGGTCTATAACCAGCGGATCCTCATCGAGAGTGATCCGCGGGATCCGTACATACAGAAAGAATAAGGATTAGCCTCCTCAATTCAAATTCAAGTTACCTTTTTCTCTAACCACCTTTAAGCATTCATTAATTACCCTCCTAGAGCTAATCAAAATCTCAAGAGCATGCTTAATCCTCTAAGTGGTCAAGGATTTAATTTCCTATTTCAAATTTTCCTTTATAACCAAACAAACCTTAGGACTAAGTCACCACTCTTAAATCACATCTCAAAAATCAGAAATTAGAAGCTCACATTAGCACCTTCATCACCATGACTAAAGCCCTTAGCAACAACTCCTCTAACATAGGATCATCCAAAAGAAAGGGACAAATGATTCATGAAATTTCATCCACCGAAACATCTCCTATTAGAGATAATGACTCTAGAATCCAACCTCATCTAACCCATCCATAAAAAGCTAAGAGAACCGCAAGGATTAGCATCAAATCTTTCCAACTAGAAAAGGGATCATCTAGTTCCAAACCTAACATGGATAGTTCTAGCAAGCCATCAAAACCTTCATTCATTGAGAATGGACTACACTCATTGAATGAGCCTCTTCCGCATCCAAACATATACTCATTGTTTCATTCATCACCAAGAACCTCCCATTCACCAACCTTTTCATTGAATGGGAACCACCTACAACACCAACTAGCCCTTCATGGGAGACAAAGAACAACCTTGATCATATGGAAGAAGTTCCATTGCCACCCTCATTTTTAGAACCTCTCCCTACTTCTCAATATGAAGACCCTCAACACACATTGAGCCCCTCAAACATCCTTTCTCCTTCGGGCCAAACCAAGACAATATTTGCCCAAATTGTCTAAAAACTCAAGGACTTGTTCAAGAAGTACGAAATGAGATACATTTCATGTTCAATCATCTTCTTGCAAAGTTGGATCAATTCAACAAGTCCACCCATCCCTAGATTTAAGCACATTGTCACATTCTAAATCTCGAAATAAGATTAGTATTAGTAGCACTTGTTTGGGTAGTTCATTCTATTAGTTTTAGAGATTTGGTTGTGTATCTCTTGTTTTATTGAATGAATACTTACATGCTATGATTATTATATGTGTTGTGCGTTGTGATCTGTATTGCTCATATATATATCATCATCATAGTAGCATTACTTGACACATCTTCATTGATGAAGAAACCGCCAATGCAGACGCCGGATCCTCCATTTTGCCTAGACGGATCCCTCCAAGAAGGGAACCGTGGGATCCGTGGTATGTATACGTAATTGTACTAACTTGAGTTTTCTTGCAGGAAATTATGCATTATACTCTTGTTCTCTAACCTTTACTTTGTAGATTTTCAAAATAACACATGAAGATTTTGACACCATAAAAGCTAGGGGGAGCTTTGTGTCAAACAATATTGCAAAATCATTTGCAACTTAATCCAATTTTGGATTACACTTCATGATACCCCATTGCAACTTTGCAATATTCGAGGGGAGCACGTCATTACTTAGACGAACCATTTGCAAACTTAATTGCAAACACAAGTAGCTTATTTTACACTATGTCCTTGACGCCTTTTTCAAAGGGATGGACTCGTCAAGGGGAGTTAAGACGAGTACCATTCCCGCCACTTGCTCTCGTTACATCTTTTATAATTTTTCTTATAAAATTGTGTTAGTTTCTTTTAACACATTTTGTTTCGACAAAAGGGGAGAAGAAAGTAAAACTACAAATTCAAACGCTATTTAATTTTAGCTTTTCCTTAAAATAATTTTATGTTTTGTCATCAACAAAAGGGGAGATTGTTAATACAAATAAGCCGTAAAACGCTTATTTATATTTTACGATCTTCTAATGTTTTGTCGATAACAAAAGTAAAATCATATTAACGAAACAAATAAAAACGTAAATGGTTTGAACTAATAGTTTTCTAACATATTCACATTTTCACATAAAACACTAAAACAAGTATAAGTGATTTTATGATCTAGATATATATGTACAACAACTAGTGTTTATATATTGGCTTAACAAGTATAAGTGATTTTATAATCTAGATATATATGTACAACAACTAGTGTTTACATATTGAGTTAGCATATACTTAAACTAAGTATACTAAAATGGGTAAAAGCATGTAAATACTAAAATAAGGTAAAAACATGTAAATACTAAAATGGGTAGAAACTAGCAAATGGTATTGAATCATAACCCATGGTTTTATATATACCACTTATCTAAGTTCATTGTATCTTGAAAGAAAACCATGGATCAACCCATAACCCATGACCCATGACCCATAACCAAAAATACCCATGGGCAAAGAGGAGCTGTTCCATGGATCCCTAGCTTTGTGCTAGCCGGATCCCAGTGGAAGGATCCGAGGATCCGGGAAACAAGAGAGAATTTTCTCTATAAATAGAGAGCCATTTCTTCCTTACTAATCATCCTTTACACACATACTTCCCCAAGTATTCTAACCTCTAACCTCATATCCAAGAGATCTATGTAGCTTTTCTTTGTTGTTGTGTGATCTTGTAGGTTCCTCTTAAAGGAAAGATCACCACATCTTGAAGACGTGCAAGCTCAAGTCCATGAGTTGCCATGCTTCGTCATCATCAAGACAATGAAGGTTCTCTTGTTGATAGTTCTTCCTTTCTCCATAGATGTTGGGTTGAAGGCATTAGGGAAGAATGCCGAAAGTGTCAAGATGAAAGCATTAGTGAAAGGTGCTCATCATCCGCGTCAAAGCATTAGTGAAGAATGCTTAATGTGTCAAGACGAAGGCATTAGTGAAGGGTGCCAAGCGTTGTGTCAAAGGCATTAGTGAAGGATGTCAAGAATCAAAACAAGTAGCATTTGGGAAGAATGCTTAGGTCGATAATCGATGAGGTGCATCGTTATACATATAAGTGTTTATTTATTCACAAGGATGGTGATATCCTTGATGGTGTTGTAACAAGGAGTAGATCTCCTTGATAATAGGTGTTGTGTTGTGAAGGGTAGTAGTTCCTCCATAATGGAACTAGGTGCTTAGCCTAGTACCTAATAAAGGGTAGGCGACGTTGTGATAGGATTAGTTCTCCTAAGGTGTGAAAGAACTCGGTGGTTATCCTAGCACCGTATAAAGGGTAGGCGACGAGTGTTAGGTGTGGTTCGCCTTGGTGTGAAAGAACTCGGTATTTAGCTTTGTACCGAAAAAGGTTAAGCGACGTTGTGAAGGCTTCTCCGCCATAAGGAGATTTGGTGTAGTGCTTACGAACTCGAGTAGGTGACTCGGGAGTGGAGTAGGCAAGGAAGGTGTCCTTGTGGCGAACCACTATAAATAACTTGTGTCGTGGTGATGTGCTTCTTACTCTTTATCTTTCATTATATGTTTATATATCTATCTATCAACGCCCAACATAAACAACTAGATTGACATAAGTCGATCTAAATATTTAAAAGGAAGTTTTAAGTTGGTAAAACTATTCAACCCCTTCTAGTTTTCCACGTAATTCAACCAAACTCTATTTCAAGGCCATGCACGAAACCCGAGATGCCGGTCTTCGCAAGCCCATTATCTATAAGGTGTCATCGATGTATTTGGTAATGAAAGCCCCGTGCAATCATTTTCCTTCGCTTGATGTTGTGCATCGTTAGGTGCATTTTTGTAAACTTTTTCGTTGGTCGAAATGTGATCCGAATTTGGCCTTGAGATCATCCAAATTCACAATGCTACCGGTTTCGCCCTGTTCCACCATATACTGAGCGAGTCTCGAGGGTATATGTAAACATGTGGCAAGCAACGGCATAACCCACTTCAAGATTCGATAGCCCCTTCGAGCATGTGTAAGAAGTTATCCGGCAACCCTTCCCATCATAAGTACCAATATATGCGGGCATTTTCAACCCATCGTGCAAAGGGTAGTCTTCATCCATCTTACGAAGGGTGTTGTGGAGCCCATGGGCCCGAATAAAGGCGCTATAAGGTGGCATGTAGGTAGGGTCAAGATTGTGCGGGTTATGATTGGAGGTATTCCAACAGGTTTTGGTTAACATATTGAGGGTAAGCGGTGAGGTATATAAGGTGGGTGACTTCCGGCAGTGGCACGAAGGATATGCCATAGGTTGCCCGTAGGCATGCTTCCGCATGGTTGAGTAAAACCGGGTTGCTAGCCCGCCCATTAGGTGGGGATAGACCCCGTGAGGTAAGATTGAGCCCGAAAAGGAGGATACATACCATGAGGAGGAAGATTTCTCCCCATTCATTTGAGATGGATTTCCTTCACACGGATGCGTGAGAAGTCCGCAATGGAACCCCGCCTTAGTTCTTCCTGCATGAGCCGCCAAAAGTGGTGGCAAATTAACCTCCGTAGTATCCCTTGGTGACTCCTTCCATTGGAGCCTTCCATTGTTCCTTCCCTTCTGTCTGAGCCCCTCCGAACATCTTCAAACCAACCGACCTTCCACTCGGCCTTCGAACGCCGGAGACCCTATCCTTATCATCGAGCGTAGCCCTGGGAGCCAAGGGCCTAGCTCCATTTCCAACTCTTCAACATACTCATCGCTGAGTATTCTAACCCCACGCATCTCCACATTCCGAGCTTGCCTCCTTCGAGCCCTCAATAAAGATTCTAATGCTTCGATGTTAGCTTCGACAAACGCTAATGACACGGCCTGTGGTTAGCCGAGGTTGAAGTATGGTTGTTGGGAGTTATTTCAAGGTGAGATCGTGTGGTAAAGGCGGATGCGGTTATATTGGGAAGGTTGTTAGGATCATCGATCGATTGGTGTCAAGGTCGAGAAACCCGAGGGTGTATCCTCTTCCTTGATTCATGCCGTGAAACTAGTGAGAGTGATCGATCGGGTGTAAGTTTGGAATAACGAGACCAATAGTAGCGGTCCCACGGATGGCGCCACCGATTGTACAATATTTCATACGACCGTGCCTTCGATGGTGATCAAGGGTATGAGGGTGATATGCTTGCGCCAAACTTGTAGCCAATCTGCAATAAGAAATAGTAGACACTTCGTTGAGTGATTGCGCAGGGTTGGGCCTCGCGAACCACCTCCCGTGAGAGTAAGTATATGATATGTGTTGTAAATAATATGGAGTATGTGAAATCGTGTTGAGTGAACCTACCATTGAAATGACTCGTCCAATCTATTTATAGGTGAAGAAAATAGCTTGTAGAGTGTTAGCACACGCTTAGGAGATCATGCGGGGCGCCCCCGATTTGTGGTAACCGCTAGGCTTCATCCCCACTATCTCGGCCTTGACGGGAAGCTAAGGAAATAGTGGAACGTGGGGAAGACCAAGTCAAGGTTCTCCTTTGTCTTGGCGCCTTCAAGAGAAGACACCAAGGGCATAGGCCTCGTAATAAAAGTTCGATCGAGGTCGGAAGGGGGTCCTTCGACCGATCGGAGGTACGCCATCAAAATCAAACTAGCTATTCTATTCCCCGCAGCGCGCCATTAAACTTGATACGCGCACAACACGCATTCGGGGTCAAAGGAACTTCCTTTTCGTCGAAAAGTTTTTCAACACCCTAGGCAAAGGAACCTAATCGTTGTAATCGTAGTATTAGGGTAAGCCTCGGTATTGATATCGCTCTCTAGGGAATAGGAATGCTAGTGAGAAGTTACTACGCTAAGGTTGGGGTTGAGGAAGATTATTTTTATCTTTTATATTTTTAGAAAATGGAAATTACGAATCTCGGGGTATTGGATTTGGGGGGTTGGTATTTCTACCGATCACTCTACTATTATCTATTCTAATTAACTAAGCTAAGGAGTAGTCTATGTCTAATTGATGTGTGCTCGTATGATGATTAAAGATGTGTTTACCTAGATGCTACTACTCCCTAGTTATCTCCTATTGATGGTTGAATTGTCACGTCCTTATTCTTAACGCTATGTCTTCTAAGGTCATAGGGTATGCTTTTTCCCTAACTCTTTGAGACTACCTTAAGGTTATTGCCTACAAAATCTCTAGGATTCATAAACTAACTCTAAGGTTATCTTTGGATGTTTAGCCTACAATAAGTCTATGTGATTATAAACTAATGTTCACAAAGATTACTCAAGCATTAAAACACAACGAATGACCTATCGCAATCCTAGGTCAATTACAATTAAGATAAGAGACAACCAATCAATATTCAATACCTAGGTTTCATAGATCTAAGCAAACACACAAGTAAATTAGCTTGACATGGAAAACATGCAAGCATACACACATACAATTGAAGACATAATTGAATCAATGAAGTAAATTACTTATCCTGCTTTTAAAATAGGTATGAGAACCCTAAGATACCGCCAAGATAGCTAAAATCGTTATTAGGTTTTACTCCACAAAACTACCTCTCTCAAAGTCTCGAAAATTCAATTCTATATATAGAGTTACAACTTGCATCGGCCACTCTTTAAATGCGACGCCGGATCGCCGCCATTAGGGTTTCGCCTTGACCATGTCAACCTTGCGACGGTGTCACCTTATGGTCGTGACGCCGCTGCTTCATCTTCGACGCCGTCAGATCTCGAATCCAGGCCGCCCGAGTTGTGACGCCTACTTTAAACCCCGACGCCGTCAGTACAAATTAGCAATTTCGCCATCGAGCCGTCACAAATTTGGAGCACGTTGCGATGGCGTCGCCTTCTAACTTTGACCTCATCACCTTCAATTCCAGCAGCTTTAGTGTCTTGATGTTGACTTGGCCATTTTCTTCATATATTCACACCTTTTCGTCCGAATAAGTGTCATTCCAGCAATTTGCCTTCAAAATACCTAAAAAGTGAAAAGGAACGAAAGTAAGCAGTAACGGATATAAAAGTGGTCAATTAAGGGCTTACATGACCCCTCAAAAGTGTACCTTTTAAATCCTTATCACTTTGTCCTGTAGATAAACAAGGTGTTGTCTATATTTCCTCTGACAAACTTATTTTAAATCAGGAAGGCTGAGAGAGTTTCATACCATGCCTTGGGAGCTTGTTTAAGTCCATAAAGGGCTTTGTCGAGCTTGCAGACATAGTCAGGGAATTCACTACTCTCAAAGCCAGGAGGTTGCTGAACATACACATCTTCGTAGAGTTCACCATTCAGGAATGCACTTTTTATATCCATTTGGTAAACTTTGAAGTTCATGTAGGTAGCGAATGCAAGGAAGATCCTGATGGCTTCCATTCTTGCAACAGGAGCAAATGCCTCATCATAGTCAATGCCTTCTTGTTGATCGTAACCTTTGGCTATAAGTCCGCTTTGTTTTTAATGACAGTCTCAGTTTTCATCAATTTTGTTTTTGACAACCCACTTCATTCCTATGACAACGATATCCCGAGGACATTTGATCAAGGTCATGACCTTGTTTTTGTCAAACTGCTGAAGTTATTCTTGCATAGCCGAACCCGCTTTGATGTTTTAGAGCCTCAATGACACTTCGGGTTCTATTTCAAAGAAAATCAAGATATAGACATTCATTGGTCAAGCCGCAATTAACTTAGCGACCATGCTTCTAGTGAGCATGCCTCGGTGGGTTCACCAATGATATTTACAAGCTCAATGTCCCGAGATTTTGTCCACTTACTTTGTGGTCTAGGATCCGAGTCAAGAGGTCACCGAAGCTCAGAGCGAGTTCGTGTGTGGAGCCATAGAATCATTAAGATAACTGCTGAGATGCTTTGTTCAGGTTGGGGTTCTTGAATCACAGGTTCTTTAAAATTTGGTTTAGTATTACCTATCCCAGCAGGGACTGATTGATCATCAATGACATCACTGATAATGGGTTGAGGAAGGTTGTGGGGTAAGACATAGTATGAAATGCCAGCATCAGCTTGATAGGAGGAATTGATTTCAGTATTGAACTCATAAGGAGGATATCTTGTTGAGTCATCAATTCCTATTTCCTCCACTGAGGTATGTGTGAATCTGATGCTTTTTGAACTTTCATCAAAGGTGACATGAAAAGTTTCCTCAACTTGTTGTCTTATGGTGTTAAACACCCTGAAGGCTTTAGAGATCAGTGAGTAGCCAAGAAAATACCCATCATTAGCTTTTGTATCAAACTTTACTAGGTGATCCTTGTGGTTGTGAATGAACACAGGACATCCAAACACATGAAAGTAGTCGATATTAGGAAGTCTACCTTTGAATATCTCATAAGGGTTTTGTTATGTCTTTTGACAATGATGGACCTGTTTGAGTGTAAAAGTTGTTTTGACTACTTCACCAGACGTGTCTAAGACATAAACATCATCTCCTAGAGCTATCAAAACAAATTCTTTGTTGGCATTGAAAATGGTGCCTTGTTTGTCATTGAATTGCACAATGTACTTAGCATCACATAGTTGATCGACATCGATGAGATTGTATTTTAGAGCATTGACATAAGCTATTCTAGAGAAAACTATTCCATTGCAAGATACCGAACCATAACCTTCAGGGGACATGATGAGTTATCACCAAATACTACCTTGGGTCCAGTTCCTTTACCTACTTGTGCAGATACTCCTTAACACCGCTTATGCTTTGAGCATCCACTATCTAGATGCTAAATAGGTTCCCTGGCGTGTCTCGCACAAATAGTAAACTAAATTAGTTTCTCTTGTTGACCCACACACCAGTGGGTTTGGGTTTAAAGGTCCGCTTGAATTTGGCAATTGACTCATGGTCGCTGGTCGAGTGCATTATGCTACCACTGTGTTTTGCATTTGATGACCGAGGATGACCGTTGATTCGGGTTGCTTTAAACTTCTCCTTGCTTGGATGACACCGTTATGCCGGGATGTCTCATGAGTCGGATTTCGCAAATATCACAAAGATGTGTTCATGAGACAATCATCGTGATGATGATCATTGAAGCCACAGTGTGGACAATGAGGAAAGGGTTTAGCTCTATGCTTGTGAGCTTGTTTGGAGGATGAAGCATTTTGATGACCGTGTTTGTGTGTGCTTCATCGAATGAACTTACATATTGTAAGTGATCAAGAGTTCGGATCATCCTTTTGCGCATCATACAAAAAGGATTCGTAGCAATTATCAATGGTATGATCGGTATAATGGCACAAATCACACTTCGCTCGGGCTTGTTGGTGGATTTTGACCTTGATGAACTAAAAGAGGTCGACTTAGTTTCCTTGATTGAATCAGAGCTTTTTCGATGGATTTCATCTTATCGCTAGCTTCTCACAAGTTCACCATTGTCGACTTGGTCCGCTTCAAGAGGAACTCAAGATGGAAGTCTCGGTGGAGTAGACTCTTGTTGGATTGGTTTAATTGGTCTTTTCGTGATGGTTCTACCAAGTCCGACCTTTCTTTTGGTGAGTGAGGATTCAATTGCAATGGAGTAAGCTCGTAGCTTGGTGCAACACCCTAAAGAGGTTTCAAGGGTGAAAGCGGTGCTTGAGATTCGATTCAAACTCGTAGATGTGTTCAGACCACCGGGCACATCGGGAGTCCAAGCATGCTCTTTAGAGCTTGCATTCGTGTTCTAGTTTTCTTCCGTAATCGAAATTTGGAAGCTTACTCGTGGTTAAACCGCTCAATCCAATCACCGGGCTTGGGAATTGTCAACATATTGGTAATCATGCCACCGACACAAATGGCTTTGGGCTCGGTCTTTGTTGTGAGAGAGTCGTGAGATGATCTTCACCTATGACTCTCTTTTTGCTACTGGGGGCTCCCACAGCATCAAAGACCTCTGGATTCTTAGCAATCCAACTTTAAATGATATCTTTTTCCTTTTTAAGTTCATCTTGAAGAGCCTGATTTCTTTTAACTAGTTCAGTGTTTTGAATTTTCAATGTGACAGCTTCAAGCTTGGCTTGTTTTAAAAGAAGTAATTCATCCCTACACTTGTTTAATTCAAAACTTAACTTGTTGTATTTTGAAAAAAGATTTAATCGTTGCTCTTCTACAAACTTAAGGTCAACATTGATATAGTTCATATAGGATTGCCAATCAGAGTCATCATCCATAGAAAGCAAAATGTTTACCTTCTTCATTGTGATGTTGACCCATTCTCCATTCCTGGCATGATTTTTCCCAACATCTAGCTAGTCCTCTTTTGAGAGAGCCATCAGTGCACTGACTTGCACCATTTCATCGTCTGAGGAGATTGGCTCTTCATCCCAGTCGAAGACTTCAGCAACAAGGCCCTTGTTTCTACCCTGCACAAATTTAACAAGTGTTTGTTGTTTCGAGGAGGGCCTCAGCAAGTGCTAGCTTGGCTTTGACTTTCCTCGTACTTAGCTTCAAAATCTACGCTTTGTTTTGATCATATTTGTTTTAAAATTTTGATGAGACCGATAGATTTTGGTTGAAATTTGCTAAAGCCTGAGGACTGATTTGACCCGGATGGTGTGACAACTGGCAATTTAGGGAGACTATTTTAGGTAACCGCATTACGTTAAACTGAACCGAGCCTTGCCTTTAACACTATTTTTATAAACCATGACTTGATTTTATATCGTCTATTGGTTTTTATGACTTATTTCATTATTAAATGAGTTATCGTATGAGTTTTAACTCTATTTGGTAGGCACTATTCGATTCGGCACTAGAAAAGCCTAAAACAAGAATTATTGTAACTTTTAGACCATAACTCGAAAATTGACAAATAAATAGTCAAAACTCGTGGAAAAACGTAAATAATGATGTTGGAAAGTTGAATAAATGTTGTGGGACACTCGGGGGACAATATGTGAGCTCGGGATTAGGTAAACGGATAGTTACAAAAATTACAACCCGACCCTCCCTTTCTCTTGAAGTCGCGCCCTCCTCCCAAATAATTATTTTTGAGGTCCCTAGTGGCCTAGTATAAATACCCACCCAAACCCTCATTTCACCTCATTTGTTTCTCTCTAAAACACACACACAAGCATTTTCTCTCTAATCTCTCTCTAAAACAAACCCTAGCCGCCTCTTTGTTATCCGCCACTGCTTCGCTAAATTCTAAGACACACACACACACCATACACCACCACCACCATATCGAAGCTCTTTCTCCTCTTTCCAACCATATATCATACACACCATTTGGACTTAATAACACCTTCAAATCGTTGAATCAAGAATCGTACTTTTAGGGTTTCAAAGGGCTTTTACAATTGGTGATTAGATAAGGTAAAGGGAACATGTTTTGAGCTTGATTAGGCAATAAAAACCCATGAATTGAAAATTAGGGTTTCGACCTAATTATAATTTTTGGGGCTTTTGGGTGGAACATGAAATTAAAGCTAATTAGTGACTTAATAAACAAGTAATTAGTGTTTGGTACATGTGCGTATTAATTTGATGGGTTTATGCATTTAGGGTTTAGTTGCATGTTTTTATTAAGAATATTTGATGGGTTTTGTGTTTGGTTAGTGTTTGAGCTTGAATGATTGGATTGGGATGTTGTGGAAGTGATTGGATGTGTTTGGATTAGTTTGGGATGGCGACGAACCACCATGGTCACGCACGCGACCCATGGGTTGGCGACGTGGCCTACTTGGGTCATGGGTCCGAGTTGGGTCGATTTGGTAGCTTGTTGATTGATATTGTTGAGGTTTGGATGAGACGTGGAGTCGAAAAGCTTCTAGAGCTTGTTTGGTTCACGTGGTCTTGATCACACCGTGTCATGACCATTAGGGTCATAACATTGGTTTTGAGTACTTTTGGTTGATTGATTGGTTGGTAGATTGTTTTGAGTTGGTTTGGGATTGAATTACGATATTATGACATTTAATTTGGACTTGATATATATAATTGTCAACTTTGAGCTACGTCATGCTATTTTGACTTTTTAGTCAATAGTTGACTCCGACAAAGCCGTAATATGGACTTTAGTATAATTTGGACTATTGATTGATTAAAAGCCGAGAAGTTATGACTCGTGCTTGTGGACTCTAAACTAATAACGATATGAGATTAATAATGGAATTTGATTAAATATATATATATATATATATATATATATATATATATATATATATATATATATATATATATATATATATATATATATATATATATATATATATATATATATATATATATATATATATATATATATATGCTAATAAACTATGAAATGGGAATAATAAATATATATTTTGTAATGCTAATAAACTAAAATTGTCGATAACAAGTCTTATCTTGTTATTTACTATTTTAACGGAAACTAACAACTAAATTGGAAATGTTTTGCAATAAATAAGTAATTAATATTTTAGTACACGCTTATCAATAAATGACAATTATGAACATTTAATATTGGTTTAAGTATTTAATTGCTTACGCTAGGTGCATGGGTTACTTGATAACCTAACATTAATAGATCCACGTGGGTAGCGGACTTATTAGGTTGACGAATCCAATAAGAACCCGCTAGGTACGCTGGATAACCTTATTAATGGGTGACTTATCCTTATGACTCGTTAGGATGCTAACCGTTTATGGAATAATAAGCGATACGAATGAATAATTGAGTTTATCGAGTCGATTTAATTCGATAAGGTTCACCGCTTATTCCAAACTTATCGACTATGGAGCTTATCGCTAGACGCCCCATTGTGTCGCATCGAGTCACATATTGTGTTGAATGGAGTTGTATATTGTGTTGTGGAGCATAACATATTGGTTGTTTGAGTGCATTCATGGCATCATATTGAGTCGATACACCCACATGAGGAATACCAAACACTAGGATTAAATGGTGAAACGAGACATTTTGGAAATAATGAAACGGAATACATTGGGGTAGATAACGTTGATTTTGAGGAATGTATATATTAAGTTTGGTCTACATTAATAGGTTGTGCCGAGTCGATAGTTGCTGTGTTGTGATACCGTTATCTTCTCGTTAGTGTTTATTTGTGCGCTGATTGCTTGAGGTAGTTTCATAGCCCCACTTTTATCTACGCTTTGACTACGCTTTGAACTATTTTGGGGTGAGAATCATGCTACGCTTTTTTGACCGTGAAAACTATTTGGATTTGCTATGTGCTCGATCGATAGATAGTTGTGCTATAGTTGTTGCCTTAGTCTAGGTTTAACCGCGCCTAGCTAAGAATAGACTTCTACATCGACCTAGTCCGGGGTTGGAAATTGTTCTAGATTTTGCCACATCGGCCGGACTAGAGTCGCAGGGCCCGAGTAATCCTTGGATGCGGATTTGATTGGAGATCCGGTAGGATCATGTGTGAACGATATTTATCTATCTTAGGTCTTGCATAGCAAATCAACTCTTACAGATCCACTATGATTTTGTTGAACTTAAACCTATGAACTCACCAGCGTAAGCTTACCTTATAGCATGATTTCTTATGTAATTGAGAGATGTTTGGATTACTTGATCAGTGGAAGCTTGGCATGGAGGCGTGGTTCAAGGATCATTTTCCGACTCTGATAAACTATGGGGACCTATCTTAATAAATTATGTTTTGGGCCTAAAATTTATATTTTGGATTAAATGTTTTGAATACTTAAATTTGGGATTGGTTTTAAATGTTAAATGACTATCTTTGGCTATATTTTGTGCGATACCAATCCAAAAGTAACGCCGAAAACTTGATTAAGTCTTCCACTGCATCGAGATTTGGGGTGTTACAGATTGGTATCGAGCTCAAGGTTATAGAGAATTAGGTATTTTATAAACCCTAAACTATAACCACTTTTGAGAAAAATTGATCCTCGACCGACGCACGCCCGCTGCTGTCAAGCTTCTTATTTGATTATGGTATGAATCATGAATTGAATTATGAGATGATATGTTAAGGATATTGTGAACCGATTATGGAAATGTTATGATATGGAGATATGATTATTGATTTCGAAACGATATACGATTATTGATTTTGGAAATGAGATACGATTATTGATTTTGATTATTGGTTTTGGAAAATGAGATATGATTATTGGTTTTGGAAAATGAGATGTGATTATCGAGATATTACGGAATTTGATTTGAGTAAACGGTATATTATGATTTTGGAGTTTTAACTCGATTGATTTGATATGTGATTATGTGATGGAACGAAACTTATGATTTTGAACTCGATTGATTTGATATGTGATTATGTGATGGAACGGAACTTATGTGTTTTATTTAAAGGCATATTTTGAGTAATGCGGTACCTCTACTTTTAAAGCTTTCATTATGTGATATATGTTTTGGGTTAAGTTGATGCGCTTGTTAGAACTGGTTGTTTTGAAAACATATACCTACCCTATGCCATTGTCACAGACTATGCCTTCACTAGCTTTTGATGTGTCTGAGGAGGTCCTTGTTGTAGCTAGTTCGCCAGCATTGACTCTCATGACGGTTGCGCAGGTGATCCTTATGAGATTACCCGTCACACTAGTTCATCATCATCAGATCATCCTAGTTCGCCCAGGCCTCACTTTACATCGTGTTTTAGCAAGCATGCACTCCTAGGCTTGCTTATAGCACCGCCCGCATGTCCGTGAGACCACCATCATCACTCATCCGCTTAGCGCCCCACCTCCTCCGCCATCACCACCAATATCATCATGTCTTAGGAGGCCTAGATCTCCTAGTGTACCACCTCGTGATTTACTCAAGACATGACTCCGACTCATGGACTCTCCTCTATGGATGAGGGCGAGGAGGAGCATGAGGTCGAGGAGGAGGATGAGATTGAGGAGCAAGATGTTGATGAGGATGAGGATCCTCGTGAGGAGGATGATGAGGATATCCTGAAGGGGTACTCCTCCATTGCAGAGTCCCGCACATTCTCCGTGACCGTGTTCTCCTTTGCATGAGCCCGAGTCCCCAGATGCCTTTAGACATCGACTCACCACCTTACTCACCTTATATAGGTAGTCCGTTAGGATCCGAGATACCCTCGAGATTGTTTCGAGCCCGAGGAGTATAGTGAGACGGTTCGATGCGGGAGAGGATTACCTCGTGGTACTAGACTTATTCACTGACGGAGCGCTTGGTTGGAGTATCTAGGGCTAGTATTGTGGATCTAAGGGTTGATATGGGCACCGTAGTCGTGAGGACTGGGTTTTGCATGATGGTATGTCTGAGCTCCGTGAGCAGTGTGGGGACCCGAGAGAGGGTTCGCGATACCGTGATGCCGATAGAGCGATTTGGCGAGGATTGGTGAGTTAGAGAGAGGTCGCAGAGCTTAAGAGTGATCGCGACGCCGACGTGTTGAGTTAGCATCATTGTGAGAGAGGTTGATGATGTTAGGAGATCGGTGAGTGATATTCGTAGACGTGGCTAGATCGTATTAGATTCATGGTTTTGTTCCATCTTGAAACTAAGTAGTACTTGGTTCGAGATGTAGGATTATCCTAGTTATCTTACTGGTATCGTTATTAGGACCGTTTTTGATTTCTTCGTATCCTTCCATGTATTTCCACTGTTGAAACCTATGAGTTATGGTTATTGGAACATGCATCCTTTAGTTATGACGCGGTATCTGATTGTTTCGCTTTGGTATAGCGTTGTCCTTGTTGACCTTGATTATGTATTGAGCGATAATTAGTGACCCTTGGAACCCAACCCTATTTTTAGAGCGTGAATTGTGAACTTATGAAACTGTTCTTCTTGCCCTCAGAATGATGGCAACAAGACGAAACCCGCGTAGGAACAATCGAGCAGCTCATGCTGCTGTTGTTGCCTCTGGTCGTCGAGGTCGTCGTCCGACCCCGACCACACCACATGTTGAGAACCCTAACACTGATAACCCAGCTGTAAAAAACCCGAATGTGAATGACCGTGGTGATAATGGTCATGTTCCACAAAACCCTCCACCGTGAACCTAGCTCACATTGACCGCCTAGTGTCGCAGTCGTGTCGCCGAATCGCTAATGAGGCTAATCTCTAACACTTCTAGTGGAACCCCAATGTCGAATCGAACTCGAGGTTGTACCTACAAAGAGTTCCGATTCGTGGTCCCATTGAGTTCGGAGGAACCGAGGAGTAGTTTACCGACTAGTGGTTGGAGAAAATCGAATATGTGTTTGCCGTGAGCAATGTTGCAAAATCGGTCAACTCGCCGATTAATCGATGATTAATCGTTAATGGTCGAGTACCTTGTCGATTTTTGAAAATCGGACTAGGAAAAAATCGACACTAAGCTACAAAAATCGGCTTAATCGGCCGATTAATCGCCCGAACCGTAAAAATCGGTCGAATCGGTAAAAATCTACTTAATCGAGAAAATCGGTTATTTTAAACATAATAATAATTTAGGCATTCTACTTAATTTGGAGATCGTATATTTCATTTATAACACACAATGGGCATCATAATCAGAATTTGAGCCTTTTATTGAGGTTTGGAAACATAGCAGGCTTGGAATCGTTTAAGATTTTTAGTTTGGTCTCCAGAAATACCAAAACATTATAGGAAATGTCAATCCGATTAATCCCGACTTGACCGATTACTCGCTGCAGGGTGGTCGACCGCCCGACTACCGATTCACGATTTTTGCAACATTGGTTGTGAGTAACTATGATGAGGATTGTAAGGTTAAGTATGCAACATTCACCTTGAAGGATGAGGCATTGACCGTGGAATAACTACCATGCATCAAGAGGAATTGATGTAGCTTATAGTATGACTGGACCCGCTTAAGGCTCTCCGATTAAGACTTACATCGCCCTAGGAATGAAGTTAAGAAGTTAGAGAGTGAGTTCCGAACCATAAGGTTAATGGTATCGACATGGCGACTATACTGTCAAGCTTCCAAGAGTTATCGTTGCTTTGCCCTAAAATGGTTTGCACTGAAGAACTTAAGATTGAGAGGTATACTGATGGATTGCCTTTAGCTATTCGAAATGATGTTATCGCTGCCAAGCCAGCTAATTTGCAAGAGGTAATTGTTGTGGCTCAGAGTTTGATGGACTCTTGTGTGCTAGAATTAGGAGACAAGAGTAAGAATGATAGGAGTGATAAGAGGAAGAGGAACGAAGTTGCAAAAGGGAATGGCAACAAACGGCAAGAGACAGCCAGGGTGTTCGCCATATGAAATGGAGATAAGAAGGGTTATGAAGGTAGTAAGCCTGTGTGTGGTCGTTGTAACCGACACCACCATGGACCGTGCCCGATTGTGTGTAGGAAGTGCTCTCAAGGTAGGACACATAGCCAAAGATCGTAGGTATCGCCCACTTGCTGCACTCAAACCGCACAAGGAGCGGATCGAAGGCTATCACACTGCTTTGGATGTGGAAAGAAGGACACTTTAAGAATGAGTGCCGAGAGTGGATTAGGGAAACTCGTAATGTAGGAGGATTTGCTAATCGAGGTGTAGGAGGTAATGGCTTAGACCCGTGAAGCGTGAGGTTGTGGAAAACCGGGAAACAATGGTGCTAGGAATCGCAGAGACATGGGAGTAGCGTGTTTATGCTATCGGGAAGGAAGTCGTGAGGACCCTAACGATACGGCACGCTCCTTCTCAATAATCGCTATGCTTCCATACTATTTGATAACGGTGCGGATATGAGTTTCGTATCCACCAAATTTATGCCATTACTAGGAATCTCCCAAACACCTCTAGGGTTTAGTTACGATGTAGAATTAGCGAATGGGAATAGCGAGAAGATAGACACCGTAGTTCGATGTTGTACCTTAAGTTTCCTAGACCGCCCGTTTAGTATAGACTTATTTTCGGTTACTTTAGGAAGTTTTGACGTTATTATCGGAATGGATTGGTTGTCAAGAACGGTGCACACATCATTTGTGATGAGAAGATTGTGCTGCCATCAGATAGCGGAAAAGTTCGAGCATACAAGGAGATTGGAGCGATCGTGGAAGCCCTTCCCTGTTGAGCATCATCTCTTGTATAAAGGCCCGTATACATCGACAGAGGAGGTTGTCTTTTCTTGGCTCGAATTTCAAAAGAAAAGTGAGGAGAAGAGTGAAAGACACCTTAACGATGTACCCGTTGTTAGAGAATTTTCGGATGTGTTTCCGACGATCCGCCAGGATTCCAAATGCCCGACAAGTGGAATTCCAACAGAGTTGATACCGCGCGACACGTAGCCCGGCACCTTATCGACTTGCTCCAAGAGAATTGGAGGAACTGTCTAAACGGTTGGCGTAATTGTCGAGAATGGATTCATTCGACCAAGTTCGCCACCGTGGGGAGCACCAAAGGTTGTTTGTGAAGAAGAAGGATGGATCGCCGATGTGTATAGATTATAGGAGTTGAATAAGTTAACAAAGTGAAGAACCGATATCCGCTACCTAGAATAGATGATCTATTGGACCAACCCAAGGAGCTAGTGTCTTTTCTAAGATCGATTTACGATCCGGTTATCACCATCTTAGAGTTCGAGAGGAGGATATCCCTAAGACCGCATTTAGAACTCGTTATGGACACTATGAATTCAAGTGATGTCATTTGGTTTGACCAACGCACAGCCGGTTTTCATGGATCTCATGAACCGAGTGTAAGCCATACCGGATAAGTTCGTGATAGTATTCATAGAAGACATCTTGATATACTCTAAGAGTAGTGAGGAGCACGAAGAGCATTTGAGGCTCATTTTAGGATTGCTGCGAGAGGAGAAGTTGTATCCCAAATTCTCTAAGTGTGAATTTTAATTCCGTCCGTGCAATTCTTAGGTCATGTGATAGATAGTCGAGGTGTTCATGTTGACCCAACTAAGATTAAAACCATTAAGGAATGGGCAGCCCTAAGAACCCATAAAAATCCGATAGCTTCTAGGGTTAAGGTGCTATTATAGGAGATTCATTGAGGATTTTCTAAGATAGCTAAGTCACGACCAAACTAACATAGAAGGATGTTAAGTATGAATGGGGAGAAAAGGAAGAAGAAGCATTCCAACTCTCAAGGAGAAGTTGTGTAGTGCGCCCATCCTAGCTTTGCTCGAAGGAAGCGAAGACTTTGTCGTATCGCGACGCTCGATAAAGGCTTAGGTGTTGTTTTGATGCAACGTGAGAAGGTGATTGCTTATGCATCCCGACAACTTAAAAAGCATGAGAAAAACTACACCACCAATGACCTTGAGTTAGGTGCTATAGTGTTTGCTCTTAGGATCTGGAGACATTATCTGTATGGAACCAAGTGTGTAGTATTTACGGACCATTAGAGTTTGAAGCATATCTTAGATCAGAAGGAACTGAACATGAGACAACGTCGTTGGTTGGAATTGCTTAGTGATTATGACTGTGAGATTCATTATCATCCTGGTAAGGCTAACGTTGTGGCTGATGCACTTAGTCGTAAAGAGGACATTCCACCCCTACTTGTTAGATCATTAGGAATTACCATTGTTTCGCCCTTACCATCTCAAATTTTAGCCGCCCAAGCAGAGGCATTGACGGAAGAGAACCGTCCTTATGAGAATCTTCATGGAATGGTAGAAAGTGAAAACGGCTTTGAAGCTGCCCGACGAACATTATGCTTCGAGATGTAGTCGGATACCATTTCATGGTGGAATCCGTGAGTTGATTATGCATGAGTCACATAAATCAAAATACTCTATTCATCCCGAGCCGATAAGATGTATCGTGATCTTAAGAAATCAGACAGGCCTAATATGAAGGCCGATATAGCTCAAGATGTTAGTTGGTGCCTAACTTGTTCTAAGGTTAAGGCCAAACATCGAAACCATCGACTTTTAGTTTAACCCGAACTCCCGAATGGAAATGGGAGCTAATAACCATGGACTTTATCACTAAATTATCAGAACAGCTTAGCTGCAATGACGCTATCTCGGTAATAGTTGATCGCTTAACTAAGTCTCGCCACTTAGCTATTAGTGAAACCGATAGTCTTGATAAGCTTGCTCGATTGTATCTTAAGGAGATAGTATCGCATCATGGAGTACCGATATCTATCATTTCCGATAGGGATAGTCATTTACATCCCACTTTGGAAGTCGTTCTGAAGAAAGATTAGGAACAATTTGGATATGAGTATCGCTACATCCACAGACCGATGGTCAAAGCGAGAGAACTATTCAAACTTTAGAGGACATGCTTAGAGCATGTGTTATTGATTTCGCAAAGGCCGGAGAGACATCTCCCTTGGCCAATTCTCTTACAACAATAGTTATCACTCTAGCATTAAGGCCGCCCATTCGAGGCAATCGATGGCGAAAATGTCATTCTCTGTTTGTTGGGCTGAAGTTGGCGAGAGTCAACTTACGTGTCCCGAACTTGTCTTAGAAACCACCGAGAAGATAGTACAGATTCGTAATCGTTGCAAACCGCCGTGATAGACAAAAGAGTTATGCCGATAAGAGACATAAACCTTTAGAATTTCAGTTGGAGATCGTGTTATGTTGAAAGTTTCTCCTTGGAAAGGAGTGGTTCGCTTTGGTAAACGTGGAAAACTCAATCCTCGATATATTGGTCCCTTTCCAACTCGAAAGAGTCGGACCAGAGAGCATACCGCCTGAGCTACCATCGAAACCGAGTAGTGTACACAATGTCTTTCATGTTAGTAATCTTAAGAAATGTCTTTCGGAGGAAAACATAGTGGTGCCTTTAAGAGATATTCGATTGATGAGAAGTTGAATTTTGTTGAGGAACCGATTGAAATTATGGATCGTGAGATCAAAAGGTCAAGAATAGCCGATTCGATTATTAAGGTTCGTTGGAACTCCGGCATGGACCGAGTTCACTTGGGAACGTGAGGACGCTTCCGTAGGGAAGTATCCTAAACTGCTTATGACACCAAGCAACTCGGAGTGAAACCTGTGACGGGTTTCTCCCGAGGTCGGGAGGTCGTGACAACCGGCAATTTAGGGAGACTATTTTAGGTAACCGCATTACGTTAAACTGAACCGAGCCTTGCCTTTAACACTATTTTTATAAACCATGACTTGATTTTATATCGTCTATTGGTTTTTATGATTATTTCATTATTAAATGAGTTATCGTATGAGTTTTAACTCTATTTGGTAGGTACTATTCGATTCGGCACTAGAAAATCCTAAAACAAGAATTATTGTAACTTTTAGACCGTAACTCGAAAATTGACAAATAAATAGTCAAAACTCATGGAAAAATGTAAATAACGATGTTGGAAAGTTGAATAAATGTTGTGGGACACTCGGGGGACAATATGTGAGCTCGGATTAGGTAAACGGATAGTTACTTAAAAATTACAACCCGACCCTCCCTTTTCTCTTGAAGCTGCGCCTCCTCCCAAATAATTATTTTTGAGGTCCCTAGTGGCCTAGTATAAATACCCACCCAAACCCTCATTTTACCTCATTTGTTTCTCTCTCTAAAACACACACACAAGCATTTTCTCTCTCTAATCTCTCTCTAAAACAAACCCGAGCCGCCCTCTTTGTTATCCGGCCACTGTTCCAGCCAAATTCTGGCCCACCGCCGTGCGTCACCATACACCACCACCACCATATTGAAGCTCTCTTTCTCCTCTTTCCAACCATATATCATACGCACCATTTGGACTTTAATAACACCTTCAAATCGTTGAATCAAGAATCATACTTTTAGGGTTTCAAAGAGCTTTTGCAATTGGTGATTAGATAAGGTAAAGGAACATGTTTTGAGCTTGATTGGGCAATAAAACCCATTTAATTGAAAATTAGGTTTCACCTAATTATAATTTTTGGGGCTTTTGGGTGGAACATGAAATTAAAGCTAATTAGTGACTTAATAAACAAGTAATTAGTGTTTGGTACATGCGCGTATTAATTTGATGGGTTTGTGCATTTAGGGTTTAGTTGCATGTTTTGATTAAGAATAATTGATGGGTTTTGTGTTTGGTTAGTGTTCGAGCTTGAATGATTGGATTGGGATGTTGTGGAAGTGATTCGATGTGTTCGATTGGTTTGGGATGGCGACGAACCACCATGGTCACGCACGTGACCCATGGGTTGGTGACGTGGCCTACTGGGTCATGGGTCCGAGTTGGGTCGACGGTAGCTTGTTGATTGATATTGTTGAGGTTTGATGAGACGCGTGGAGTCGAAAAGCTTCTAGAGCTTGTTTGGTTCACGTGGTCTTGATCATGATCGTGTCATGACCATTAGGTCATAACATTGGTTTCGAGTACTTTTGATTGGTTTTAGAGTTGGTTTGGGATTGAATTACGATATTATGACATTTAATTTGGACTTGATATATATAATTGTCAACTTTGAGCTACGTCATGCTATTTTGACTTTTAGTCAATAGTTGACTCCGACAAAGCCGTAATATAGACTTTAGTATAATTTGGACTATTGATTGATTAAAAGCCGAGAAGTTATGACTCGTGCTTGTGGACTCAAACGAATAACTATATGAGATTAATAATGGAATTTGATTTAAATATATATATATATATATATATATATATATATATATATATATATATATATATATATATATATATATAGTTAAGTCGCCCAATGGGCGGCATGACTGTGATTATTCTTTGAGTGTATTACTTTTCTAATAGTAAGATATATATGTATACGGTTATTAGTAGCGTAAGAAGGGTGAAAATAAATGAACATCAAACCGATTGTGTCACTTCTACTATTCTCGTTTTCTTTTTAAGCATCGAAATAGTAAGTGACACACATCACCGCACCATCAAAAGTATTCAATGAGAGTGTTCTTAATTAATTTTCAAAGTCAGGAATGGAGTGGTTTTAGTAGATTTAGTAGTTGATACAACCACGTTATAGTGTTCTTATTCTTTGTCCATCTCGCTTTGATTTCATTGCTCTCACTTGTGGTCTTCACTCACAAAATGAAAATGAATTTCACATATAAACCAGAATAACTACCTTAAAGAATACCAACTCGCTAAAAGTAAACTATAGCATATAGCATATAAAGATACAACATACCTTGATGAGAGTGTAAAACTAATCAAATAAAGAACGGTGTCAAAATTATCATCATCGCCTTTAATCATGCGGTATATTACCTTGTATCGAATCGAATTATTTTATATTAAACAAAGTTTGTTAAAGTTCATAGTAAGCGATATACAATCGGAGAGTCACGATTTTATAAACACAACTTTTATTCAATATCTAAGCTTTCATTTAGTTTTACAAATTAATAATGTTGATTGGGATAAGTGACACATAGTAATTAATATTTAAATTGAGACATTTATAAATTTTTAGATAGACAATAAGATTACAAAAACCGATATGTCATGACATCTTGTATAATTTAGTAAAATAGAAAATTTGAAAACAACACATAGTAAACCAACTCAACCACTAAAACAATTTTTAGGACCACTAAATTTAAATCATCTAGACTCAACTTAGTCTCGATTCATGTTGTCAATATTCAACAACACCAATAGTATTCACCGATTCTCAAGAGCAAAATAGTGAAAATACCAATTCAAATCATCATTAATCATGTTTATAACCAACTTATGCTCTCTTTGATTGGTTAGCCAAACAAAATAATTCAAATTAGTAATTACTTAATGAATTATGGTATGGAATAATGATGTTGGTATGAGATGCCCATTATGTAAGGTATGTCCTCACACCCACAACCATTTGTTCTTTCAATATCAAGATTCACAAAATGTATGGAATAAAGTCGAATAATGGTTCGGTTAATGCTTCCTACTCAATGGAGATATAATTACAACTATTTGCTCATATTTGAACACATTCAAGGACCAAAAATATACCTTTCATGCATAAAAGCTCTTCCAGTTTATTTGGGCCACGCTTTCCTTATTATCGAGTTGAGAGTAGATAACATCCTTGATCTACATAAATAAACACAATACTGAGCTTAATAACCGGTAAAATAAAGAACGACATCAAAGTGTATTAGCCATAAGATGATCCTTTACCTTCCCATCATATTGGCTCTTCCGATAACTTCAGAGCCATCCAATGGCGAGTACATATAAACCGAAACGAAATAAAAATGCGATATCAAAACATTTACAACCAAATGTGTGACCTTAATGAAAAGAGAAAGCAAACGTGGATGATAGAGGAAATGTCGAGCATCGATCGGTGTTGTTTTCTTTTACCACTTCAGTGTTATGATTACTTCATCAAGATATAAGTTATTAACTACATAGAACATTTAAATTATTATTGAGATTCCTACACCTGTGATGTTTGAGAATAGCAAGTGCATTGATGCATTGTCTCTTTAATGCAATTGGAAGATGCTTCAAGTGTTCAAAACGTGGTAATTTGACATTCAGTCATGGGAAAAACGTCATATGAATAGTTCCAATTTAATAATGAGAATGACATCATTAGTTGCATGCCGAGTGAATACCATGAGCAACGTGTTGTTTCAGCTTTTAAGGAAGTCTATTGAACACTGAATCATACAGTATAATGTCCCCTTCTATGTATATATCTATAACAATCACGCCATGGGAAACTTTATTGGTAATGGCGTAATGTGGTATGAATTAGGGACATTAAAATTTGACTGTGCTCTTATTTTATGTTTTAGTATTTTCTAATTATTACTCGAAGCACGATGATTGGAAGTCGGTTTTCATTGATGTGCATGGTAGAAAGCTACCGCTTAAGTTGCAATATTTCTGTTCCCCGATTTCTACGCCTCATCAAGTGTAGTCTTTTCGCATCTTCTATTGATTCTCCTCCTCCTCTCTCTATTTCCAAGCTAAAAAGCTTTTCTCTCGCTACCACCGCTATTGATTTACATTAGCACTAATTCATTATTCTTTCATTTAATGACTTAAGGGTTCTGTGATTACCTTTGACTCGCTCACGTGCTAAGACAAGAGCTAGCATCCATGAAGCAACTTGTGATATAAATTATAAAGACGGTTAGGCAAAGTGGAGGAATTTGTTTTTGTGAGTTATTTTATTCTTGTATATATGAATGTCTTCTATTATCAAGGCTCCATTTGAAGTTGAAATGGACTAATTATCACTTTCCCCATTGAAATAGATGTTATTGATATCATGTTTTAGCCGGATAAACCACCACCACCATGTATCGTCTCCGCTCTTTGTAGTTTTAGTAAACAGTGGTGGTTTGGTCATAAAATCATGAACAACTTAACCCTAATGCCATGTGTAACGATTATGTATTACGTTGCCTAAATGTTTAAGGTGTGTCAAAGTGTGGGTATATAATAAAGTAGCAACTACAAATTTACTGACTAAGCATCATCACAAAAGTCTTTTTGTTTCCAAATTGAGGACCGTAATTTATTGTTTCTTCCTAGATGAGATATTCAATTTTCTTCCTACCGCTCCTCTTCTCACCCCACAAGAAAAGCCACCACGCCTTTTACCTACTTATAAATAAGGCTTTTATATCATGCATGAGAAGTTAAATGTTGGACAATTTGGATTGGTGGTGAAACTATCTTAACCATCGAGATAACCATCGACTTAATGGAATCATCATTAGAGCTAAGAATCAAAAAAAGATACATGCTTGTGTTACTAATCCATCGATACTCTGTGACAATGGCTAATGTCGCACCAGTCCATAATGTACAGATATCATCAAGGTGCAATAGGCTACCATTTAGCTATTGAAGAAAAATAACACCACATATTATAAAGTTACGATTTGAGAAAGTAGGTCAAATGCGTGGAAGGCCAACATGCACCAAAGCGCACGTAGTTCAAAATTTTAGTAAAAGTAAGATAATTATTGAAATGATACAATTTATGTAATCATGTTAAAGTATTAAATAAATCTATAAAAATAGACGAGATATTGTCCAGATAATGCAAGTGAGTTGACCTAATTTATCCTATGACTCAGACAAACTACTACTCATGTTAGTCATTTACACAAAGAAAGAGCAAAGCAAACACTCATTTTAACAAAGAAACAAAACAACCTTTTATATACATTGGAATACCTACAGGTGACCGTTGGCTTATTTCATTAGCCACTCCTAGCCATCTACTTTCAAAGAACAAAGCGGGCATCATCTCCACGTCAATGCATGGAATTATTATCAATACCGTGCCGTGAAACTTGACAAAAATAATTTCAAGCAGTCATAAACATCCCTAATACCAACGTAAGTTAAGTGGAGGTCTAAAAATTCAACAAAGTAAATAAAACAAACCTTTTAAGAAGATAAGTATGTTACCCATGTGTTCCTTTTTAGTCCAAAAAACCATGCTATTGTACAACCGCTTCAAAAGTAAATAGAAAACGCCAAGAACATGTAGGTTATTTGAACAATTTAAGATGTGATATGGATACGCCAAAGCACCTAAACGCTCCATGTGTGCAATTGTGCAACCAGCCTCATCATCGCATCAAGCACGAAATGACTGGTGAAAAGCATCACATTTTAAGAGAAATGTAAACTAACTTTATTGTTTATCGACCAAGTATAGTCAGCCAAAAAACAATTCAAATAACATAACTCGCTACTCCGCTGTGATATCTGCCAAGATGATCTATTACCGTGTTGTTGGTGGGTCGACCAAAAATGTTGGTGTTTCTATGCAAACTATTGGTTGAGTATATCCGCCTGCCGCAAGCCTTCCATGAAGCTTGCCCGCCACACGCTAAACGGCTTGATGCGATTACAGCAGAGGTGCTCGCAACATTCCCCGCACGATTCGATTGATCTAGATGAGAGGTAAAGTACAATTATAAATGCATGATCCCAAAATCAAGCAAACACAAATCACAAAAACGGGTTTGCAAAACCATGAACTACCTACCGGGAACATGACTGTGATAAGAGTCATCGATAATGGATTCATTGTTCGGCATCGATCGATTGTCAAAACCAACATGCTTGAAAGCACGGTCATTGCTCGATGTTGCATAGTTCACGGGTAATAGCGCTGCAAGACGCTTGTTCAAGTCTGCCAAAACAGAACTACACTATTAAATGGAAATTGCAGGTTGAATTTAAAAAAAAAAAAAAAAAAAGCCATAAGGAGAATAATCGATACCGTTTCATCAATCTCGACGTGCTGCTGACTTCTCGATTGCATTGCTTTCTCCTCCCTTTAAGTTCTCACCCATCTTGTATAAAACGATGTCGACATAACAACGGCGCTCTAATAAATCGCTAAGAGTATAAACAAACAATGAATTATCTTTAAGCATGTTCAATGTAAAACAACACAATACACATAACGAAACAAAACCTACTTAACATCCATTTGCAACGCAATCGAGACCACGCAAACCAATCTTTTTTTTTCAAACTCATAATGCCACCTATTCCACGTAACAACAAACACTATATATCACAAACCGATAAACCAACAAACAAATAAAATAGATTTTAATTTTTCTAAAAGGAGATTCACCAATCTCGCGCCTCTCGATCTCCTAGCACGCTTCTCATTATAATATAGATGCATTCGTGTGGTACGCACAATACCGAATAAACCTTGGGATGCTTTTAATCATTTCCGGCATCTGCTCCTTCCATTCTATGGATACCGAGACACTAAAATACGCTTGTGAAGTTCCAACTTCATAAACTCTATGTTTTTTCATTGGCTTGATAACCATCTAATATCATTATCAATTAAGTGGCTATTTCCACTAAGACACACTTCAAGTGCATATATAGTTTCTTTATACGAAGCAATACATATGAATAAACAAATTGAATCAAACCCACTATAAACCTTTGAACCAACTTTCTTACTTCACAAATCAAAATTGATATATAGTGGATTGTTGGAGCTAATTAACAAAAGAGTAAACAACGCTTCGATCAACAAATTATTTCGGTAAAAGAATTATAAACATGTGAAATATAACTCACCGGACCATCCAAACGCATTTAATTTGCATCCTCTTATCGATACTCGATTATTGGCTACCGGCAATTTCTAGACCATATGAGGCGGTGGCAAAAATACTAAAACGAACAAAGGCGGTTTTAGTATAAGTTGATATACCGCGGCCGGTAATTGGGCGTCACACGACATCGGGCTGGTAACATCAACCATTGTGGGCTTGGTTACAAATAAGCAATCTCAAACACACTGAAAGAGTTAAGCTAAAACACAAATTCAAGTGCCTTCTTAAACTACATATGTATGCATAAAGCATGTGAAGCTTACGTTAGAATATCCAAAACTCATACAAATACTTCCATTCTATTGTTACTGTTATTGGGAGACCAAGAATGGCAAAGAACCCAAGCAGTGCAATAAGCTAAAAACTACTTTTGAAAAGAATCGCAATGTTGTCACAGCACCAACATCAGCCAAATGGCAACTTTGAGCTTATAAATAAGTCACAAGAGGCCTCCAAATGAGAAAAGAAGTCGAAATATTAATTTCACACTCATCGAGAGTTCAAAAATCAAAAGTGGGCAAAGGGGTCCCATGACCTTAAAAATAAAATGTCAAGGGTGTTTGGTGTGCCCGAGACAACCAAAGGGCTCAAGGCTTTTGGGGCTTATAAATAAGCCACAAAATTGCTTCCAAAAACAAAATAAGTAAAGACATATACTAATCTTACATCTAAATCATTGATTGCAACAAAACTAATCATAAATCTAACTCCTAACCTATCTAAAATTAAGCTCAAAGAGACCGTAATGCAAAGGACAAAAAGGAAAACTTCAAAACTATTCTAAAGCTATTCTATCGTGTCTATTATTGCCGACGATTAATTGCTTTATATTTTGCGTACACAAGGCTAAAGCAAAGAGGAATAAGTCCATGAATGCTAATTGCTTGTTTTTTTGATTCCTCTAATAGCTTAGGAAGAAGCATTTTGCGTAACACAAGGCTAAAGCAAAGAGAATAAGTCCATGAATCAAGGACGCAGAGGGCCTATATGACTACTTATATCAAGAACATAGGTACATGGAAGGTTAAACAATTGAAGACACTTACCTTGAAGAGGTCAAGGAAGAGTTTGAGAAGATTGTGGAGAGCATTTTCCGTAAAGGCGCTCAATGCCACCACGTCGCTTGGTATTCGCTACCTTTCGGGTTGCATTTGAATTTGATCTTCGCTTCTCTCCTCAACTCCATTGGTCTTGGAGATGGCGTTATGGTTCTTCACATTCACCATTTGACCATAGTCATAGTCAAACCATCTCACGTAAATTTAACTTCAAGAGGCTTGTAATAACTATTTATTTAAAAAGGGCAATGTTTAGAAAGAGTGCACTTGCCTTTCTAGTGCAATTGATGACGAAGTGCATTTATCCTCCTCATCTAGTGTATATATAAGTCTTTGTGCGTAAGACGCCTGACATACCAAAGTGATACCATTCGTCACATTTATCACACGCATGCCGGATCTCGCCACTCCCTATTCAAAAATGACAACTACAACTATTATCTAAATTATCGAGATATTACAGAGGTTGTGTGCATTAATTGATTAATTACAAATAGTTAATTGATACCGACTTTCTCGATTATAGTGCATGGAACCGAGTCCATGAAGATGATGGCTCGATTATAGTGCATGGAACCGAGTCCATATAAAACTCCTACGTAGTAAATGAAGAGAATTAACAAATATGAGTAAGTGGAGTCTACGTGTACTCGAGTTTCATGTGTTCCCTAATAATCCAATACCATTCATGCTCCATAAAACCCTTCAAACGTTAGCCACATGGCATATATTTGATGGCTAAACTGTCTTAATTACCGTGCCATCGACATACACCTTAGTAGATTCTTCATAACCTACTACAAACAAAATATAAGTGAATTTAACAAAGAAAAGTAAATAACTTTCAAACGCATACCTTAATTAGTGATTTCGGTCTTCAAATAGATTGTCCATGAACATCAATGTTTTCTTACAAACCTGTGATGAAGAAAACACATAAACATCATTAGATGAGATTGTGAGGGAAAAAGGATATTAGGGTTTTTGAGAAAAGATATATAAAGAATGAACCGTATATAATTTATTATGTATATGTTTTGTTTAGGGTTACCTAAGTTGTAGGGATTCTCCTACATAATTGGTTGCATAGTTATAGGCATTTATAGATTATAATATGCAACATAATTATCAAAATAACTTGTTGCCTAAGTGGTAAACTCACAAGTTATTTATCCAAACAACCAAGGTTCAATCCTTGCAAGGCTCCTTTTTTATAAACAATTTTCAAAAAAATTTAAAAAAAATCCGAAAATTATCAAAAAAATTAATAAAAATCGGAAATTAAAAAAATTAATAAAAATCGGAAATTTTACAATTATTGCTTAGGTGGATAAAAAATGCTTAGTTGGACAACAAATGCTTAGGTGGCATTGAGGTGGCATTGAGGTGACATTGAAGTGGCATTGAGGTGGCATTAATGCCAAATGCCTCCTGTTATATATATATATATATATATATATATATATATATATATGAAAATGCTAATAAACTAAGAAATAGGAATAATAAATGGGCTTTTGTACCAAAATTGTCGATAACAAGTCTTATCTTGTTATTTACTATTTTTAAACGGAAACTAACAACTAAATTGGAAATGTTTTGCAATAAATAAGTAATTAATGTTTCGAGTACACGTTTATCAATAAATGACAATTATGGACATTTAATATTGGTTTAAGTATTTAATTGCTTACGTTGTGTGCATGGGTTACGGATAACCTAACATTAATAGATCCACGTGGGTAGCGGACTTATTAGGTTGACGAATCCAATAAGAACCCGCTAGGTACGTTGGATAACCTTATTAATGGGTGACTTATCCTTATGACTCGTTAGGATGCGACCGGTTTATGGAATAATGTTTATACGAATGAATAATTGAGTTTATCGAGTTAACAATTCGATAAGGTCTCACTGCTTATTCGAAACTTATGGACTATGGAGCTTATCGCTAGACGCCTCATTGTGTCGCATTGAGTCACATATTGTGTTGAATGGAGTTGTATATTGTGTTGCAGAGCATAACATATTGGTTGTTTGAGTGCATTCATGGCATCATATTGAGTCGATACACCCACATGAGGAATACCAAACACTAGGATTAAATGGTGAATGAGACATTTTGGAAATAACGAAACGGAATACATTGGGGTAGATAACGTTGATTTTGAGGAATGTATATGTTAAGTTTGGTCTACATTAATAGGTTGTGCCGAGTCGATAGTTGTTGTGCTGTGATACCGTTGTCTTCTGCTAGTGTTTATTTGTGCGTTGATTGCTTGAGGTGAGTTTCATAGCCCCACTTTTATCTACGTTTTGACTACGTTTTGAAGTATTTTGGGGATGAGAATCATGCTACTGTTTTTTTGACCGTGAAAACTATTTGGATTTGCTTATGTGCTTGACTGTATAGATAGTTGTGTTGTAGTTGTTGCCTTAGTCTAGGTTTAACCGTGCCTAGCTAAGAATAGACTTCTACATCGACCTAGTCCGGGGTTGGAAATTGTTCTAGATTTTGCCACATCGGTCTTTGGACTAGAGTCGCAGGGCCCGAGTAATCCTTGGATGCGGATTTAATTGGAGATCCGGTAGGATCATGTGAATGGTATTTATCTATCTTAGGTCTTGCATAGCAAATCAACTCTTACAGTCCACTATGATTTTGTTGAACTTAAACCTATGAACTCACCAACAGTAGTCGACCTTTTAGCATGATTTCTCATGTAATTGAGAGATGTTTGGATTACTTGATCGGTGGAAGCTTGGCATGGAGGCGTGGTTCAAGGATCATTTTCCCGACTGATAAACTATGGGACCTATCTTAATAAATTATGTTTTGGGCCTAATATTTTATTTTGGATTAAATGTTTTGAATACTTAAATTTGGGATTGGTTTTAAATGTTAAATGACTATCTTTTGGCTATACTTGTGTGCGATACCAATCCAAAAGTAACGCTCAAAACTTGATTAAGTCTTCCATTGTCGAGATTTGGGGTGTTACGGATGGTTTGTAAGAGGGTTCGTAAATTGTTTTGAAAAACGTCTTTGGCAAATGACCTCTTTTGTGACACTTAAAGCACTCGGTGTCCTCATTGGCTTTAGCATTGGAAAACCTTTGTTTCTTTTATAAATCTTGAGAGTTAGCAAGGAGTGCCCTTTCACGAAATTCGATGTTCAGTCATTTAGGTACTCCTCACTTGATCTCTCATCGGACTCATCATCCGAATTTTCCGAAAATCTTGAACCATTGTTAGAATAAAAAGCGAGAGAAATTGGTGTTGAAGTGGTGGTCGGGGACTTCTTGACTTCCCGAGACTTCTTTAAGTCGAGTATCTTCTATTGATGAGGTTTTCCTCATGACAAATTTCCATATATTTCGTGAAGTTCAAGATTCGGATATGGTTAGCATTCCCAGTCCCCGAGAGAAATTCAACCACTTCTCAAGGAGACTATTAACAAAACCAACATTGATTTCATGTTTAGACAACTTAACACCATCATTTGACAGCTCATTTAACAAAGTTTTGTACCGGGTGTAAGTTTGAGACGAGTTTACGAGTCCTTAGCCACAAGGTGTTATACTTAAGTTTCGTGTCCATTATCCTGTTTTCCTTGGTATCGATGGACATTCATGACTATGGACCAGTCATCCTGTGTTTGTTTAGTTGTACTACGACTTATAATGAGACTCCATAATATCATCGAAGACAAGATATGATGATACTTTTGAGCCTTTGGTCCCGGTTGACCACTCTTCTCTCATCCACGAGTCCATCGAGTCTCGTGTTTAGGCAAACCTTCAAATAGTCTTTGGGATAAATGGACCTTCATTAATACACTTTACGTAATAAGGTTCCATCCTACCAAATAGCAAAGCATTCGATTTTCCATTTGTTAAATTTACCAACTTCAAGTCAGTGGGCAACAAATTGAATAAGCTCGACTTTTTGTTGACAAGTTGGGGCACATCAATTTCAGCCATTAGGATCCTGATTTAAAAACGTTTTTGAGCGGCTTAAAAAGGGTTTTATAATAAGCCTGCTCTGATACCACTTGTTGTTCTCGTTTCACAATCGTATAAAACAATTTAAAGCATTGAGTAAACTGATTGTGAGTAATGAATGCAAATAATGCAAGTAAAAACACACTGAATGATTTTCAACTTAATATTCTTTATTAGAAACAAATCAAAAAGAATACATTACCCAAGTACTTGCGGAATAGTACTTGGGATTGAAATGACAAAGTATAATAACTCCTCACTAAGCTTAGGCTAAGTCTGAGCACAACTACAAGGAACCACTGAGCTATCTTAGGGACAGAGTTGTATTTGGAGGAGTGAAAGATGGCTTGTGTGTGTGTTTTACAATTAGTCCACAAGCTTAAAATCTTCTACTCCAACTCTTATGCTATTTATACAAGTATGGTTTTTAACTCTTTCCTAGAGGACAATCGACAGATTATGAAGACAAAATCGATGTATTTTGTCTCACACAAAGGCTATATTGGGTAACTGACAAGGTTTCTTTCTTCTAGTCAGTGATGACACTGAGCCTGATAGTTAGCCATTCAGGGAAAGTTGACTTTGGTTGATAAGGACTTCGTCTTATCTGTTAAAACTTATCCCGCCTTGTCCCGCTCATTCTTCAGTTTTCATTGCCTTCAGTCTTCAACTTCAGTTTGTCTTCAGTGTAAGTAGTTGGTGAGGAGTTTTGGGATTCAGTGAGTTATTGTCATCACTCAATGAATCAACCATCATCTTCTTGACTCACTTTTCACCCCTTAAGTTCCACCTTACTGAGTGGAGAGACTTCTTCTTTGTCTCTTACTAAGTATCCTGAAGATAGCTCACTGAGAGACTATGCGCTCAGTGACTTGTTAGTGTTTAAGGGACAACACTTAGGGTATTTTCTATTCAAATCCTAGACTTAAGGGGTTTGGGTATTATCGAACCTTGATCTCCCCTATTTGGATATACAAATAGCCTAAGTGTTTGATCGATGTAAGTGAGCAAATGGCTTCTTCTTACACTGAATGTACTAATGAACATAATAAGGAAAACTGAATAATTTAACAAAACATACATCGTTTATTGATCAAATTACATAGTTCCTATCACTAGTACAAAAGATAAAACAAAAAAGATGTCACTCAATATGGATTCCCAGTGCTTCAAGCTTTGGTTTCTTCTTGAGGAGTGTTTCTTTATCAGGGTTCTCTCTTATCTTAGCATTCAGGTCATTGCAGAACCTGACATTTGCTGGGGTTTGGATCTGAGAGGCCGCTGGTAGATAACTTGCCATTGTAGACACTCTTGCAAGGTCAATGTCACTCCACCTTTGGAATGTTGGGTTTCCATAGACATCAATAAAGAAGAGTCCTCTTTCAGGCTCTTCAATGCAAAGACAGTTTACAAACTTCACTCCTTCTGGTAGCTCCCTGTTGCAATCCAGGCCAGGAACTTTGATTTCAGGCTCAGATTCAACCCTTTTTCTTTTGCCTTGGGCTGGCTGAGACTAAGATCCTTGTGGTGCGATTAAGTCGGGTGAATCCCAAGTTGTCTTTGGTGCTTCCTCGGTCTTTCATCTTGTTTGCTCGAGATTTCATCGCCTTGACCTGCGATTCGCTTCTTTGAAATGATTGGACCAAGCTCATTGAGTTTAGTGATCCCAAAGTCGATTGAATTTCATGGGATCATGAACCTCAATGCCTTTATCATCCCCCTAGACATTCATTGCGGTGGTTTGGTCTTGGGATGATTCTTACATATGTTATCTTCTCAGGCAGCCTTCTGCTTGTCATTGACCAATTATAGTGGTCAATCCTTTCCTTCCTGAAGGCTACAGTTTTCCTGTTCTTTTCATCCAGCTTCTTCCTCATTGCAGCCATTTGAGCAGCCTGAGCATATTTGAACTTTTGTCCAGCCTGACCCTTTTCAAGCTTTTTGGGATCAATTCCAATGTTTCCAGCTTCCTCAGCTACAACTTGTACAAGGGCTTCTCTGCTTTTTCTTTCTTCCTCAGCTAGTTTCTTTCTCCTGTCTTCCTTTGCAAGGTAGGCACTTAGTTGTTGTGGAGTAAGCAGATACTAAGTGTTGTCGATGACATAGGGAATCTTCTCAGGCTCAGGTGTTTGCATTATGGCTTTTCCTTTATCCTTGCCTGATGAAGAAGATGCTACCAAGGGAGGTGTTATTGTCATTATAGGTGTTGCCACTGTCATTGTCATTAATGTTGTTGTTGATGGTGGGACTGATGAGATGGGTGTTGCTGAAACTGGTTGAGCTGGCTCCCCCTCAGTGTGAGAGGGAGTCTCTTCAGTGGCTCTCTCCCCCTCAATTGTTGCTGCAACATTAGTGAGAGCAAGAGTTGCCTGGGATACTAGAGGAGTTGGAGTTGCTTGACCTTTGAAGGCTTGGTATATCTCCGTGACCATAACCTTGATGTCAGTTGTATCATGTTGAAGACTGGTGACCTTTTCTGAAAGATTGGCATGAGATAATTCCAGAGCAGTTGTTCTAGGCCCAAGATTCCAGGCCATAGAAGATGAAGCCTTAGCCAGAGTAGTCACTTGAGCATCCAAAGAACCAGTGTTGTCTGAAGAGACTGAACGGAAGATTGAAGACCCTGAACATTGGCAGATTTGAGCATGTCGATTAGTTCAGTGAGGCTGGAGGAATTCTTCATGTAAGCCTCAGTAGCCTCCAACACTTTGAATTGAGTGTTGGGTCTTCTTTGTGTAATCCACGATTTCATCTATCTTTGTGCCACAATCCTGAAGGTGCTTGAGAAATTTGACCAGGTTTTCATCCAGTATGTGCAGATGTTGATACATTAGCTCCCTGTGCTCATCAGTGTTGCCGTTGAAATTAAGCACTTCAGATTTCATATCAGCATAACTTGAAGCTGCTTCAATGTGCTGATCCTAGAGAACATCAGTAACACATGAGTATAATTTCCTGGAAGCCTTTGTGATCCACATTACCAACTGTCTTTCAGTCAGTGGAAGAATATTATCATACTTCTTGAACTCTTTAGGACAGGATGAAGTAGAGGAGTCAGAGTTATTTTCTTTAGCATGTGACTCTTCAGTCTCTTGAGGATCAGGCTGATGCTCTTGTTCCTGAGTTTGAACATCAGCGTCTATTTCTTCCCCTCCTGAAAGTATTTCTTCTTGTTGTCACCTAATTCTTCATTGGAGAATAGGATTTCATTTACTTGAACAGCTTATGCACCGGTGGTGGTGATGGGTTCCATATCAACGGGTGGTATTTGTCCCTCCGAGTCTTTGTCCCCTGTGCTCCTTCAAAGCGGTGGGTGATTCCTGCTATCCCTAGAAGCGGTGGCGGTGAGATCCCTATCAGCGGGTTGTTCATTTCCTACGAGTCTTTGGGATCATTCTTTTGGCCCTCAGGAAAAAGCTGTGATTGGCGAGTGTCATCCTTGGGCAGTGTGGAAGGCGTTCCCCTACCAGCGGGTTGTATATTTCCCTTTGGATTTTGGCGATTAGTAGTTGGGACCAAGGGGCACTGACTGTGATGTATCAGTGTGTGACACACGGTAAATTTTCACAAAAATTTAACTGATAATTAGAAATTTATTCTTTTGCTAAGCATAAGTCATTAAGCATGCATAAGCTTTACCTGATCATTCGAGTAGTTAACTCGCATACTGTAGACTAATGCATCACTTTTGCATTCATATCATTTTATGAATATTCCATTTTATTTGTCTTATGATTAAATTGTAAGACGAGAAGTTATCTCGTTTTCCCCAGTGACCGACACTGCGCGCGTACCGACACTATGATAAGGGCTTGATAAAACAAATGACAAACGTATGTAATGGGATATTACAAAAATAATAAATATATCCGACACGTAACTATAAGATACTACGTTATAAAAAGTTATCAAACGACAATATTTCAGTTACAATTTAATATCACGGGACACAAAATAATTAATACACTTACACTCAAAACAAAAACCTCTATAAGACTCAAACGCAATTAATAGGTAAGTGTAACACAAGTACATACATGTACACAAATAAATCATAAGTGTAAAACTTATACATACATATTCACAAATAACACAATAAGTATAATACATATATACTTACACATTTGAGATAATTGAAAACATTAAATAAGTTTTGAGAGATGCACTCTTTGTCCTCTTTCCCCACATACGACAAACACAAAGACAGAGAAATGAAGATAGCAATCTTCATCTTCAACCTTCCTCTATCTCTAGACCTGCGCTCATCATAGGTCGAATCTTCCAAGAAGGGAAAACCCAACATGTTATCCCATCATATCCTTCTCTTTCTTACCAAAACCATGTAAGTTTTTTGTCTCTCCAAATCCTCCATTGATGCGCCGGGTACAACTCGTACGAATCAAATGAGAATCAAGATAAAATCACACAAGAAAATCATATCTTCACACATATTTAGTTTGAGCCAAAAGTCCAAGATGTTCTTAACTTTTGGAAGGTAGCCGAATTTGGCTTCACACCAAGACCCAAGAGAAGAAAGTTAACCAAACCCCTCCTCAATGAACTCCTATATCTCTAGTCGAATTGCAAAGCTTCAAACTCAGTTTTTCATCAAGTGTTTACCAAAAACTAGGGTTTGTAAAAGTTAGGGCTTTCAAAAATTGATTTGGGGGTTTTGCAATTGGAGGTGTGTAGGAGCTAATTCAAGTCTCGTTTGGTTCGAATCCACGAATCCACCTTCGTCCTTCACACACCATCTATCGAGTTGAGGTTATAAATCTTCCTTTGTTCTAATGTTTTATGTGTTGTTAATGTGATGTCAAGTTTGGTAAATTGTATCAAGATTGGTTATACACTTGGTCATGATAATAACATTCTTTCTTTGTTACTATGTTGAGATTTAAAATTTGTCATTCATTTGGTTTGTGTTGAGTTTTTGTCGAGAGTATGAAACAAGAAAGTTTAGATGAGTCAAGTGTTATAAAATCTTCTAGGAACACAAGTTGATGCTCACATTTTTTTTCCAGTCGAAACTCATGCCATTTAAGGTGTGTCGAGCTATGTTATAATCTTGTCTAAACTTGAAAAACATGTGTGATATCTTAGTGTCATGTGACTCGACTTTCAGTTGTGAATCTTGTGTCTAAGCCGTATGTATGCCTAGGGAGAAGTCCAAGTCGAGTGTGCTCTTTTACCAAAACATATTATGAGTAGTCTATATTTGCCAAGGTCCGTGATGGTAAAGTATTTGACGGAATGGAACCGAGTTGAGTAGTACTCAACTAATATATGATACCGTCACACCCTTGCTCGCTTTTTCTAGTTAATGAGTTAGCCAAATCTCGTCAAAACAAGTCTTGGACATAGTCATTTCCCTCTTGTTAACTTGTCTTTATTAAGTGCATAATCGTCATTTAATAGATATACTTTAAGACTATGAAAGTGAGTCGACAACCTCATTTTTGGTAGTACCATAGTGACGGAGTCATATTCTCTAGTCGAGAGGTTCGGCTTCACAAGTTGGAGCGTGAACGAACAAGCATATCTCGAGCCAAGTCGCTTTCGTGAAGCTTTGCAACAAGACTTAGGCATGTCGATGAAATCTAGTAATGAAATAATAGCAATTGTTCTTTAAAATGTATAAGTAGCAACCTGTATATCATCCCTGTTGGATCAGGCCAACTCCTACCCCATCAATAGGCCGAAGCCCATTCCTAGATATATTTTACATCGGGCCCAAGCCCAATTCGGTCTCCCCACCACTATAAACCACGGCCTGACCCATGGCGATTTTGGGTATTCGTTTGATGTTTTAAAACAGGTTCACAAAATAAAACGAAACTTGAACTAGAAATCAACCATGAAACCTGGAAATGAGTTATCCTCTAAAACTTAAGCTAGCTAAGAATGGTAACAAATGTTAGACCAACCCTTTTCCTTCCTCTCGTTGCAAATACCACATCGGGCCAGGCCCAAGACCTGGTACAAAGTTGTTTTCAAATAAGGGCCACAGCCATGGTTAAACTGTTGGCGTCTGTTGGTATATCTAGAGTGGTCGAATAACGTAATACCCGGAACGATTTATTGGATGTCAAATGACGAAACCCGTCCCCGTCTATTTCTTCACTTCACTTCGTTACATGTCTTTTAATGTTAAGAATGTATAAAAGTCTTAATACAATTAGACAAGCACAAGCATACTACTACATGAAAACAAGAAATGAAAATGTAATCTACTTGAAATAAAGGTTACATCAAAGTTGGACATCAATCGTAATCGGATAAACAAGTATATGTCAAGTAATTCACTAGTCAAATTTATAAATGTGAAACACTCAATTTTTGTCAAACAAATAGAGACCACTATATCATTTTATCATTTAATTTGATAGGCTTCAAATTTAACTTACATATCTTCTAAATACAAATAGAAAACAAATTAACTAATGTTTGATTATTTAACGCCACTATCATGTGTCCACCTAAATAAGTATATACACATTATATACTTACTAAAAGAATAACGTAAATGTTTTCAAACCGACTTTTGGATTATAATATTGTAATAGTGTCAACATGAAAAGTATATATACTTTGTATACTTACTAATAAAACCATTTTAATAATTTTTACAAACTAAAGTCTAGTTTTGATACAATTAAACTATTTAAGTAAGTGATACTTAAAACAATGAACTAAAACATTGCCCTCCTTATCTAGGTCGCGTGTCGGTGCCGCTTCACAACAATCACTAAATCCCACATTTGGATTGCACAATTGCTAAGGTGAGTTTTCATAGCCTCACTTTTACTTGATAAATTGTTTTATACACTTTGGGGTGAGAAATATGCAAAACATTTTATGGACCAAAACTATTACATGATTACTATTATGTGGTTTAGCCTAAGCCCTTATGTCCCTAGAGAATGCCCTTTTTCATGAACCGTCAATTCCCCATTGGGAAACGCGAATGTTATAGATAGATCTATTGAGGGTGACTCCTCCGTTCGGTTGGCCATGCTTAGGCCAAGGCGAAATGTATACCATGTCGGAATCAAGTGTTGAGGGACAAAACACTTGCTATGGGCCCCTATATTGTATGACATCTTTTAGCATACAGAAACTGTCGTAGTATCGGTTGCATGAACTTAGAGCTAACGTAATAGACTTTCATCCATATATCATTATATTCTTTATAATGATTATATGACTTGACTTATGGTCCAAACCTACTATTATAATTTAAACCTATGAACTCACCAGCTTTTAGCTGACCTTTTTAGCATATTTTCTCAGGCGCTTAGTTGTGATCATGGATGCAAGGCAAGAGGCGGATAAATGGTCGTAGTAATTTCTAAAGAAGTGTTTTTACTCATAAACGATGTTTTTATATTGGGACCGCTGAACTTATGGGATGTGCCCATTTATCTAAACGAGGATATAAGATAATGTTTCCAAATATTTTATGAAATTAAACGGAGTATGTATTCCGTTCTGTATTACTTGTGTTATGATTCACCAATTTAGTAACGTTCCCAAATAACACGTATGCTTCCGCTAAACCAAATTTGGGGGTGTTACACAGTGTCATTCGTTGTCACCGGGGTGGATGATGTTTGGTCTCCCTTAGGTGGCTGATCAGTCTGGGGCTTTCTTTGCCTTTTAGGCTGTGCTCTAGAAGCCTCAGGGCCCTGAGACTTGGGTTTGGTCTTAGTCCCAGTCTGAGACTTCCCCTTTCTCTTTTTAGGAGCAGGGTTTAGAGACACTGAGTCCCTCTGGTTGTTTACAGCAACCATATGGGCCGTTAATTCAATTTTAGTGACTTGGGATGGGTCTTTTGAAAATTTGATTGACTCGGGATACTAGGTAAAGCACGGATTTGTATTCCCGAGGATAATTACAACCCAAGAACACTTGTAAGCGCATGAGACAAACCTAGGATACGAAACGATTTCGTCCTAGTTTTGCTCAGTAGCTTGGTTACGAGATCACTGTAAATGATCTCTCCTATGTCGACAGTGATCCCTGTCATAACGCAATATGCCACCATCAACTGAATAGAGTTAACTTGTTCAGTGGATGAGTGGTTCCCGTCGGGAACCTGAATCACAAAAGTGAACAAGATCTTCCAAGCCGCAGGAAATGAGTTCTTTGTGACAGGGGTTCTGTCCAAAAACTTTGGATCTAAAACAATTTGTTTTAACCCATACTTAATTGTGGAGGGTTCAGGATGGGCAACATAGTTACCAGAATTATAGTCTAACCCTGTTGATGTACAAAATGTTATATAGTCCAGGGTGATTGACTTTTCCCCATGAAAAAGACTGAATTTGATGAGATACTCCCTGAGTGGTCTGAGGTTAGTCTCATCAGTAGAGGGTGTCAGGTCATAGGCCACACCTGTTGCCTAAAACTCCCTGAGGAGGTTTTGGTACAGGATAGAAGGGGACTGAGTAAAGGTCTGTTTGAGTGGGCAGTTGAATAAATATTCATGATTCCCTTATAGGCTGGGACATCAGGGGGTATTCAAAAGTGCCTATAACATTGTTTGTTTTAAATTCAACATTTTCAAGATCTCCTACCCACTGAGATGCAAATTGAAGAGATTGTGTTCTTGCCATTTCCATTAAAAAATTCTAGGGTTTTGAAAAGATTTCTTGACAAGAACAATCAAAGAGTTTTGAGTCTCAAGTTTTGTGATGAAACCTTTCGTAAATTGTTTACAGAGAAGATTTTACTGAAAAATGTTTTGAGGATTAAAGAACACACAAAGATCTCTGGGTTTGCGAAAGTATTTTGACAGAGTTTTGCTTCAGAAATTAATTTGTGTGTTTATGAGGTTTTGAGGGGGGTATTTATAGAGTGGTGAGAGGGATAAATTTTGCATAGATGAGGATTTGTAAATTCGGTTTTTGAAAATGTTTCATTTACCTCATTTAATGCCACCACTCCATTACCCGCAGTAATTTTCCGGTTTTCAAGAGAACAGTTGCAGTGCACAGTAAAAGTGCATTTTGCAGTAATAAAATATCCTTAGGATATTTCATATGAGAGGAGGCATTTAATGCCAAGTGGGATAAGATAAGGTTTGAGGGACCCTTGACTTGGATGACAGCAGGATAAAGAGACATATATTCCTATATTAAATTGGTATGTTTACCAACCTAGGACATTTATGCAATTTGTATCAATGTAACTCCTAATACTTTTGTTATCTTGTCTATGCAAAATGATTAGTAAGAAGAAGTTGTGTGCACATTTACAATAATTTAACTTAGTATAATTTATATTCAAATAGGGAAGATTGTCAGGCCAATTTAGTGCCGGTTGTCTCTAACTAGATTTAAACATAAATTAAACTAAGTATAAGAATACTCGTTGATAAAGAAATCAACGAGCAACCTCAGTAAGGTTCACGTCAGAGACATTGTCAAGGAGTCAAATACAACTTGAAGATATACTCTCTAGCTGATGCGGAGTCAGCTAGTACGTATAAGTACTAGAAGCTGACGAACAAAGGTTTATCAAGGATCGACAATGCCCTGATTATCCTATCAGCTCTCTGATCCAACCAACATAGCTTATCTCAAAATATCCCTTAGATATTTAGGTGGGACTTTTCAAGATAGAAAATGAGCGAGATAAAGTGTATTCTTGAGAAAGTCGAAGACAAGTACGAGTTGGTGAAAAGGGAGGAACAATTGTCACCATTGTTCCTCAAAAGCAAGGTTGTTATGTTTCAAAGAATATAAACATTTAATGAAGGATGTACTTTACAAATAAATGCTTGACACGTCTCAATAAGCCTCACGTGTCATCCTAGTTTGTCTCATATATAAAGAGAATGTTGGTCGGAGTAAATGTTATCTCTTCCATAATTATAAATCAGCGAACAACCTTAGCAAGGTTCACGTCAGAGACATCGTCAAGGAGTGTTGTTCCTGTTTCACAATCGTATAAAACAGTTTAAAGCATTAAGTAAACTGATTGTGAGTAATGACTGAAAATAATGCAATTAAAAACACATTGAATACTTTTCAACTTAATATTCTTTATTAGAAACAAATCAAAAAGAATACATTACCCAAGTACTTGTGGAATAGTACTTGGGATTGAAATGACAAAGTATAATAACTCCTCACTAAGCTCGGGGCTAAGTCCGAGCACAACTACAAGGAACCACCGAGCTATCTCGGGGACGAGTTATTTGGAGGAGTGAAAGATGGCTTGTGTGTGTTTACAATTGGTTCACAAGCTTAAAATCTTCCACTCCAACTCTTATGCTATTTATACAAGTATGGTTTTAACTCTTTCCTGAGGACAAGTCGACAATTCTGAAGACAAAAATCGATGTATTTTGTCTCATTCTAAAGGCTATATTGGGTGGCGACAAGGTTGCTTTCTTCTAGTCGGTGATGACACCGAGGCGATAGTTAGCCATTCGGTGAAAGTTGACTTTGGTTGATAAGGACTTCGTCTTATCTGTTCAAACTTATCCCGCCTTGTCCCGCTCATTCTTTTTTCATTGCCTTTAGTCTTCAACTTGGTTTGTCTTGATGTAAGTAGTTGGTGAGAGTTTGGGATTGGTGAGTTATTGTCATCACTCAATGAATCCACCATCTTCTTCTTGACTCACTTGCACCCTTAAGTTTCACCTTCGAGTGGAGAGACTTCTTCTTTGTCTCTTACTAAGTATCCTGAAGATAGCTCACTGAGAGACTATGCGCTCAGTGACTTGTTAGTGTTTAAGGGACAACACTTAGGGTATTTTCTATTCAAATCCTAGACTTAAGGGGTTTGGGTATTTACTGAACCCAACAAGGAGTCAAAGACAACTTAAGCATATACTCTTCACCTGATGCGGAGTCAACTAGTACGTATAAGGACTAGATATTGAAGGACACATGTTCATCAAGGATCGGCAATGCACTGATGATCCTGTCAGCTCTCTGATCCACCAACAAAGTTTATCGCAAAATATCTTTTAAATATTTAAGCAGGAGTTTTCAAGATAGCAAATGAGCGGGATAAAGTGTATCCTCAAGAAAGTAAAAAACATGTACGAGTTGGTGAAAAGGGGGAAACAATTGTAAAAGCAATGTTGTTAGGTTTTCAAAACTATAAGCATTAAATAAAGAATGTACTTCACCAGTAAATGCTTGACACTTCTCAATAACTCTCACTTAACATCATCATTGTCTAATATATTAAGAGAATGTTGGTCAGAGTAAATGTTATATCTTCTATATTTATTGTAACATTTATTATCGTATTTAAACTCGTTATACCTTTTTTTGAGTTTACCATATCATAAAACAACGTCTTATTATCATTCAATTAAGTGTTTATCCGCAAAAAAATTGTAATACTTTAATTCATTCAAATAAGAATTATGCGTTGAAAATTTTATTTTTTTGTCCGTGTCTTAAATATTTTTGTTCATATTTTTTACTTAAACTTTTTGGATTAGAGAACCACACTGATACTTTGTTTTAATATGTAGGATCACGTTTAATTAAATGTCGCTTTTCTTACCATTTCAAAAGAAAAAACCACCTATTTATTTTCTAAATTGTAACAACTCGATTTATAATGGTTATATAGACGATGAAAACTACCCTGTATCATTAATCTCAAAATTTGGATACATAAAACAAATATTTTTCAAGTTTCATTAATATCTTTTTGACCTGTTACTAATCTTTAAAAAGGCAATTGATATGGTCATGTGATGTTTAGATGTTTACAGATAGACAGACAAATAATACATATGTGTACGATTACTCTTTACAACGTATAACATGGCCATTAGTTCATAGATTTATGTTTCAATAAATGCTTTTCATGCTACCATTAAACGACGAGGATGAAGAAAGCACGGGTATACCAAACGATGAACCATTGGTGTAGTAACCATCTAGAAACGATAGCCTTTGTCTAGGGGTGCTTAGTGATCGGGCTTTTGCCATGAATGATTCTGTAGTGGCCATGTAAGACGGAAAAATGGGTGAATTTGGCAAGGAAGTGTCATCTTGTCGATCAGGCGATAAGTGGTAGTGTCTTCTTGAGGTATGCAACACTCGTGGTACAGAAGATGGTGAATTGTGTTCTATTGTATGATGTTTCTTTATTTGGTAAGACTTAATCAACGTTTCGTGGTCAAGCAGGCGATGGGCTCTGATGGCACTAGAATCTTGTAGAACTTGTTCCTTTCGTACATTATGTTGCTTGTTGTTACAGATCTTAGAGACTGGAACCAATGTAGGAACTCGTATTTGATGGACTTTTAGTTGTTGTGTGTTCGTCAATTCATTCAAGGCTTTTTGCCTCACGATTTGGCCTCGAATCAATGCTTGAAGCTTCACTACTCCCCTTAATCCAATCAATGCTTTCCATGCCTTTATTGACCCAAAATGGCCAAAAATAACAGAAATGTAAGTTTTGACTTTGAAAAGCAAAAGATACAAATGTATGTGAACTCAAAATTCAGTTCTTGTAGAGTTGACCAAAAAGGTCAAATCTGTCGGTTAGTACTAGAGAAAGATATATGTACCAGATGTGCACGATAAAAAGATTGAATTTTGATAGCTGCTGCGGTTCGGGCTCTCATTTCCCTGTCTTCAGACATCGTCACTAGCCTAGCAAGCTCAGCAGCTGCATTTGCAGCCGCCACAGCTGCATCAGCAGCTGCCGACATAGCAATGGCAAGCGCCATTGTGTGTTGTTTCTGATCCTCATCACGATCCTTCACTTTGACCTCAGGTGTTTCAAGTGCATGGTAATGGTGGCTTATCTTTAGGATCCCGAAACACCATTTTCTCCTCTTTGTTCCCTGAAACCAATCCTCAAATGGCATAAACATTATGCTCGTCATATAACTACAACGTGTACAAGAAACTACAACAATACATAAATAAAGACACGAAACTAACCTTCTCGTCTATAGATTCAGCCTTGCAAGCGAAAATCCTCTTCAAGAAACCAAACCAACCTCTTTTCTTTCCCATCCGAACCGCAAAGTATTGTTTGATAAAACTGAAATAACTAATGTCTTTGTAACATACTTTGGGAACGTTTCATGATGGTAATGTTGTAACACAAAGATGCAACCTTTTAAATAAGCATAGTTACTACTAAATAAATGGTCAAACAAGTATTCATCTTCTAATTTTTTATACGCTTTGTGTCATTGTGTGACCACCACATTGATGTATTATCATGTGCAATTTGAAATGTAATCAAGTGCCAACTTCTTGAAACATATAATACATGACCTTTATGTATAAAAAGAAAAATTCAACATAAAAGAAATACATTTTTGTAAGATATAAAACCTACAGGTACTTGTTCTTTATTTCGAAACAAGAAATTTTTAAGACATAAGTTTTCAATCACTCGACAAGTAACCAAATAAAAATCAGATCGATTGGAGGCTCAAACCCGCTAAAATATGTTTGTTGAACCTTAGCATTATAATCAGTGTCCCTAATGTGCATGTTATACGCAACACATGATGCTTCATACATGTCTAGAATTTATATATATATTTTTTTCTTTTGAAATCTAAATAGTTGTTTACCAATACATATACACTAATACACTCCATGATACAGAATCATGCCACACATTCTTTATCACAAATAATGGCCGCCCAAAAGAATTGTAAAAGTATCCATGGACATTCTCTTTATCAAGTAAGTGATCGGTTGGCATGCTTTTTGATGGAAAATTAAAGATAACATATTATTGTAATTCTATTATTTTATTCTTTAAAAACTTAGAGAAAAGATTTATATTTATATCTGGAATATAGAGATTTATGACATTTACAAAGAGGTGGACAGCAAACATGTAACAAACTCTGCAGCTAATCTTTTTTGAATAGCAAAACTAATCCTTTTGAAAATTACATCTATGAATGTAGGTGTCATAATATATTTATTTATCATGCCCTATGCTTTTTATAAAAATCAAGATATGACGATCTGCTATCTATGTTGAACTTCAAAACCGAAGTCGTACTATGGTACTAGTATACTTGGCTACTTGTAGGGCTGTCTTTGAGGGTGTGCAAGGTAAGCGACCGCTCATGGCCTCAAAATTTTTAGGGCCTTAAAATTTGTCCCGTTAATAATTATATGCATGTGTAGACATATTTTTCACGAAGAAAAAAGTATTTAGATATATATATATATCTTAAATGAGTAATATGTTAGAATGTTTAGATCGATAACTAATTGCATTATATCTTATATATTGTGACATTTTATATAGAATATTGTTTAACGAAATGCCTCATTATATAATTTCGTACAGGACCCTCAAAAATTTCGCCGATTCATGGGACGACCATGCCTACTTGCTACGATAAACAATAAAGGAAATAAAAGGGTTTTGGGTATATTATGGGTGTGTTTCGTAAAAATAGAACTAGCATGTGACTGTAAGTTGTAGCATTGAGTAGTAGTTGTATTTTTCTATAAAAGCGTTTGGTAACGTAGTTGTAGTTATATTTATAATGTGCAAAAGCTCCTAGACGCTACTTCATGAAGCGTTGAAAAATTCAAATGCTTACCCTTTTTAGATACTCTTAAATGCTCTGCGTCACACACACTTATATAGCGTCAAACACACTTATATAGACCATGGTATCAATTTTTCTTTTCTTTTTTTTAGTCAAATGTCTTTCTTGTCAGTCGTGTTTCTTTAAGACCCACAGTCTAAAACTCTAAATCGTGTTCACGGTATCAAGGTGGTACCTAATTTCTTTGAGACCGTGTGCAAAAGTTACGTGACACTCCAGAAAAGAATGTGTAAATAAGATATAATATTCAACTTTTATTAACTAATGTAAGTAGTAGTATTTGAAAGTAAATCATGCAAACACAATTGCAATATGTGATTAACGAGGTTTTAAACCGTGCGTTTCGTTTGGATACAGATTGAAGCCTCGTTAGGTTTAATTTTGTTTAGTATCGTTTGGTTTAATTTTGTTTAGTAAAAGTCTGTTTCGTTTTTCTTTTGTTACAAATGTGTAGTAATTAAACCGCGCTTTGCAGTTGGAATGTTTGTATACAAAAATATCGATTTTCGTTGCGCTCCGCTGCGGAGCGCAATGAACTAACTATGTAATGGATTGATAACCCCAAAGACTATTTTTGTAATTCTTTTTTTTAATTTTTTTGCGGAAATTGTCCTAACGTTATTGTTTCGTTGCTAAGTCAGTGATCAAGGAACGAATTTGCAACGGACGTATAACATGAAGGATCAATTACGTAAAATATGTGAGGACTAACTTTGCAATGGACCTCTAAGATGAAGGACCAATTACGTATAGACTATTTTTTTAAATGTTGAAGATAACGATCGTTACTAAACGACCGTTAAGTTAGTAACAATCGTTAGTACTGTGCGTCTACATATTGAGAGATTTAACATATATGTCTAACTTTATGTCTAAGGGACGACTCTTCGTGGTTGCAATAAATGAACCCAATTCTTTGAAATAAAACACATACACGCATTTAGAAAAATTAAATTAGTCATACTTCTAAACGTGTCAATTATTCATCAAAATATATATCACTGAATGACTATCACTTGTTAGCATCTCTATCAATCATATTTGTTGGCAATGTTTTTTGCTAATCAAATAAGTTTTATTCCGACGTCTTAAAGCTTATAGCAAATATTAAAGTTTTGATTTCATTTTTAATTTTTATCCTTGTATTAGTGAAACCACAATTCAAAATGATTTGCTCTGTTAAATATAGGTTTTCAATCACCGCAAATGCAACATTAGAGCTATTGTTCACACTCAGTTGATTCCGAGAAAGAACTTTGCGAACAAGTAGTCACTTATGGGCAGATACCTTGTAGCAAGGCGTTGAGACAATATGAAATATACGCCTAAGGTCAATTCCTTGCATTGTAAGCCAAAAGACATGTACATCGATGAGCACGGTCAGTTATCAACAATTTTTGAATTTATCTTGGAAGATCTCCATTGCTCTATATATTAATGGCTTTTGTTTTACGCCGATGTTTTTACTAAGAGTGTGTTTGGTAAAAGTAGAAGTGAAAGCGATAAGATGGCGATGATGAGCATCATGAGCATTACTAAAAAGCGTTAGAAAATGAGCGCTCATGAAATTTCTTTTCATTCTTGCCAAACGAACAATAAAAATCAAAAAACTCATTGATCACAGCCTCAAAAAACTCCAAAAAGCTTCGCGCCAAACATAACCTAAATATCAAAATGCAAAAGGCTTATGCAAAAGTTTATTTTAAACTAAACTTGTATACTTGAATAACCAATGTTATTATTGTAGTAGTGGATTGAATAAATGACTTGACGAACGTTTGATGTATAGGTTTAGAATGAGAAATGGTTTGATTCTCACAGATAGATGTTAGGTACGTGGATATAGAATTAAAAAAAATGCATATATCTTGTTTGCAAATTGTCATAGTTACATTTTTGCCAGAAATGTTGAGTTATCATCATCATTTCGTTAGCAAAAGTCAAACAAATAGCATCTTTAAAAACTAAGGATGCATTTTTTCTGTTATTCATTAACATGGGTCTTACATTAAAGTTTTTATGTCATCTTTTTCAGTTATCTGCTAACTAAAACTCAAAATCTTTACTTGCAATCGATACATCATATATCTACCACTACATTTGACCCACGTTAACAGATAATAAAGGTAGTAAAAAGGTGAGTCGGGTCGGGTTTGGGTCACGGGGTTAGATGATTTGGGTCTGGGTCTAGATGAGTCTTTTAGAAACGTGAGTATGTCGAGTCTAGATGGGTTTTGATCCAATTGACAAGAAATTATTATTTCTTTTTAATAAAAATAAAAAATGTAATTTTTTTGACTTGCTCTGACCCGTTGAGTAATTATTATATAATTGCATATTCTATCAAATACCTAATTAGACTCATCTATAATATTTAGAGAGACCCAACTGGACCCATTCCCTACTTGATATTTAACTAACTAAACTCATGTTTAACCGATATGTCTCAAATTATCACTTCTATGTAAAACTTAACCACAACTATATCTTATCTTATCTTAAACTATATATAAAGAGAAAATGTGTTTCCTTAAAACTTAAAAATCTTAACTATATATAAAGAGAAAACGTATTTCCTTAAAACCTAAAAACTTAAAAGTGAGTAATGTGTTATACTTAAATACCCTTTATTCTTAATGCGTCAATATCCTAAAGAAAAAAAAAATAGTTGACTTATGTTTGAAAAAGGCTTGTCATATATGTTGCTTGCTTATGTCGTTGAAATCATATACAATTAAAAAGATATATTTTATTTTCAGTTTTATTAAATATTTTTATATGTTTTTTTTAAATACATTTAAAAATGTTTTTTATTGACTTATCGTATGTTACATGATACATTTAATAAAAATATCATAATTATAATTATTTTCCGCTGTAAAATCTCAGCTCTATACACGAATTCCGCCTCACATTAAGTTATTACTCACTCCGTCTCAAAATTATTGTCAGAAGACATAAATTATAAAGTTTAATAAAAGTGAGACCACTACAATTTTCTAACAAGTCATATAAAATTTTCCTCCACAAAAATTCTCTCTTTTTTTTTTACTAAAAATAAAAAGTGGACAATTTTTTTGAGGCATCTCAAATAAGAAATATAGACAATTAATTTAAGACGGAGTGAGTAATAAAGCATTCCTTTAAAATTATTGTTTTTTTAATATTTGAAAATGCTCGCTAGTTCCTAAAAATAAAAAGTGAGAAACCACTTATAATCCTAAAACAACACTTGAAAATCATTTAGTTAGGGTTTTACATAAAAAAAAACAGGGTTTTTGCATTCAAGCTTCAAATCTCATCACACACTCATAAACCCTGGTAAATTCATACACCCTTTACTCTCAATTTCATTCCAATGTTGTTTAATTTCATTTTTACAAAATCTTAACCAACACTAAACCCTACATAAACCCTAATGTCTTACCATCATCATCATACCTATTTACAACATTAACCTTAAACCCTTCAAAACAAAACGCAATTACAGTCAATTACTTAATAAACTCATGTGGGGTTTCACCAAATTCAGCAGTTATAGCCTCGAGGCATCTCGATTTATCGAAATCCCTAGATATGACACACCCTGTTCTTGATTTTTTGAGGAATCAAGGGTTTAGTAAATTACAGGTTTCAAAGTGATTTCTAGGTATCCTAGAGTGTTGTTATGTGATCCCGAAAAAACCCTTTTGCCGAGTTTTAAGATATTGAGTTCTATTGGTTTGTCGAGTAGTGAGCTTGTTGCGATTGTTACTGCTAGGCCTAAGAATCTTTTGAATAAGAAGTTTCAAGATAGGTGTTTAGGATGTTTTGATTATTTGAAATCTGTGTTAGGTTCGGATGAAAAGGTTATTTATGCGATAAAGCGGTTTCCTTTAGCGTTAACTTATGATTTGGAAGTGTATGCTGCGGAAAATATTAGGATATTGGAAGAGATAGGGGTTCCTATGGAGAATATAGAAGCTATGTTGGCACAACAGCCGAGGACTTTTTTAACGTCTGCTGATAAGTTTAGGGAAGTTGTTAAGGATGTTAAGGATATGGGGTTTGATCCTTCGAAAACGAGGTTTCTTTGGGGGATTCATGCTGTTAGGGCGATGAGTAAGTCAACTTGGGATAAAAGGTGGAGCTTTATAAGAAATGGGGTTGGTCTGAAGATGAGATTTATATGGCGTTTGAGAAGTATCCTGGGTGTATGATGGCTTCAATGGATAAGATTACGAGGATTTTGGATTTTGTTGTGAATACAATGGGCTGGGAAAAAGGTTATATTATTCAGTGGTCGATTGTTATTTGTTTTAGTTTGGAAAAGAGGATTATTCCTAGGTGTTTGGTTTATCAGCATTTAGCGGAGAAAGGGTTGACCGAGGAAAAAGATGGTTTTTGTTTTACTAAGTGGTTGATGTATTCAGAAACTAAGTTTCTTAAATGGGTTAAAAAGAGGTATGAAGAGGAAGCACCGGAATTGTTGAAATTGTATAAGAAGCATTTGGATGAGGCAAATGGGTCGAATCCTTCCTCTCTTCGAACGAGAGTTGCAATTTGAGTCTCCAAATAGTTTTTTGACTTCAATTTTTACTGTTGCTTTTCGTTTCATAGATCTTTCAAGCACCCTGTTGATGCAATGCAACTTTTTGGGTTCAACAAAACCCTTTGGATAACAGTCTTTTGATTATATAGGTCTTTCAAGCGACCGTATTGCTGCAGAACACCACAATATCTCGGTTGGAAGAATTACAGAAATGTGCAGTACCCATTTGGTAATTTGTTTATTATTTTTTTGTTAATGTAACGATCAAGTTATCTTGCTTGTTTTTGGACCTTGTGAATTTCAACTATATATGAGTAGTTCGTCACTGCTTGTAGTGGTGGGTGTTTTTACAAGTTTGGGTTTGAGGAACAGCTTCTGCAGTTCTGTGTTTAAGCTGTTTTGTTGGATTATGTGACTATCATATATCCATAGTTTTGTTACTAGTTGATCAATTTAGTTGCTAATTTACAATACATACATTGAAGTAATCAGAAATAAACGATTTTAGTGATTTTCTAGTTGTCTGCATTGCATCACCGGATTGTTGGATTGGGCAATTGCTGTCAAAATAGTTGTGAGATTGACTAACTTGTGTATTTTGTCAACATGAATAGACGAAAAGTCATTTAAGTTCCGCTAAACGCCTGTCCCACCAATATTTAAAATTAAGTCAAGTCAGGTCTTTAAATCCATATCTGAAAGACTAGTTGAACGAAGGTCTAACTGTCTACCTTGACGATACACGCACCAGTTTTTTTTTTTAAAACCTCATGCTGTTATAGAGTCTTGAATATTGGTACTTAATTGTTACTCTTGTTTGACTGGTGGCTCTATGGGTACAACTGCACAAGTAGACATTTGCAAAAAGATGCTAGATATGAAATCAACATGAAATCAATCACAGGGAAGCCCATGATCAGTTATAACAGGCGAGGACAAAGGCATTGTTCTAAATTGTTCCCACCTTCTAAATTAGACATCTGTACAAATTGTGATGTTGGTTTGCATTGCTGCTACCAGAGGTCGATACAACTTCTGTATAGAACGTGGATGATTGGTCTGTCTGTGTATGTCAGTATGTGTCGAGAATGATACACCGATTGATACAATGAACTGTATAGAAAATATATCCTTTCCAAATGTTTATATGATATATCGAATGATGTTAACCGTCCATGTAACAGTTGCTCCAAAGTTTCTTGAAACTATAACTAAAATAGTTTGGAATCTATAATGTTACAAGATAGATTTTATAGATTGATTATTTATCCGCAAAAATAGTCACTGTACCAAGTGATTTTAGAAACTTCAACAAAAGATCGATTTTATATAAAAAATTAAGTATTAAGAGCACGCATTTATAAATGAAAATGCCTCGTTTCAAAACTTTGCTTTAGATTTCCGAAAGGCCTGAGATCCCCGTCGTGCTCATGTTTCTTGTGAACGTTCTCTATGTATTTGTATGCATACTTGTGAGCAGCTTGAAGTGGCCAAAAGATAAAACCGAACCTTCCATGGTGAAATCTATTGGATGTGTTCATGTAACCTTGAAAAATATGATGTGTTGGTTCTTTTGAAACAATTCTTGTCAGCAAGAATCGTGAAGTTCTTTTAACATTCAAGAATCATTTCGTGTAAGCATGTTGAGCATCCTTCGCATTTGCTTTTATTTTCGAAAAAATTACATGTTTCATCCTTATGGTTTACCTAAAATCAAACTCGTCGATCCTATCTTATTTTAATTACATAAAATAATCTCTAATTTTCAAACTCTTTGAATTGATAGTCCTTATTTTAAAAAACTAGAAGGGTATCCGCGCAATGCGGCGGCGGGTACCCGGTGATTATTTTGTCCGGTGGTTGCGATGTAACTATGGTTGAGGAGACGCCCGATGGTGGTAGTGTAACACTGTGCGTATGGAGAGGTCCGGTGGGGTTGTTTCACTATGGTGGTGGTGTAATTGTTTGTGTTTTCTGTGAGTATTTAAATAAAACGGGCTGTTACAAAATAGTTTGCACATAAAGACCCTTAAATTTTCAGTTGTAAACATATGTGTATGTATTGAACACTATGTAGACCTTTTTTATTAAAGGGCTTTTAAAAGTTTTAAAGTCGTATTGACCATTTTGTATTAAAGGGCTTTTATTACCGGGCTTTTATTACAAAACGTATTGACAATCACAATTAAAAAGTATTGACCAATATTGGCAACAACATTTACTAAATGGCTTGTTATTTCTTAATAAAGAAATGTTTTTGTCTTAATAATTTTAAGACTACTTTATATAGAAAGTCTCAAACCTTTTATAAAATAGTATAAATAGAAACTATATGTGTAATAACAATAGGGACCACACATGTAAAAACTATAGATTATTACACAGACGCTTTCTATTCTTCAAAACAGGGACCATTTGAAAATTAGGTATCACTCGAGTAATTAAAATTGAATAAGGACGAGTGTAATTTCGGGTAAACTATAAAGACGAAACATGTATTTTTTTCTATATTTTCAGTTTATCTTCTTTTGCTAACGCGACACAAAGGTCTTTATAGTCTGGGAGATAGACGTTCACGATTCTCAAGCACCGTGGAGAGGACGAATCTGTCTTAAGAAAACTGTGAGCATCACCGGCCTCAACATTTCCTTGTTTGTGTTTTTGAGTCTCCACGATCAAAATATTTACGATATCATTCTCTACACTTCATGTTTTTATATTATAATTGATTTATCTTTAATAGTAATACACATAACATATAACAATCTTAAGACAAAATATGTTGTTATTAGAGATTGTCACGGGTATATTAAAGAAAAAAAATTGATTTGAAAAAGACAATATGATGTTTCGTTAAAAAACAAGAATGAAACTTGGTTTTGTTTCATTAGCAAATTACTGTTAATGAAATACAAAATTAAAAAAAAAAATTGAGCTTAATGGATGAACCATTTGATTGCAGCTATTATTTGGTACTCCAAACAATTTTTTTTTTGGCAGCATCATTCTTGAAAATTTTGTTTACATGTTATGCAATGTTTGAGATTAATTGTAATAAACATGGAAAGTGTGATAGAAAGTGTGATAGAGCACATGTGGTTCAATTATCGAAGAATGCCATACTCACGTATCACGTTTGTTTTAATAAAAAAAAGGATAAGGATCCTCTAATGTTCATTTGAACATTAGAGGTAATGTTATGTTTTAATTGATTGTACATTTGAATTAAAATAAAGCGTAATTTCATATATATCCTTCCTAGATGAATAATTACGTGTATATCCTTTCACAGTTTTGATCGTAAAATACAATCTTTAATCGTCAAAGGATATATATGTAATTTTGAAATTACTAAGGATATATATGTAAGTTCTCTAAATAAAACAAATATTTTGCAATAATGACTATGTACAATTAGTTAAAACACAACATTACCTCTAATGTTCAAATAAACATTAGATTAGAGGATCCTTATCCTTAAAAAAGTAACATGTTTATTTTAAAGATTCAATAAAGAATGATGCATAGTTGGTGTATGTTGAATCTTGAGTGATTCATCATATAAGTTCATCAATGTGAGGTGGATGTGTCTATCTTCGCATTATCATTTTGGAAGAATATGTACTTCCTCTTTTGGTTTTACTTGATTACCACACTTTGTAGTGTATATAGTATCAAGAAAAATGACGGAGAAATTGCGTACTTCATTTGAGCAAATACTGAATGGCTAAAAGCCGTGGTAAAAGAGGCAATGTGGTTGACCATTACAAATATATTTTAACATGAGAATAAACAAGTTGCTCAGTTTTGTACCGAGTATTAGAAAATTTAGATGTTGCAAATATTCTGTTGTGAATATTGTTGCAAATAATCAAACTACTTGTTATTATAGAAAGATGAATAATTCCTAAGACTTGTTAAAACTCATATTGTTAATAATCTAACGGTTTGTCATTATGTAAGAAATGGCTAAATGTCGAACATAACCGTCTACGACATTGTGAGATGTCAAGAAAAAACACACATATAGATGAAAGAAAAATTACGTTGGTTTATGTAACTAATATGAACGGTGTGATTGTCATCTAATGTGAGTTATTGTCCATTCGCTAAGTTGGACATATTTTGATTGTGTAAAATGATTACACATTAATTTTATATGATTATAATCACATAATAAGTTGTGATAAACATATAATGATAAGAGATTAAATGTGATTATATATATAATCACAAGTGAATTTGAATGACAGGTTATAAGTGTAGAATTTACACATATAACTTATGGAATCTTCCTAAAAAATGTGTGGTTTAGGGTGGTGATTTGTCTAAAAAACGGAATGTTAGTAAATGAAACTATGCGTAATCAGAATGATGCATCTTATGTCATACACTTGATTCATTGGTCTATAGCATGCTAGACTTGGAATTTGTTAATTATGATACAAAAATAATTAGCATAAAACATTTAAAAGGTGTGTATACACTAGTATGAAACTTGTGTAGTGACAAATTACTAGTGGTCTTGATGTCATATCTTTGTGAGAATAATCTTATAAACAAGATTAATACAATGAAAAGGAGAACCTTTTTACAAAAATTCTTGAGATAGATTCCATGTGGGGGATTCGGACCTAGCTAGAGTTCAAAAGGACACAAACAAAGGTGAAGTTCTTGCCCAATTGGAATACTCAAGAATTGCTTGTAGCATGATATATTTAAAGAGTTTAACAAAACTTGAATTTACACAGACATTTTATGTCGATACAATAACTACTCTCAGCATGAGTTATCCCTATTGACAATGTGAAGTCATAGAATAGCACTGTAGATCCGCTTGTGAAATGCTAAATGTGAGAGTTACTTAGAAAGTCATGAAGAGGAATGGGACTAAAGCCATTGAAAAGTTTATATGAAGGAAAACCTAACCTAGCTGACTAGAGATCCCAAGATCTGGGTTCAATAGGACAACCTACTTGTATAAACTGAGGTCACTGTGGGGGAGTAATAAACTCCATATTCATTTAAAGTAGTTAGTAAACTTCCTAGTCCATTCCTGTAACAGTGATAATACGAGGATAAGCATATGGATTTTAATGATTAATAGAGAATCACCTATGTGAGAGAGAAATGGGGTCGTTTCGAAGGGAATTGTGGGGCGCAGTTCTTAAAAGCTCTCGCAAAACCAGGCTAATGTTCATTACCAAAACGAACATAACTATGAGAACCAAAATGTGTCAAGGAGATATTTGTGTAAATATATATTGTCGTCTCCACAGACAGCAGACAGTTCAAAGACATCAAATTCTACTGACTGCTAGGAGGCTAAGTATATTTCACGAGGGAAGGTTCAAAAGGTACACTTACTTATCCTATGCAAGTATCAACTGCAAAACTCTATTACAATGTCGTGTCTTTGAAATTTGTTTCCCTTTATTAGTTTCATTCATGTGGGGGATTGTTGGAAAAATTGGTCAAATAAGGTGCAGAATGACAATTGATTGTGTCATGAAACATACTAATGTTATTATGAATAAAATTAATGTAAGGTTAATTTTGTATTCATAAGGCATTAGCGAGATTAATTTTGATAATCAATGTGACCGTTTTCCTCCATTATTACTCCTTATAAATTGAGACTTTTTCTCTCATTTCATATACACACAACGAAATACTACTTATATCCTCTCCTTCTGTATATTTTGCTTGAGTATGTAACGGTTCGTAATAAAAGGAAGACACGGTTTTGGTTCGCCTTGATAACCCATTTGTGCTAACGGGGTTATACGTTGTTGTTGTATCATGGGAGATAGACGTTCACGATTCTCAAGCACCGTGGAGAGGACGAATCTGTCTTAAGAAAACTGTGAGCATCACATGCCTCAACTGTTTCTTTGTTTGTGTTTTTGAGTCTCCACGATCAAAAGATTTACGATATCATTCTCTACACTTCATGTTTATATTATAATTGATTTATCTTTAATAGCAATACACATAACATATAATACATATGATTGTAAAGAGTTGTAGCTTAAATCATATTAAGTTATTTAAAGTCAGATAGCTTCTAACAATTTTTTTAGAAGAAACAGTCGAGATAAAACCAATGGCACTTCTCATGGACATGGTTGTCGTGATGGCTTTCCGAGCATAGGTAAAGCTAGATACAACCATATCTACGCTAACCGACATATAAGCTAATACACATACACGCATATGTTTGATATATGTGATATTGCCTGTTATTTCATATCATTTATTTATAATTGGTTTTCTGAACAGATGTTGCTACTGAACAAAGTAGTCGTGGCTATAATTTACAGACGAAGGTTACGTCTTCATGCTCTTCACCTTTAGGTTAAATTGAATTTTGTTACCTTTAGTGGTTTTATTTTGATTCTATTTTATGTTCATTCGTTCTTATTTGTCCTTTTTCTTTATCCATGCTTCAGGACCACCATCGGGTTACATTTACCTGTGAAGATGTGAACACGTCTGTGAACGTTGCAGCATGCTTTTTGGTATGAAGAAATTATAAATAGCGGTTCTACATATACCCGCCCAAGGTATCATCGTTGCTGTTTAGGTGGCAGAGTTGTCTTACGTACACGCAAACAGTATTCACAATACATCATGTAACTATTCAAAGACCATCACTTTATGGAAAACATTCGTGCATATAACCAGATGTTATGTATGACATCCTTCGGTGTTGATGTTGACGAGTCCATTAATAATGGGAGAGGGTCGTACATGTTCAAAGTTTCAAGACCGATTTATCATTGGAAAGGTACGTTTCTTCCGCTTGAAGGAGAGCCGCCTAGGTTTTTGCAACTGTATATATATAGTTTCTCAAACTTAACCCGCAAAATTATCAGGTAACCATGCAAAGCTTTGTCTACTATCCTTATAAAAATGCACCACTAATTGTAAAATTCATAATACATCGTGTTAGGTTCAGTATTGAATCAACTATATTAAAAATCAACACATTGAAGTGATGGTATTATTAGAGATGTTCAACTTGCGGGAGAAAGGTCAATGACGAATTTCCAGTACCAAAATGCAAGAACCATGGGCCCTAGAAAATTCATGAGTACAGGTAACGTTACCATGAATAAAATCGCATACCACTTATTAACTTACTATCTAACAATTATCTATAACTTATTCATTAACGACCATACTTTGCTGCAATAACTGCAGTTATTGTTTCAAAGCGTTTATCCAGGATGACAGTGGCACCATATACTTGACCTGTTTTAGTCCACAGGCAATAACAAGATCAACATACTCCAGTGAGGTACTATCCGCACTTGAAAACAAGGACCCTTATCAACTTCCAAACTCACTGAAAAAACTCGAAGGAAGAAGCATATCTTCAAGTTTCACTTTGACACAACAAAAATAAGTAGAGGATCTGACTTCATTTTTGATACAGTCGTCCACCCACACCCGCTGGCATTGCCAACACCAAGTCTTGAACCAATGCCCCCAACAGACACTCCAGTCCTTCCACCAGTCACGCATGCATCCGGGAGCAGCACATGACCAAATCATCGACTATCAACGCCACCTGAACAAGAATTCATGTTTGTAGAAAAAGAAAGCATAAAAGATGAAGTCCGCAAGAAATCTGTGCAACATGCTTTATTTGAAGGAAAGGCAAAAGTCAATAATAGTGAAAGCACAAAAAAGGCTAAATATGAAGATTAGGTTCCACCAACAACAGAACATCTTTTGTAAGCAATAATAGGATAAGAAGTGCGTTTTCTAAGTTATGCATGTCCTGTAAATCTAATCGCATAAAAGTGACACCAAAACCACAACTTTTTGTAGGGATCTGTAAAATGTCTGTAATATATGTATATACTTTAACTTTTCGTTCTCTTGCACATATCATTATACGTTAGGAACACATTTGATACCACTTGTTGATCCCAGTTAAGTAATTGATCTTAATCCCTTAGCTTGCAAAGGTTAAGTTATGCTAGATAAACTAACACAACTAGTTTAGAAATTGTTTTGAGTTTAATCAAACACTATGCGGAATCTAGTAATTGATATTAAGAAGAACACAAACAAAGAATAAACGCTTCAATATTATTGATGAATAATACGAATACTCTAGAAAATATTAGGCTGTACAACCTTGAAGCTAACAAAACAATACGATCTATCTCTATGTCCTTGGCCTCCTTTTATAGATTAAGAAGTCCTATAAGGGTTACAATACGTATTCTCCAAGGTAAGAATACTTTCCTAAGTATATCAAATCGTTTACATACTTATCTAAACATTCTATACTTATCTAAACCAACTTATAATACAAACAACATTAATTATTAACCAACAACACTAATCTTCACTCTGGCAGCATTAAGTCTTCAGCATCACTAACTTAGTACTAGCAACAATAACTTTCCTTCTAGTGTTAATACAAATAAGCCGTAAAAACGTTTATTTATATTTTACGATCTTCTAATGTTTTTCGATAACAAACGTAAAATCATTTTAACGAAACAAATAGAATACTTAAATCGTGTGAGTTAATAGTTTCCTAACACACTTACGTTTTCACATAAAACACTAAAACAAGTATAAGTGATTTTATGATTTAAATACATATGTACAACAACTAGTGTTTACATATTGGGTTAGCATATACTTAAGCTAAGTATACGAAAATGGGTAAAAACAAGTATATACTAAATGGGTAAAAACTAGCAAATGGTATTGACCCATAACCCATGGTTTTATATATACCACTTAACCAAGTTCATTGTATCTAGAAAGAAAACCATGGATCAACCCATAACCCATGACCCATAACCAAAAATACCCATGGGCAAGAGGGCGTTCCACGGATCCCTAGCTTTGTACTAGCCGGATCCCAGTGGAAGGATCCGTGGGATCCGGGAACGCAGAGAAATTTTCTCTATAAATAGAGAGCCATTTCTCCCTTTCTATTCATCACTTCACATACATATTTCCCAAGTATTATAACCCTCTAACCTCAAATCCAAGTGATCTATGTAGTTTGTCTTTTGTTTTTGTGTGATCTTCTAGGTTCCTCTTAAAGGAAAGATCACCACCTCTTGAAGACGAGCAAGCTCAAGTCCATGAGTTGCCATGCTTCGTCATCATCAAGATAACTAAAGTTCTCTTGTTGATAGCTCTTCCTTTCTCCATAGATGTTGGGTTGAAGGCATTAGTGAAGAATGCCGATAGTGTCAAGATGAAAGCATTAGTGAAAGGTGCTCATCATCCGTGTCAAAGCATTAGTGAAGAATGCTAAAGGTGTCAAGGCGAAGGCATTAGTGAAGGGTACCAAGCGTTGTGTCAAAGGCATTAGTGAAGGATGCCGATGAATCAAATCAAGTTGAATTTGATAAGAATTCCTAGGTCGTATAATCGATGAGGTGCATCGTTATACATATAAGTATTTGTTTATTCCCAAGGATGGTGATATCCTTGATGATGTTGTAACAAGGAGTGGATCTCCTTGAGATTAGGTGTTGTGTCGTGAAGGGTAGTAGTTCCTCCATAGTAATAGAACTAGGTACTTATCCTAGTACCTAATAAAGGGTAGGCGACGTTGTGATAGGATTAGTTCTCCTTGGTGTGAAAGAACTCGGTGGTTAGCCTAGCACCGTATAAAGGGTAGGCAACGTTGTGATAGGTGTGGTTCCCTTGGTGTGAAGGAACTCGGTATTTAGCTTTGTACGGAAAAAGGTTAAGCGACGTTGTGAAGGCTTCTCCGCCATAAGGAGTTGGTGTAATGTTTACAAAATCTAGAGTAGGTGACTCGGGGTGGAGTAGGGCAAGGAAGGTGTCCTTGTAGCGAACCACTATAAATAACTTGTGTCGTGGTGATGTGCTTCTTACTCTTTATCTTTCATTACACGTTTATATATCTATCTATCAACGTCCAACATAAACAACCAAATAGATTGACATAAGTTGATCTAAATATTTAAAAGGAAGTTTTAAATTGGTAAAACTATTCAACCCCCCTTCTAGTTTTCCACAATTGGTATCAGAGCTTCGTTACCAAGTTTCTTAAAGTATATTGTACTTTAAAGACTTGATATGATCCGTGTATGTTTGAAAACTACAAAGAAGGATTTTTTTTGTCACATTTTCTTTTAAATTATTTTGTTGGACATTGATAGATGATTCTAACAACTTTTGTTCTTAAGAAATCTTCATGCTAGAATCTCTCCAAAATCTTCATTCAAAGAATAATGAAGTCAACATTCAAGGAAGAATCTAAAAGTAATCACAACTTACGACACCAAGTACAAAGGATTACTTTAAAAGCTCATAAAGTATTTTTGGTATTATGCCAAACCAAGAAGCATAGAGGTATGTTTTACTTTTCATTAGATAGGTTACGTGAGTTCAATTTATTTTCATAAGTTCTCTTTGTTTATTAATCACTAACATCGTTAGAAGTCTCTTTGGTCACTTTTATGTCTTTTCATCATCGAGAATGTTATTCCTTTTGATTCGTCAAACTAACGCCGTCATCACATATGAATCCTCGATATGTGATTCATCTAAAGCCGTCATTCAAAAACAATCTTCATCTAATACCTCCAAACTATCTTTTAGCTAATTTATAAGCCTACTACAAAAATAATGCCAAACAACTCCTTTTCTGTCCACAGTAGTCGGATCCCTCTAGTTGTACTAGCCGGATCCCAAATACAAAGGATCCGGGGGAACCGTGGAACAGAACTCAGTTATACGCTTTCAAAAATTAACCATTGATCTTTTCCCTCTACTCACATAACACAAAAACGAATACACCACTAATTTCATCCTCATTAGATTCCATTATCTCAAGTATTCCTTCCTAGAACACCATTGTAAGTAATTACATTAACTTGTTCTAATTCTCATCATCCTAATTCTAGGGTTTATGGTTTCACAAATATCTAATCAATTATTTTAATTAGGGTTTTCAAAATTAATCATGAAAATGGGCTTTTAACATAACTAAGATCACATTGTGTTCACAACATTGTTAATACAATTCAAAACCATAAACCCACCACAACTAATTTTACCTAATTGAAAATTTTGTGTTTTTAGGACCAACCATGCCTAAAGCTACTCAACAGGATCATCATGATACCGTTCACTACCTTAATCATTATTATCGTAATGAGGAACTCTCAAAAATCGACCGCAAGGTCTTCAAAAAGCTCGAAAAATGACTTATCCATGAAGGTCGTGTAATCAAGGAATGTTTCCTTGAAGATACCGACATTCGTCAAGTCTTCTCGGAAATCAATTTTGATTGTCTCCTTGACATTGATGAACAAATTTGTCCGGTCTTTATCTTTGAATTTTATAGAAGCATTAGGATCATTCGAAACGTCGATGATAGCATTTCAATCGCTTTCATCATAAATAAACAAAACTTCACTCTTTCTCTCAACACCTTTGCTCAAATTCTTCGCATTCCTTGTGAAGGAATTTGTTTGTACTCTCCAGATTGGGCAATTAACACTCAAAATCTTGCACTCGATCCTAAACCAATGTAACATACTCCTCTTGATGAACCCGAAACCATCCGAGACACCATTTTCAAAATAAGAGCCGACCAATCCCGTTTTGACCGAAACAAGGAGCTCATTCACCGTAATCCCTTTCAAATGGAACTTTTCAAAATCCATCCCATGTTTAGAAAATGGGAAAAAATCAATAGGGAAAACGTCATAAGCCTAGTTGGAAACAAAGATCATCCAAACGCATGTCTTGTGCAAATGATCTATTGTCTTATCCACCAAAAGCCATTTAATCTCGCCTATTACATGGTAAGGAGAATGGCTAGGGTATTCAAAGCTTCCAACATGGTACTTCCATATGGTATGCTCCTAACACGACTTTGTAAGTATGTTAGTGCATTGCAACCATCCCCTATCAACAATGATCATTTCCTTGCCGATCATGTAATGGTACCTCTTACCAAAATACCCTCTAAACGCTTCAAGGTCAATGGAAAGAAACCTAAAGCTCTCTCGGACTCCTCGGCCGGTGAAGAAGAAGATAAAGATGAGGAAGATGTCGACCCCATAGCCAACATCAAGTTAGAAATCCTTGAATACCACGAACAACTCCCAACCATTCCAAACGAGACCATGAATTCAAACAATTGTGGGGCATGATTCAAAACCTCGCCTACAACTTCACTAAGCCGTCAAAAGGAAAAGAAAGGATTGATGAAAGAGACAATAGGAATGTGCTTGTTTTCCTTTATTTTATGTTTGGATGATTACGTTTAGCACTTTTGGTTATGGTAATTTGGATATTGTTACTTTATCATGCTTTTATAAGTGGTGTTTTGTGATAACATGCTTGTTCTTATTGCCTTGTTTATAGATTTATTAGTATGCAAAATCTACACATCATTTCGTGAAGATTACGATCTGCAGATACCGGATCCCTAAGATTAGCCTAGCGGATCCCTACTTTGAGGGAACCGTGGGATCCATGACATCAGATCAGCAATACTGCATTCCTTGCATCAAGATAACTTTTTAGATAACCTCACATTAGCTAAACATATGATTTTAGAATCCAACTAAAACCACTTCAAGGATGAGAAAGCTTTAGACTCACTAAAGGCTTAAGATCTTAGTCAAAATGCCTCTTATCAACACATCAAAACTCACCATATTTCCGCTTCAATACTCACAAACTGTTTCTCATCTTTCAAAACACTTAAGTGGACTAATTAAACAATTTTAGGAAATTATTTCTAATCATTTTTATCTCAAAGTGAGACAAAAATTAGTTTTTCAATTCTTGTGATTTTAAGAATTTTTCAAATTTCACCTCAAGCTTAAATCTGATCACTAGGATCATTTATTATGACTTGACACCACCAAAACTCTTAGTGTTATTCTTGGACATCCATTGGTAGTCATCTTGTCCCATCTCCTTTCCATAAGAAACAATCATTTGCTATAACACTTATTACATTTGATCATTCAAGTACCATCACATCTTAAAACACCTAGGAGAACTGAAACACTCAAAATAAGATAGGCCTTAGCTCCTAGAAACCTCATTTCAAACTGTCATAATCACGAGAGCCGGATCCCGAGATTAGCCTAGCCGGATCCCTCCAAGGAGGGAACCGTGGGATCCGGGTGACAGTTTATGTCTAACATTGCTAAAACAATCATCTCAACTCATCTTCCTAACTCAAACACTCCATCTCATCTTAAATGAGTTCCTAGATCAGTGAAACTCTGAACTTCAACCTTGTGCATGTTAATCATCACATTTCCAAGAATCTTAGTGGCTTAAGTCTTAAATGCACTTGCCAAGTTCTTCCCTTTATAAGCCATATTGCTAAGAACACTTTAGTCATCAAACATAAACATAATTATCAGCAATTACAACCATCTCCTTTAGTCATTTTTATCATGAGAAAAGATCCTAGTGCTAACTCATCCACTCAAGAACCACCCAAGAAACTTGCTAGGATCATACACGATGTTTCCTCAACCGAATCATCTCCGTTTAAGTCCACTAATGCTAGGATTTCCCCTACACCAAGGAAACCAATCAAGCTAATCCCTAAGAAAATTGTTCCCACTAGGATTTCACCCTCCACAACTCAACCAACATCATTAGTGCCTAGAGCCACCTCACAATCATCTCCACATTCTCACAATGTAGAAGACTTACCTCCTTGGCCATATCATCTTCCACCACTACCAACAAATTCACTTGAAAAGGGTGAGCAACAAAATCAAAGTGCTAAATCAACACTTGCTCCAACATCAAACTCTCTCATTCCCCCTAATAGTCCATTTTGGATTATGAGAAGACATCAAAGGCAACCACCCGACCACATGGAAGTTGATGCTTCTTTACCTCCACCCTCAAACATTGTAGAGCCATCACTTAATGAGCCTCCACCAATTCCTTCTTCATTTGAAGATCCTCAACCCATTTCACTTGAACTTCCACTTCAAGAAATTCAAAACCACGACAAGGATTGCTATCATTGTAAACATGTTGAAAGGTTGATACATGAACTACGTGAAGAGCAACGTTTCATGTTTTATCACCTCCTCGAACGTTTCGAAGAGGTCAACAAGCCTAAACTACAATGAGCATCATAAGTCACAAGCTCAAACTTAGAATATTTAGGAAACCTATCTCATTCTTGATCATCATTAAGATTTTTAGTTGAATCTAGAGTTTGGGTAACTCATTAGCATTAGTAGCACTTGTATGGCTAGTTCATTCTCTTAGTTTTAGAGATTTGGTCGGTTATCTCTTGTTTTATTGAATGAACATTTATATGCTTTGATTATTTTGTGCGTTGTGCTCTTTATTGCACATATATTGTCTCCACACTAGCATTGTTTGACACATCTTCAAGAAAGCATCAAAGAAAGCGGTCCACAAAATGCCTAGACGGATCCCTACAAGAAGGGAGCCGTGTGATCCGTGGTACAGAAGCACAAATTTCTACTAACTTGAGTTTTATTTGCAGGAAATTATGCACTATACTCTTGTTTTCTAATCTTTACTTTGTAGATTTACAAAATAACACATGAAGATTTTGACACCATAAAGCTAGGGGGAGCTTTGTGTCAAACGTAATTGCAAAAACATTCACAACTTAATCCGATCTTGGATTATACTTCATGACACCCCATTGCAACTTTACAATCTTCAAGGGGGAGCACGCTTTTCGTCACTTAGACGAACCATTTGGAAACATAATTGCAAACACAATTAGTTTATGTTACGTCATGTTCTTGACGCCCTTTCAAAGGGATGGACTCGTCAAGGGGGAGTTAAGACGAGTACCATTCCCGTCACTTGCTCTCTTTACATTTTACATACCTTTTCTTATAAAAATTGTGTTAGCTTCTTTTAACACTTTTTGTTTCGACAAAAAGGGGGAGAAGAAAGTAAAACTACAAATTCAAACTTTTACAATTTTAGCTTTTCCTTAAAATAATTTTATGTTTTGTCATCAACAAAAAGGGGGAGATTGTTAATACAAATAAGCCGTAAAAACGTTTATTTATATTTTACGATCTTCTAATGTTTTGTCGATAACAAACGTAAAATCATTTTAACGAAACAAATAGAACACGTAAATAGTTTTGAGTTAATAGTTTCCTAACACACTTACGTTTACACATAAAACACTAAAACAAATATAAGTGATTTTATGATTTAAATACATATGTACAACAACTAGTGTTTACATATTGGGTTAGCATATACTTAAGCTAAGTATACTAAAATGGGTAAAAACAAGTATATACTAAATGGGTAAAAACTATCAAATGGTATTGACCCATAACCCATGGTTTTATATATACCACTTAACCAAGTTCATTGTATCTAGAAAGAAAACCATGGATCAACCCATAACCCATAACCCATGACCCATGACCCATAACCAAAAATACCCATGGGCAAGAGGAGTTTCCACGGATCCACGGCTTTGTACTAGCCGGATCCCAGTGGAAGGATCCGTGGGATCCGGAGAACAGTAGAGAATTTTCTTTATAAATATAGAGCCATTTCTCCCTTTCTATTCATCACTTCACATACATATTTCCCATGTATTATAACCCTCTAACCTCAGATCCAAGTGATCTATGTAGTTTGTCTTTTGTTTTTGTGTGATCTTCTAGGTTCCTCTTAAAGGCAAGATCACCACCTCTTGAAGACGATCAAGCTCAAGTCCATGAGTTGCCATGCTTCGTCATCATCAAGATAACTAAAGTTCTCTTGTTGATAGCTCTTCCTTTCTCCATAGATGTTAGGTTGAAGGAATTAGTGAAGAATGCCGATAGTGTCAAGATGAAAGCATTAGTGAAAGGTGCTCAGCATCTGTGTCAAAGCATTAGTGAAGAATGCTAAAGGTGTCAAGACGAAGGCATTAGTGAAGGGTGCCAAGCGTTGTGTCAAAGGAATTAGTGAAGGATGCCGATGAATCAAATCAAGTTGCATTTGAAAAGAATGCCTAGGTCGTATAATCGATGAGGTACATCGTTATACATATAAGTATTTGTTTATTCCCAAGGATGGTGATATCCTTGATGATGTTGTAACAAGGAGTGGATCTCCTTGAGATTAGGTGTTGTGTCGTGAAGGGTAGTAGTTCCTCCATAGTAATGGAACTAGGTGCTTAGCCTAGTACCTAATAAAGGGTAGGCGACATTGCGATAGGATTAGTTCTCCTTGGTGTGAAAGAACTCGGTGGTTAGCCTAGCACCGTATAAAGGGTAGGCGACGTTGTGATAGGTGTGGTTCCCTTGGTGTGAAGGAACTCGATATTTAGCTTTATACCGGAAAAAGGTTAAGCGGCGTTGTGAAGGCTTCTCCGCCATAAGGAGTTGGAGTAGTGTTCTGAACTCGAGTAGGTGACTCGGGGAGTGGAGTAGGGCAAGGAAGGTGTCCTTGTAGCGAACCACTATAAATAACTTGTGTCGTGGTGATGTGCTTCTTAATCTTTATCTTTCATTACACGTTTATATGTCTATCTATCAACGTCTAACATAAACAACCAAATAGATTGACATAAGTTGATCTAAATATTTAAAAGGAAGTTTTAAATTGGTAAAACTATTCAACCCCCTTCTAGTTTTCCACAGCAACAAGAGTGCCGATCTTCTTAAATCAACGTTCATAGCGGTACCCGTGTTGGTTCACAATAGAAATCCGATATCCGAGTCACTTCGATCATTGAGTACATTGATGATGTCGGAAAGGTGTTCTGTTTTGCCTCGTGATCCTTATGAGAAGTCTGTTGCTCGATTTTGGGCTAAATTTATGGATGATAAGGTAATCAATTTTGTTTTATCTTAATTATCATTGGTTTACTACTTTTAGTAATACAAACTTATCTATGTCCCTTGACTATGTTGGTTTTTTGCATTCTCTTAATAATCGATGCGACAACATATTTTATGATAATTAATTGACAATTTCACATATTTGTCCTTGATGTGATTTAGTAATGAAATTCTGGCTCTCTTTTCTTTGTGATTTAAAATTGTTTCCTTTATAATGTAAATGAATCTAATTCTACATTACGATGGTTTGTTCAGTGCGCTCCTGCAGTAATCAAAGTTTTTCTCAGCAATGGTGAGCAGCAGGCTCTTGCAGAAGCTTGTGAGCAACTTCAAATACTAGAAAATGAACTCAAAGTCAAAGGTACCAAGTTCTTTGGAGGCTTCAACATTAACTGGTTGATATTGTCGCCGATTTTTAGCCTATTGGGTTGGAGCATTGGAAGAAGTAATCAAGTAAAGCTCATCACAGAGGACAAGTTTCCAAAATTAGTTAAATGGGCGAAAACTTCATCAACTGTAAAGTTGTTAAGAAATCTTACCTCAAGAGAAGGCCTTATTGAGTATTTTAAGAAATGGCACAGTAAGGAGTAAATGGTACGTGTAATGTGGGATTGCGGCTCGTTAAAAGAATCCGTTTTATTATGTGGTACGTATATGTGCTCTTGACATTGAAGTTTGTGTGTAACATCAATTGATGTTGCAATAAGTTGATCATTGTGCTCATTGAAGTTAAAGTTTCTAAGTAAAACATGAAAGGTTATGTATATATTTTAATATGCGTATGTCCGGATTCGAACTCGAGACTTCGGGATTGCACACATTACGTACGAGAATCAATGTATAAATAATTAATATATAAAATGTTATATTTAATTATTTGATCACGAATAAAACACTTAACGAGAGTTGTTATTTAACGGAGTTTGGTTAACGGTCGTTAAATGTAACATTAAAGGACTAAGGATAAAAATAGAAGACGAGAAGGATCTAGAACCCCTCTTGGGAGTCCTAGGCCGGTCGTGGGTCTCAAAAGCCCAAGGGAGGCTTTGCTTGTTCACCAAGTTTAGATATGTATAAATACAAACCCTTGTATTCATTAAATCTAATCTTGGATCACCAAAGAACCCTAACTTCTTCTCCTCTCTCCCTTGTGCTTTGGCCGATCGTCCCGCATCCCTAACCCCTAGGGATTCGATTTTCCATAGCTCAAGTATTAGTGTTTGGTTTATTTGTGATTCAAGAACCTAGCTTTTCTCATTGATTCGCTACTAATACGTGTGTACACGAACGAAGAGCAAATACACTTGTGTTTGCATATCTTGGTGGGTCGACAAGGGTTTTGGTCGACATTCATAAACCCTAATTTATTAGGGTTTAGGGTTTCTTGGTTCTTGATCTTAATTGGGGGGTTTTCATAAACCCTAATTGCATTGATTCGCAAAAGGTGCGCATATACTTTTAATTCGGTTAATTAATTTACAAGTATTATTCCTATTACTTCCGCTGCATGCTTTGATGATGTTTACTTGTTTTCTATAATTGTTATGATTAGTAAAACCCAACAGTGGCATCACGAGCGGTTAATATGTTGTAATTAATTACCGAAACACATAAAACTTGAATCTTTATGATTTTTACATGCTTTTATTGGTTTCTAGGGTTTTAAAAATTGGAACCCTAATTTTTTTAATTTGGGTCGATTACCCTTAATGATTTAATTAGGTTTTATTATTTTGTAAAACTTGTAGAAACCCTAGGATTGCATGTATATTTTATGTGGTTATTATGAATAATTGTTATGTGCCATGATAATATGCATATCTTGGGATTATAATTGTTATGAGGAATCCATAGTGGAACATGCATGTTTTGCCATGGATTATTGTCGATGTATGTGGCTCTTCTACCTTGTAGTTGAAAGCCCTAGTTGATGTATGCATTATTTTACGCCTAGAATTTTTTATTAACTTTTATCGAAATAATTATGCATGTGGCTAATTGTTTTACATATGTTAAATTGTTAAGTTATATGTATATATTATTTGAGTTTGTTTAATTTTATTAAAGTGCCTTTTTGTTTATATTGTATGACATGTTAGTAAGCAAAAGGGTTTTATGAATAGAAAATTAAATAGACTAAATAATGGCGAAATTTGATTTGTTTTCTAAGTATTAAATCTTGAACTTTTAATCGATGATGCGTTGTGCTAAATGGTTAGAACGGCTCACCCACTAGAACAAACTATAAAGGATTAATAAAGAAGTGCATACGGTCACCGAAAGGATGCCTAAGGTTATGCTTTTGCGCTTACGGTCCTCGCCTCTATGAGTTCGATTGGAGCTACCTAGTATAACCATTCTATGTACGAAGCATCTTAGTGCAAAGTTGTAAGTTTCTCAACGCATCGATTAAAACTTTGTAGAATTTAATCTTAGCAATTTAAAACTATGAGAAGGTTTTGAAATTTTTTATGTTACGAAGATGTATGCATGCTTCTTCACACATAATTTCGATTACACATCAAAATTGTACCCTTTAAAATTTAAGTTTATGCCATCTAATGATATGAAACACTTGAAGTTGTAATTTAGTTATGTGAGATCTTGAGCTAGATTACGATAACAAGGTGAATCTTTATGTTGTGTGAGACCTCAGCTTAAATAATTTGTTGTTTCTAAATTAGACAACTTAATTAAGTTAGTTAGTGAGACCTATAACTTAAGGCATAATGTGGAAAACTAGAAGGGGGGTTGAATAGTTTTACCAATTAAAACTTCCTTTTAAACTATTTAGATCGACTTATGTCAATCTATTTGGTTGTGTGTGTTGGATGTTGATAAACAAGCATATAAAGATATGTAATGAAAAGATAAGAGTAAGAAACACAAAACCACAACACGAGTATTTATAGTGGTTCGAATACAAGGACACCTTCCTTGCCCTACTCCACTCCCCGAGTCACCTACTCGAGAGTTCGTAAACACTACACCAATCTCCTTATGGCGGAGAAGCCTTCACAACGTCGCCTACCCTTTTTCGGTGCTAGGCTAACCACCGGGTTCTTTCACTCCAAGGTGAACCAAACCTACACAACGTCGCCTACCCTTTATAAGGTACTAGGCTAAGTACCTAGTTCTTTCACACCAAGGTGAACTACACCTTCACAACGTCGCCTACCCTTTATTAGGTACTAGGCTAAACACCTAGTTCCATTGCAATGGAGGAACTACTACCACACTACACCAACGACTAATCCCAAAGGAGATCTACTCCTTTACAACATCATCAAGGACATCAATATCCTTGGATCTAATGCTAGTCTATCTAGTACATCGAAACACACCATATCGAATGTACATCTAAGGCACCTTCGCTAATGCCTTTGACTAGATCTACAAGACACCTTTCACTAATGTCTTGTGTCTTCACTTCTAAGCACCTTTCACTAATGCTTCAAGTCTTGACTTCTAAGCACCTTTCACTAATGCTTCTTGTCTTGACTTCTAAGCACCTACCACAAGTTCTTATGCTATAGACGATAAATACTCTTCACTAATATCTTCGTCTTGACACTTGAGACACCTTTCACTAATGTCTTCAACACTACACTTCTTTGAAGAAAGAAAGGAATTATCAACAAGAAGACTTCAGTAGCCTTGATGATGAGGAAGCTTGGCAACTCATGGACTTGAGCTTGCTCGACTTCAAAGGTGGTGATCTTGCCTTTAAGAGGAACCTAAAAGATCACACAAAAACAAAACTACAAACATAGATCTCTTGGATCTAAGGTTAGTGAGATTTAACTCAGGGGAGAAAGTGTGTTAGAAAGGGGTAAGGAATAATGAAGAAATGTCTCACTATTTATAGAGGAAAAATCCTACTGTTCCCGGATCCCACGGATCCTTCCACAAGGATCCGTCTAGCGTTAAGCTAGGGATCCGTGGGACGCCCCTTTACCCATGGGTATTTTGGTTATGGGTCATGGGTCATGGGTTGAACCATGGATCTTTGGCTAGATACAATGTATCTTTGAGTGCAATGCACTTGGTCACTTGGGTGTGGGTTGATCCATGGGTTATGGATATTATCCGTGTATGACATAAGCATGATATCATGCAATGGGTTATGGGTCAAGATCCATGGGTTACGGGCTTTGGGTTGTACCCAACTACATTCAATGTATTTGCCCAATGGGTTGTGATGCTTAAGTTTCTACCCATTTATATTACCCAATATACTCCATACTAGTTATGTGTATATTTTATCCAAATATGTAAACACTAGTTGTTGTACATATGTATTACTAAATCATAAAATCACTTATACTTGTTTTAGTATTTTATGTGAAAATGTGAATATGTTAGAAACTATTAGTTCAAACAATTTACATATTTTATTTGTTTCGTTAAAATGATTTTACGTTTGTTATCGACAAAACATTAGAAGATCGTAAAATATAAATAAAGCGTTTTACGGCTTATTTGTATTAACAATCTTCCCTTTTGTTGATGACAAAACATAAAATTATTTTAAGAAAAATCTAAAATTCATAAAAGTTTGAATTTGTAGTTTTACTTTCTTCTCCCCTTTTGTCGAAACAAAAGTGTTTGAAGGAAAGCAACACATCGTTTTAAGAAAACATGTGAAAGAAATAAAATAGATAGCAAGTAACGGAACGGATCTCGTCTTTACTCCCCTTGACGAGTCCATCCCTATGTAAGGCGCCAAGAAAGTGATACTAATCTAGTTTGTTTGCAAGTAAGTTTGCAAAGATTTCGTCTAAGTGGCGAATGTGCTCCCCTTGATGATTGCAATTATGCACGGGATGTCACGAAATGTAAACCTAGTATTGCAAGTAATTTGCAATGTATTGCTTTGACATAAAGCTCCCTAGCTTTAGGATGTCAAAGTCTTCATGTGTAAATTGAATAACTACAAAACAAAGATTAGAAAGCAAGTATAATTCACAATTTCGCAAATGTGATTCAAGTTAGTAGAAAGAAAACTTTCATCTCACGGATCCCACGGTTCCCTCCTTGTAGGGATCCATCTAGGAAATTCGAGGATCCGTAGTAGTCGATTAATTTCAAAGAATGGTGATATAACAAGTAATGTTATCACAAAAAATGAGATATGAATACAAGGTAATCATATGCTCAGAAAAATAACAAGTAGCATGTAATTCCATTTAATAAAACTAGAGTTATGATATACATGACTCTAAAAACTAAGAAAATAGACAATACATGACTAGGAATTTCTAGACCAACTAACGCTTGATGCTAGGACACCACTAAAATCTTCTAGCTCAAGTTTTGTTTAGGTTTAATCTCGTCGAAACGTTCGAGGAGATGATAGAACATGAAACGTTGGTCTTCTCTTACTTCATGTATCAAACTTTCAACATGTTGACAATGATAGCAATCTTTGTCATGGCTAGGTAGTGGTGGTGGAGGAAATGAAATAGCTTGATGTGAAGGATCAAGTGAAGCGGCTTGTGGAGCTTCAAACTATGGAGGGATTGGTGGAGGTACATTTGAGAATGACTCAACCAAGAATGATGGTGGTGGTAGAGAGGTGTCAACTTCCATATGATCGGTGGTTGACTTTGATGATTTCTCATAATCCAAATGGGATTATATGATGGAAACGGCGAAAAGGAAGTAGGAGCAAGTGTTGACTCAACACCTTGATTTTGAACCATTATTCCTCCTAATGAGGAGAATGTTGTCGTAAACGGATGAGACGGCCTAGAGGCAAGTCCTCTAAATTGTAGAGATGTGGTGATGATAGTGGGATGTAAATGAAATAGCTCTAGGAACCAATGGTGATGGTTTAGTGGAGATAATATTGTTTGGCCTAGGAGGTATGGTGGTGTTTGGTATTGGTAGTTTTGTGGGTACTATCCTTTTAGGAATTGGTTTGATTGGATGAGGAAGAATCCTATCATTTGTTGGCTTAACAGGAGATGATTCGGTTGAAGAGATTTCGTGTATAACACGAGCCTTTTTCATGGGTGGTTCTTTGGTGGATAAGTTACTACTTGGGGTTTTCCTCATGATGAGATGATTTCAAGAGGTTGCAAGAGCTGAAAGTTAGGATGAGAGTGATGACTATGGAGGTTCTAGCAAAGTGGTTTATAAACCAAGAGATTTGGTAAGTGCATTTAAGCCTTAAGCCACTAGGATTCATTGGAATGTGATGATTAACATGCACAAGAGTCAACTTCAGAGGTTGTACTGATCTAGGAATGCATTTAAGATGAGATGGAGTGTTTGAGCTAGGAAGATGAGTTGAAATGATTGATTTAGCAAGATTTGACATAAACTGTCATCCGGATCCCACGGTTCCTTCCTCAGAGGGATCCGTCTAGGCTAATCCTAGAGAACCGCTTTCAAAGATTATAAAAGAGTGGAAATGATGTTTCTAAGATCTAAGACCTATATCATCTTGAGTGTTTCAGTCCTCTAAGTGTTTTAAATGAAGGGTGCTTGAGTACTTGAAGGTAATGAATGATGTAGCTAATGATTGTTATTTATGGAAGGATTTGGAACTTTCAAGAGTACCAATGGATGAGCAAGGATGACACTAAAGATTTAGAGTGTCAATTAAAGCTAAATGATCCTAGAGATCAGGTTGTGTTTTAGGATAGTGCTTTGGAAAATATCCTAGAAGCTTTGAGATGGGAAAATTAGATTTTGTTCAACTTTGATCAATTTTGAGGTGAGGATGATTTATGATCAATTTTGTCATAATCTAAAGCTTTCTAAGACTAGATGTGAGGGATAAAAAAAATGAAGTGTGAGTTTAAGAGCGAAAGAGTAACGGATTAAAATGACATGGTAGATCTACAAACGTTTAGGAATGTGATCTAGGTGTGTGAGTAGAAAGGATCAACCTATCTTGATAAGGATTTAATTTGCCTTAAGATACTATGTTTAGCTTAGTGTGAGGTGTTCTAAGGATATCTTTGAAATATAATGCTTGCAATTGCATTTTCTGTTTGCCGGATCCCACGACTCCCTAAGTGAAGGGATCCGTCTAGCACAAACTTTGGGATCCGTCCATCTGCTCAGCAGAACCTTTACTAAAAGTATGCAATGATCTTGAAAATGCATCATATTCCATGGTTGGTTTAGAGGGGTTCTAACACTAAGATATCAAATGTAATATGTTTTTATTTCATGAAGGAAATAGGATTACATTGATAAAGCACGAGTACAAGAGAATTTATCCTATTTTGAAATACTACTAATTTCTTGATTGTTTTCGCTAGGAGGATCATTACGTGATTCATGAGTGTTGGTGGAATCAAGAATGAAAAAAGTCTTCATGAGAGATATGTTTAGCGGTTCCATCATCTTGTTCACAAGTACGTACAACAGACTTTGAAATTGAGGATGGAAGTGCATAACATTATGATAGAGGCATGTCAAGAACATTCCATAAGGGATGAGTTTATTCTTGGAGCCTTGAAGATTTGCAATTCGCCTTGCGAAGAAGTAGGCGAGATTGTATGGTTGTTGTGTTAGCAAACAAAGACAACATGTGAGCACAACAAGCGGGAAGAATTTCTCGATTTCCCTAAGACTCAAACATTTTCACGTGGGATGAGTGCAAGAGGCTTGTACTCTTCTCGGATGTCCCGTGTGAAGATAATGTTTGGATCGGAGTAATATGGTCGAGGTTTCCATATTATGCGATTTAAATCTTCGAGAGGGTATGTGTGAACAATATGGGCTATTTTCTTCACGAAAGTTGAAGAGAGAATCAAGAGACCAATCTTGGTGAAGGCACATTGTCCATGATTTGGAATCCGGAGGTTGTGAGCAAAATTCCCAAGGGTTAGAGTGAACTTTTGGTTTTGATATAAAACCAAAGGGATGAGAGCGATCCTCGTTACGAACGAGTTCGATTTGTGGAAGAATTCCATTATGAACCTTGGGCATATCTTCTCGTTGATTTCAAGAAGACATTCTAGTCCTATGGCTCGGAAGGAGGTATTGATACCTTCTTGAATTGTAGAGAGGTGTCTACAATCGTCCTTCGTGGAAGTGACGGTTTTCGAGATTATTGAACCCATGGACATGATTGCCGGTGTGTTGGGTTCGAGAGAGATGTTCGGAGTGTAGACGCTAGTGAGTGAAAATCAAACTCATATTCATGCGTCATAGTTGAACCTATAGAAATGATGGGTTAATAAGAGGTGATGTTTATGGCGACCTATAATTATCTAACGTTTTATTAGATTTTTATTAACAATGGTTTTAATTTGCATGAAAAGCATTCTCCAAGAGGACGGATCCCACGGTTCCTTTTCAAAAGGGATCCGCTAGTATAACTTCCGGATCCGTGGATGTAGTAATGTAAAGCAGTTTTGATAAAAAGGTTTTACATTTTATACCACGAGAAGTGTTTTATCCTACATTTTCTTTTAGCATGCGCACATGACTTCTAATGTATCACGAAGGAATATGAAACATATAAATCACAAGAAAATAAATAATAACAAAGATAACAAGATTATTAGTAATATTGCATTTTGTTAATACAAATAAGCCGTAAAAACGTTTATTTATATTTTACGATCTTCTAATATTTTTCGATAACAAACGTAAAATCATTTTAACGAAACAAATAGAATACGTAAATAGTTTGAGTTAATAGTTTCCTAACACACTTACGTTTTCACATAAAACACTAAAACAAGTATAAGTGATTTTATGATTTAAATACAAATGTTCAACAACTAGTGTTTACATATTAGGTTAGCATATACTTAAACTAAGTATACTAAAATGGGTAAAAACAAGTATATACTAAATGGGTAAAAACTAGCAAATGGTATTGACCCATAACCCATGGTTTTATATATACCACTTAACCAAGTTCATTGTATGTAGAAAGAAAACCATGGATCAACCCATAACCCATGACCCATGACCCATAACCAAAATACCCATGGGCAAAGAGGGCGTTCCACGGATCCACGGCTTTGTGCTAGCGGATCCCAAGTGGAAGGATCCGGGGAACGATGAGAATTTTCTCTATAAATAAAGAGCCATTTCTTCTTTTCTATTCATCACTTTACACACATACTTTCCCCAGGTATTCTAACCCTCTAACCTCATATCCAAGTGATCTATGTAGTTTGTCTTTTGTTTTTGTGTGATCTTCTAGGTTCCTCTTAAAGGAAAGATCACCACTTCTTGAAGACGTGCAAGCTCAAGTCCATGAGTTGCCATGCTTCGTCATCAATAAGACAACGAAGGTTCTCTTGTTGATAGTTCTACCTTTCTCCATAGATGTTGGGTTGAAGGCATTAGTGAAGAATGCCGAAAGTGTCAAGATGAAAGCATTAGTGAAAGGTGCTCATCGTTCGTGTCAAGAGCATTAGTGAAGAATGCTATAGGTGTCAAGACGAAGGCATTAGTGAAGGGTGCCAAGCGTTGTGTCAAAGGCATTAGTGAAGGGTGTCAAGCGTTGTGTAAAAGGAATTAGTGAAGGATGCCGAAGAATCAAATCAAGTAGCATTTGGGAAGAATGCCTAGGTCGTATAATCGATGAGGTGCATCGTTATACATATAAGTATTTGTTTATTTACAAGGATGGTGATATCCTTGATGATGTTGTAACAAGGAGTAGATCTCCTTGAGATTAGGTGTTGTGTCGTGAAGGGTAGTAGTTCCTCCATAGTAATGGAACTAGGTGCTTAGCCTAGTACCTAATAAAGGGTAGGCGACGTTGTGATAGGATTAGTTCTCCTTGGTGTGAAAGAACTTGGTGGTTAGCCTAGCACCGTATAAAGGGTAGGCGACGTTGTGATAGGTGTGGTTCGCCTTGGTGTGAAAGAACTCGGTATTTAGCTTTGTACCGGAAAAAGGTTAAGCGGCGTTGTGAAGGCTTCTCCGCCATAAGGAGTTGGTGTAGTGCTTACGAACTCTCGAGTAGGTGACTCGGGAGTGGAGTAGGGCAAGGAAGGTGTCCTTGTGGCGAACCACAACAAATAACTTGTGTCGTGGTGATGTGCTTCTTACTCTTTATATTTCATTACACGTTTATATATCTATCTATCAACGTCCAACATAAACAATCAAATAGATTGACATAAGTCGATCTAAATATTTAAAAGGAAGTTTTAAATTGGTAAAACTATACAACCCCCCTTCTAGTTTTCCACAATTGGCATCAGAGCTTCGTTACCAAGTTTCTTAGAGTATGTTGTACTTTAAAAACTTGATACGATCCATGTATGTTTGAAAACTACAAAGAAGGATTATTTTGTCATATTTTAAAAATCGTTATATTGTTTATTGTTGGACAATGATAGAATGCTCTAATATTTTTTCTTTCTTAAAACATTATCCATAATTGGATTTGGAGTTACCAAGAAAATCATAAAGAATTTATCTAAATATTTCTTTTCGCAAAAGAATGTTTAAGTATTCTTACAACATAAATCTGGAGATTCCAAAAAGATCACAAAACATCTAAATACTTCTTTTCTTTAAAAAAATATTTGGCAAAGGTATGATCTTTAATTACATACCTTATTATTATTATTAAAATCTTAGTTGCATGATTTATTAGTAATTGTTCTAGTAGTTATTCATATTATAGTCTTCATCGAATTAGTTGTCTCTGACTTATTTGTATAGACTTCATTATCAACTTGTAATAATGATATCTTGGTTATTTGATAACCTCAATTATTATTCATCACAAAAGATTTATTGACACTTCATCTATGTCAATAAATATCCATATGAAACTTCTTATATTATGATAAAATGGGATTTTATTATAATGTTTGAAAAGCTTCCCAAGAATTATGACTAATTCTTAAAAAGGGAACCTCGTCTAATAGGAATAGTATTAAATCGTCAAAACCTCAAACCACAAAATTTTAGAACCTTAACACCAAAATACTAGGCGTTTTAGAACTCCCAAACCAAAGTTATCAAAGAATTTTTGAGCTGATTTTTTTCTGTCATGCCGGATCCCTTCGTTTATACTAGCCGGATCCCAAATGAGAGGGATCCGCGGGATCCGTGCAACAGAAGACAATATATGCTCAAGAATGATCACTGTGGATGTTCCACAATTATACTCACCTCAAAGACTCACGAACAAAACTCTCAGTCTTGTTCATAGGAGCAACTTGATCATTCCTCTCAAGTTTAACAATCACTTGTGTAAGTACATTCTTCACTACATTGTTAATTTAATTCCTTGATTTCTAAGATTACAATTTCTTCATCTTTAAGAGTTGGGTTCAAATGGGTTTACCATAATTTGTCACCACGTTGTTTTCTAAGATAATCTAAATCAAAGAATTAACATTGTTAATACAAATTAAACACATTTCTTGAACTCAACAAAGATTATGAGAGAAAAATTGTGATCAAACCCTCTAGGTTACTATTCACCATTAACACCACATTGTAGTTGTATTGTTTAGGAACATCATGCCAAGCAACAAGCAACAAGATTACCAAGACACTGCCCACTACATACCCATGTACCATAGGAAAAATGGATTAAGTCCGGACGATAGGAAAGCCTTTAAGTTGCTTGAAAGGAGACTCTTTCATGAAGGTAGAGTCGTTGATTCATCATTTCTTGCAAATACCGACTTGAGGGAAGTATTTGGAAATATTGGGTTTAATTGTTTATTGGATATAAACGAGCAAATTTGCCCGGTCCTTGTGCTTGAGTTCTACAAGACTATGGGTATAATTAGAAATGATGATGGGTCAATCTCAATTGAATTCACCATAAATGGACATGAGTACACTCTTTCACTTGAGGAGTTTGGAAGAATTCTAGGGGTTACATATGATGGTGTTTGCATGTATTCTAATGAGTGGTCGTTGAAGGAGATACAATCTATGGGTGATCATCACGACATTTATCACGCAACAATTCCGGAAGCAACCACGGTAAGGGACACCGTGTTTATTCCAAGAGCATCCCCATCAAGGGTTACTAGGAAGTCGAAAGTGATCTATAGGGATCCTTTCCAAATGGAGCTCTCGGAGATGTACGTGTTGTATAGAAAATGGGAAGATGTGATAAGGGAGAATGTGGTGTGTCTAGTAGGAAACAAGGATCACCCCAACGCATGTCTAAGCTTCATGATCTATTGTCTTATGACCGAGACTCGCTTCAACATTGCCTACTACATGGTCAAGAGAATGGCAAGTGTAAGAAGCATGGACAATATGGTGCTTCCATATGCAATGCTTCAAACCTGTCTTGCTAAATTCATCTTTGCATTAGACCCTTCCCCACAATCCTTGGATCATAGCTTTTGCAATAAGGTTATCGTACCATTAACCGAGAGTAGAACAACAAGGTTTATGGTAGAAGGCAAGAGGCCACACCCACCCACGGATTCCTCGGACGAATGGGAAAGGCAAGGAGAAGGTGGAGGTGAAGGGAGTAGTAGCAACCCACTTGAAAATATCGATCTTGACCCCTTGGACTACATTAACCAATTGCCAAACATCCTTAATGAATCACCCGAATGGCAACAAACCAAGGGAATCTTCAAATGCTTCGCCAATTTCTTGAGGAAGAAGAAGTGAAGATAGTTTGATAAAAAGTGGAGGACGGGTAAAGAAGTGAAGGAGGAGAAGAAAGGTAAGGTCTTAGAACTCAAATGTATGATGAACTATTTCAAACAATGGTTTGTAAACACTTAAAACTATGCTCGTAGTATGTAGGTATTGCCATATCTTGGCACTAAACATTCCTAACTTAGGTATTTGGAAAATGAGATTTTACGACTCCTTTAGTGGTCGCCGTCACTCATTCTAGGAATTTTGGCTCTTCCTACTTTGATGTACATTATATTAGTTGTGATCTTGCATTTAGTCCTCATAGAAACAACTAGGAAAAGCATTTACTATAAAGTGCAAAGTTGCACATTTCCTAAAAGCTCTCTAATCTGCAGTTGGCGGATCCCAGCTTTTGAACTAGCCGGATCCCTCCCATAAGGGAACCGCGGGATCCGTGGTATCTGATATGCAATACAGATTTAGGTACATCAAAATAGTCTACTAGATCACCTCAAACAAGTCAAACATAAGATACTAGAGCCAACTAAGTGTTTCTCAAATAATTGAAAACTTCACACTTATCCATGGCTTATCTGGGATATATTCTCGAAATATTTTTTTTTCAACTAGCCAAAACTCACCATAATTCCGCTCCAACACTCACACATCACCTATCACGTTTGATAGCACTTACCTAGGTCTACCTTTCAATTTTAGCAAATTGATCTCAATCCTTTTTTACTCGATATTAGGCTCAAAAATTAGTTTTTCATTTCTTTGTAATTTTTAAGATTTTAGTAAATCCCTCTTAGGACACCATCTGACTTCTAGGACTTGTCATCACCATTTCTCCACATCAAGTTAAATGAAATCCTTATCAAAAATATGGTTAGACTACCCAAGGTCAATTTTCTTGGCCAAAACCTTCATAAAGCACCATTACTTGATATGGTGAAGGATTTAAGATATCCAATGACTAGGGACTTCAAAATTAAGTCAAAACCTCGAAATCCATCAATAATAAACCTTACAAAAGCATAATGATTTCACCTAAACCACAATCGATAGCGGATCCACGGTCTTTAACGGGCGGATCCTTCGAGAGGATCCACGGATCCATAGATACGAAAGCATAATTCAACTTCCATATTCAAATTGAAGTCACCTTTAGTTCTCTAACCACTTTTAACATTCATTAATTATCCTCCTAGAGTGATCAAAACCCCAAGAGCATGCTTAGTCCTCTAAGTGGCCAAGAATTTAATTTCCTAATTCAAATTATCCTTTATAAACCAAACAACCTTAGGATTAAGTCACTACTCTCAATCACATCTCAAAATCAAGAACTAAAGAAGCTCTTACTAGCACCATCATCACTATGACTAAGGCTCTTAGCAACAACTCTTCAACCATAGGATCATCTAAGAGAAAAGGTCAAATGATCCATGAAATCTCATCCACCAAAAAATCTCCCATTAGAAATGATGAAGCTAGAGTCTCACCTCATCAAACTCATACAAAGGCTAAGAGAACCGCTAGAATTAGCATCAAACCTTTCGGACTAGAAAAAGGGTCATCTAGTTTAAAACCAAACATGGCTAGTTCTAGCAAGCCATCAAAACCCTCATTCATTGAGCATGGACTTCACTCCTTGAATGAGCCTATCCCTCACCCAAACATCTACTTATTAGATCATTCACAACCAAGAACTTCCCATTCACCAACCTTTTCATTGAATAGGGAACCACCAACAACACCAACTAGCCCGTCATGGGAGACAAGGAATAACCTTGTTCATATGGAAGAAGTTCCATTACCACCCTCATTTTTAAAACCTCTTCCTACCTCTCAAAATGAAGACCCACAATCACACATAGAGCCTCCTCAAAATATCCATTTCCCTCCGAGTTCAAACCAAGACAATAATTGTTCAAATTGTCTAAAAACTCAAGTACTTGTTCAAGAAGTACGAAATGAGATACATTTCATGTTTAATCACCTTCTTGCAAAGTTGGATCAAATCAACAAGTCCACTCATCCCTAGACTCAAGCACTTTGTAGCATCTTAAGTCTAGTAGTTAGTTAGTATTTAGTGGTACTTGTATGTACTAGTTCATTCTCTTAGTTTTAGAGATTCGTTTGGTTATCTCTTGTTTTTATTGAATGAATATCTTTATGCTATATTTATTTAGTGCATTGTGCTTGTTATTTCACATCTTCATTAGCATTGAATGGAACATTCTCATTGTCAAGAAACTATCAAGCAGATAGCGGATCCTCTCAATACCTAGACGGATCCTCCAAGAAGGGAACCGTGGGATCCGTGGTGCAAGCACAAAATTGTACTAACTTGAGTTTTTCTTGCAGGAAATTATGCATTATACTCTTGATTTCTAATCTTTACTTTGTAGATTTTAAAAATAACACATGAAGATTTTGACACCATAAAGCTAGGGGGAGCTTTGTGTCAAACGATATTTGCAAAACATTTGCAACATTAATCCGTTTTTGGATTATACTTCATGATACCTCATTGCATCTTTGCAATCTTCAAGGGGGAGCACGTTTTCGTCACTTAGACGAACCATTTTCAAACTTAATTGCAAACACAATTAGTTTATTTTATGTCATGTCCTTGACCCCCTTTCAAAGGGATGGACTCGTCAAGGGGGAGTTAAGACGAGTACCATTCCCGTCACTTGCTCTCTTTACATTTTACATAACTTTTCTTATAAAATTGTGTTAGTTTCTTTTAACACTTTTGTTTCGACAAAAGGGGAGAAGAAAGTAAAACTACAAATTCAAACTTTTACAATTTTAGTTTTCCTTAAAATAATTTTATGTTTTGTCATCAACAAAATGGGAGATTGTTAATACAAATAAGCCGTAAAAGCGTTTATTTATATTTTATGTTCTTCTAATGTTTTGTCGATAACAAACGTAAAATCATTTTAACGAAACAAATAGAATACGTAAATAGTTTGAGTTAATAGTTTCTAACACACTTACGTTTTCACATAAAACACTAAAACAAGTATAAGTAATTTTATGATTTAAATACATATGTACAACAACTAGTGTTTACATATTAGGTTAGCATATACTTAAACTAAGTATACTAAAATGGGTAAAACAAGTATATACTAAATGGGTAAAACTAGCAAATGGTATTGACCCATAACCCATGGTTTTATATATACCACTTAACCAAGTTCATTGTATCTAGAAAGAAAACCATGGATCAACCCATAACCCATGACCCATAACCAAAATACCCATGGGCAAAGAGGAGCATTCCACGGATCCACGGCTTTGTGCTAGCGGATCCCAGTGGAAGGGATCCGTGGGATCCGGGAACAAGAGAGAATTTCTCTATAAATAGAGAGCCATTTCTTCTTTTCTATTCATCACTTTACACATACTTTCCCCAAGTATTCTAACCTCTAACCTCGGATCCGGTGATCTATGTAGTTTGTCTTTTGTTTTGTGTGATCTTCTAGGTTCCTCTTAAAGGAAAGATCACCACTTGAAGACGTGCAAGCTCAAGTCCATGAGTTGCCATGCCGTCATCATCAAGACAACGAAGGTTCTCTTGTTGATAGTTCTACCTTTCTCCATAGATGTTGGGTTGAAGGCATTAGTGAAGAATGCCGAAAGTGTCAAGATGAAAGCATTAGTGAAAGGTGCTCATCGTTCGTGTCAAGAGCATTAGTGAAGAATGCTATAGGTGTCAAGACGAAGGCATTAGTGAAGGGTGCCAAGCGTTGTGTCAAAGGCATTAGTGAAGGGTGTCAGCGTTGTGTAAAGGAATTAGTGAAGGATGTCAAGAATCAAATCAAGTAGCATTTGGGAAGAATGCCTGGGTCGATAATCGATGAGGTGCATCGTTATACATATAAGTATTTGTTTATTTACAAGGATGGTGATATCCTTGATGATGTTGTAACAAGGAGTAGATCTCCTTGAGATTAGGTGTTGTGTCGTGAAGGGTAGTAGTTCCTCCATAGTAATGGAACTAGGTGCTTAGCCTAGTACCTAATAAAGGGTAGGCGACGTTGTGATAGGATTAGTTCTCCTTGGTGTGAAAGAACTCGGTGGTTAGCCTAGCACCGTATAAAGGGTAGGCGACGTTGTGTTAGGTGTGGTTCGCCTTGGTGTGAAAGAACTCGGTATTTAGCTTTGTCCGGAAAAAGGTTAAGCGACGTTGTGAAGGCTTCTACGCCATAAGGAGTTGGTGTAGTGCTTACGAACTATCGAGTAGGTGACTCGGGGAGTGGAGTAGGGCAAGGAAGGTGTCCTTGTAGCCGAACCACTATAAATAACTTGTGTCGTGGTGATGTGCTTCTTACTCTTTATATTTCATTACACGTTTATATATCTATCTATCAACGTCCAACATAAACAATCAAATAGATTGACATAAGTCGATCTAAATATTTAAAATGAAGTTTTAAATTGGTAAAACTATTCATCCCCCCCCCCTTCTAGTTTTCCACACATTTCAATGATAAGGATGATACAAAGGATTGGGTATATGATCCCAATGTAGATTAACAACACAAAATAAATGTCTCCATATGTGAACTTCAACATAGGGAACACAAGTGCGATGAGTGTTAAGGCGATGAGCACGAGTGCGATGTAAACCATGTTGATGACGGATCTTCTTGGTTTCGGTTGAGATGGAATGAGGAGGAAGATGAAGTTTTTGAGTGAGAGGAAAATTTTGAAATTGGAAGATTTGAAAAAGTGAGGGTTTGATAGAGTGGTCGACGATGGGAGTATTTATGGGGAAGGAGGAATTTTTGAAATTCGTGTTTTGTTTTATTATTGGATTAAAAGAAAACAAAACATAAGTTTTATATACCACGACTTTAGGCGAGAAATAAGACACGTATGTAAGAAAAAGGCTTCCTAATGAAGCTTCATGTAAAACATGTAATTTTCACAAAAGATAATCATATAAATACCTAAATAGGTATACTTAATTATCAAGCAAAGTAAAAGAAAATCATACCTCTAGCGACTTAGGAATGTCTTTACAAATGACACGAAAATGTCACTTAGATTATTCCCTCCTTTGCGTTTAAGATACCTTCTTAAGGAAGGTATTCTTGTTACCAAGCGACTCCTAAAGCTTGGTGGGTATGAGCTTTGACTAATCAACATGACAAAGAAGATTAGTACAATAAAAAAATAAATATGAAAAATGTTGTTATCAAATCAACATCCAAACATATAGTTTTAAAAGACATGGTGTTTGTTTTTATGAAAAACCTTCTTTGTAGTTTTCAATTAACCATGGATCGTATCAAGTTTTTAAAGTACAATATACTTCAAGAAACTTGATAACGAAGCTCTAATACCAATTGTGGAAAACTAGAAGGGGGGTTGAATAGTTTTACCAATTAAAACTCCCTTTTAAACTATTTAGATCGACTTATGTCAATCTATTTGGTTGTGTGTGTTGGATGTTGATTGTTGGGATATGAAAGTGTCAAGACATGAAAGTCTCAGAAACCGCAAAATCTTGGAAACAATCAAAGAGTCAAAGCATCTTGCTAAAGATAAAGTCAAGCATTGCACTACGAAGTCAAAGTACTGCAAGAACAAAAGAACTGTTACATTCGTTTATGGAAAGAATTGTATTCTATGTTTAGATTACTTGTCGTACAAGGTTACAAATTGTAAACCGACTAGGATATCCTTGAGCCTATAAAAGGACTCCTAGATTGGCATTAGAGGTACGATTCCAAAAAGAGTTTTAGAGTTTACGAATTAGTGTTTTAGAGAAAAGTTTGATTATCTTAGAGTTGTATTAGAGTATCTGCATAATAAGCAGATTTAGAGTTTATAATAAAAGTTATTCTTCTTAGCTTTGTTAAGTAAATTCCGCGTACTTGATAAAGATTGCTCGGTGTTTCTTTGTTAATAACTTAGGATTTATCCGAGGTTATTAAACCTTAACAAGCTAGTTAAAGTTAGTTTGATTAAAGCATATCGATCCAACAAGTGGTATCGAGCTTGTGTGGAAACTCGACTAGGAAGAAATCCTACTTCAACAATATTCAAGATGTCGATCAAGTCGTTCCACCACCCTCAATCACCTCACCTCGAATTCCAATAATCAAGAAGGAGAATATGATCTCTAGTGCATGAAGATGAGGCAAGATATTGCCATTACGCACCATGCTCTATGGAATGTAATTGTGAATGGGAATGAAGTAGTTCAAGATCCCATTAATGTTTCTGGACAACCTATAGCACCAAAGGCGGTCTTACCAAAGAAGAACCCTAAGGAATCAAGAGAAGGCTCTAAACATTCTCTTATCTCGCCATTCCAGATGGTCATCTTCTCAAATTTCATGATGCTAAAGATGCTAAGCGACTCGGGCTGCTCTCAAGACCAGATTTGGAGGAATGAAGCTTCAAGAAGATGCACGTAAATTCTTTGAAGCAACAATTTGAAACTTTCACAAGTTAGTGAAAGAGAGAATCTTGATGTTGCATATGATAGGTTTCAAAATCTCCTCAACATGTTGGAATTATACAAGGCGTAGTGTCGGTTGAGGATGCTAACTTGAAGTTTCTAAGGAGCTTGCCATCTACATGGCATGTGATTGCTACAATGATCGAGAGGACAACAAGGATTGGATGTTATGGACTTTGATGATCTCTATCATCAATCGAAGGTGTATGAACATGAGATGAGTGGTCAACCAAATTCAAAATCTCACAATATTGCTTTTCTATCATCCGAAAAGAAGAGCAATATTTCAAAAATCACGCTTCTCCTCAAATCTGCTTCTCAAATCTTCTGCTTATAATCCCCTTCATATGCTCAAGAGCCCCACCATCTACCACTTTGCATTCGGATGAAGTGTGTGCTCCTTCTTTGCACAACAAGCCGGTTTACATCACTTATGAAGAGGATCTAGCATGTTCAAGAAGATGCACTTGAAGAAATAGATATCGGTGGCAAGTTGCTATGATCACCGCAAGGATCAAAAGTACATGAAGAAGACAGCAAAAGTATTGATTTCAAACCAAAACAAGGAATAACTTTTGACAAATCTCAAATTGAATGCTTCAATTGTCAAAAGATCGGTCACTTTGCAAGGAGTGCGAGGTTTGCTAAGTATCAAGCAAATGTAACATCCGAGAAGCCAAAACTTGAGCTCAAAGAAATTCCAATAAGCGAAACAAAGGCTTTGGTTGCTCAAGAGAAGTTATCGAAGTTGATTGGAGTGAAGAATTTGATGATGAACCGGTGACTTCTTGTATGGTAGCGATGGAAGATGCATTGAAGACACCGTGGAAGCATTGATTTGAGCATCGCTTTTGATGAAGAACCCGAACATGCCGCTTTGGAATCGATGATGGCTTTGGAGGATTTGATTGGAGCAAAGAAAGTGAAGATGATCCTGTTCTTCTTGCTAGGGTGGCTACTTCACCAACTCGCCTCCTATCTACGAGGTATGCTCAAACTATTATGAGTTTTATCTAAAATTACTTAACAATTATGTGATTGAAAGAGATAATTGTGTTAGGGCTAGGTCCGAGGTAGCAAGGTTATCAAATCACTTTAGAGTCTATGGAAGCCAAAATATTAACTCATGAAAATAATGAAATGGCTTCAATGAAAAATATGAACAACATGATTATCAATTAAAACTTAGTGAATGGAAACTAAACTGTAAAATTGTGAAATTGAGAAATTGACTAAGGAAAGAGATGATTTGTTAGCTAAGTTTCTTTCTTGGGGAGAGTCCGGCTTGTCCCATGTTGCTTATGTTGAAAACAGAGAAGGGCTTACATTAGAACATGCTTAGGATTTGGAATGGACTTTAGTAACATAGATGAAAACCAACCTAGTGATCGGGATGATGGTGATTTTGAGGACATAAGCACTAGTGATGATGAACACATTAACTATGTTGATACATCTAGTAATGAGGGCTCAATAAGTGAACCACCACCGAGTATAAGAAAGACAATGGTTATCATGTCGTTCCTCATCCCATCGGCATTCATCAACCCTCTAGGCCCGATGTTTCTCGCTTTGGAGTAGATTGTCTAGAGTTTAGGAAGAAGCTTATTGCTCAATCTAGGTCCGAAAAACCCAAAGAAGTTGTTGAAAATAATATTCAAAATCAAGCAAGACCTTTAAAACAAAATCGCTCAACAAGCAAGACCTTCTTCAAAACCTTTTCAAAACAAGATTGCTAAACCTTTGGGGATAACTTTGGTCAAAACATGTTTTATCATTCACCAAGAAGGCAAAATAATTTTGGGTATATATGATGAGTGTGTAAATACTCATCATTTTTATACAAAATAAACGCAAAATCATCTCGAAAACACTAAACACATCAAATGATCAAAATATCACAAATCGGTGTTTTATGTGTTTTAAATTCAAAATATCAAAATCGATGAAAACATATCAAATTTGCAAAATTGCGCTTTAGTCCCCAAGTTTATAAAATTGTCAAAATTAGTCCCCGAGCCAAAATTTCAAAAGAAAAGTCACCAAAGGTCTTTTAAAATCACAAATTATCATATTTAGTCCTTTGGTGAGAAATCTAAAAGTTTTGAGAAAATTGCAATTTAGTCCCGAAAATCCAAAATGTTCAAATTTAGTCCTGGAATTTCAAAAATGTTAAAACTAACCTTGACTTTTAAAAGTTGGCAACACCAACCCTTGACTAATTTTCATAATCTTCATGTTTGGTCCTGAATCTCGGTTTCACGCTTTGGTCCTTTGGTTTTGAAGCTTTACACATTTGGTCCCTAAAGTATTAATACTATACAAACCAAACGGACCTAAATAGTTCCCAAGCCCAATTATTAAACCCACCTAAAACCGATTCCGGTCACAGTCCCATGACCCGACCAACCCAACCATTTAAAATAAACTAAATCCCGCTTTCCCTGTCCCCCCCGACACCTTTGTCTGCAACTCCCACCAGCCACCAACCAGCTCCCAAAACCACCCTACTATGCATCCTGCTCCCCCACCTCACCTACCCTTCCCACCACATTAATTGCAACCCTTTCTGCTCTCTCATATCAAAACAAGGATTTGGCGCCAAAACCAAATATGTGGCTAAGAGGAGCTTTAGCCAATCTATGGCTGACATTTGTGCTGGGATTCATTCAGACAAAGGAAAGAGGAAGTTTGAAGCTTATAAGAAGCCAAGAGAAGCAAGTTTAGTGTGTGTAGTTTTAGTTTTTCTTAACATTGTATGTCGCCTCATAATTTCCTAGTCTAAATTAGATTGATAGTTGTAATTTTCGCCATTGAACTCAAGTAAACCTACTTGGTGTATCTCAACTTAATTTAAGCAAAGATTGCGCTCTGCTCAATTTCCATTTTCTTATCCACCGCTCAAATATCCACTCTTGAAATCATATGTTAACAACCTTAGTTACTTGTGTTTAAGCTCAAGCGTGCTCATTCAAACCGGTTTAAGCTTTCCATAAGCTCACTTTGCAATTTCAACTACTTTTGCAATTTGGTCAATAAAAGTCAAATATGGGTAAAATGGTACAGAAATGGAAATGGGTGGTTTAAAGCTTGAAATGGTTGGAAATGGAAGCTATTGAGTGGATTAGGTTAGGTTCTCTGTTTATTGATTGTGCAGCCATAGTGGCCATTGGACTTATTGTAAGTAAATTTCAAGTTTTAGCATAACAAGTGTTTGTGGAGCTAACTGCTTAATCATGCTCTAATAGATGTAATTAGGTGTATCTAAGTGGGTTTGATCTTAATCACATGTTGGTTTAGTGTCTAGACCAGTTTTGGTTCACAAATCAGTTAACTCAAGAGTGTTTGGCATAGCTGATATCACTGTGATAAGTGAGATCTCAGTGCTAGATTTTCTTTGCTAGTAGTTTGTGCAGCTCATTTGAGCCTTAATCTGTCCAAGTTTTGCATGTAAAAAGACTAAAAGTCAAAATAAGTTTCAAAGTGTTTTATTGATAAAGCTGTTGGATTTTGGATTGGGAAACTTTATCTTGTGTTTGGAAATCTTGAAACTTGCTCTCATTACACTCATTGTACCTTATAGCAACAATTTCGGTCATCAAAAGTGGATTTAAACTTCATCTTAGTCAAAGATCTATCCGGTTTCAAAAAGTCAAAATGCGAAAAACGGGTTTATGCAAAAGTGCGGCATGTGCACAGCCCTCATTAAAGGGTTTTAGGTTATGATTTTGGGATACAAGTAGTTCACTAGGTGGTCTACAAGTCCTAATATCTGCTTTTTGCTATAAGCTTGCCGGATAAGCTTGAACTTAAGCTCAAAGTGAGCCCTTTTGCCCTCGCACCAACTCAAGGTCACCGAGTGCTTTTCTCGATTCTTAACAAGCTTGCACCGAGCTTGTATAAGCTTTTCAAGGTCTAGTCTTTTGGTCATTGATAGTCACCTAGGTCTATTTGAGATTTCAATCATTGGATTTTAGTTTGGTGCTTATTTGGTTGCTTATTTCTTGCAAGTATACACCATTTTCTGTTTTAGCACTTTTATCAAAATCATCAAAACTGTGAAATCTTGTTATTCAGTTGTTATAGCTTGTTGATCTTAGTTGGAATTTGGTTAAAATAGCTTATTAGTGCTTCTGTGATCAGTTGGTTGCCTGTTGTGATCATTTGGCTTATTTTGTGCTTATTCCAATAAGCACTATCACATCAGTTGCTTATTTCTCTACACAAGTACCTGTTTTTCTAATTTTCATAGCTTCTTATCATTATTTTAGAGTTTCCCTGAATTTTTCAGATTTTTATAAGCTGTTTTGCTATTTTTCCTATTCTTAATTAGTTTTTAATACTTTTTAAATAGCATTTAATACAAAAATTAGAAAAAGGTTCAAAAATAAGTTTTCATTTTTCTTAGGCTTAGATAAATATAAAAAGTAGAAAAGTAATTTTCCATATTTTCATAGTTCATTTGGTAATTTTAGCAATTTAATTAGTATTTAATAGTTTAAAATCCTAGAAAATAGAAAATAGTCACAAAATACAAAATAGTTTTAAAAAGTCTATTTTGATATTTTAGACTTTTCCAAGTGTTAATCTTATTTTTCTAGCTTAATTTCCTATTTTCTTATATTTTAGGTAATTAATTAATAGTTAAAAATATTTTTAATTAGATAATTAGTTTTAAAATAATTTTCTTTTTCTATAAATTTTCTTTTATCATTAGGATTGTAAAACATCATTTTCATATTTTTAGGGTTAATATTGACTTAGTTTCACGCTTTTAGTCAGACGTCACGTAGATTTTAAATTCGGCCAGTAAAATCATAAAAAAAAAACATCATTTTAATTTTAGTGATAGCGTTTATTTAATAGATTTTATCTTTTAATTTCCTCTCATTTGCATTTTAGCTCTTTGCATCTGCTTGATATTTTCGTAGTCATAATAATCAATTATAATCCTTTCGCTCAAACTTCTCGATCACTAGACGTAGATTGATCCATTGCATGACTCATTTGGGACATAACGACCCGGGAGACTCTATACTCCTCAGATCTTAATTGCATTGGTTGTTGAGCGGTTTGTAGTCTTTTAGACTTGACATGTTTAGCACCGATCAAATTTTGGCGCCACGCCGGGAGTCAGGTTGATTTATCTCCGTTTAGCAGATTAGTTGTTTGAATCCTCACTCATTGTTTATATCATCATTCTCTATATATATATATATCCATATTTTCTTCTAAAAATCCAAAACCCAAAAACAAGCAAAACGATAAAACACAAAATATTTTCTTTTGTTTCTATATATGTATCAAAAATAAAAATACAAAAGAATCGCTGTTTTTCTAATAATTAACAACTTAAAAGATTACCACCGAAACCAAGGCAAAGGCACTACCTAACGGGGTGCGACCATAATAAGTTTCGAACTAAAGATATAAAACTTGCCTTTGTGTCCATTGTGATTGGTGTACCTTTTCAAAGAAGCCATTCATCTTGGATTATTGGTTAAGTTCTTCGTTGTTTTGCCTCGATTTTGTGTTAATTGATTTTGTTGTGATATCGACGCTTCGCAACCGTAAAACCCATAAAGATTCTTCTCACCCTATTTTTTCAAACCGTCTTCATAATTTCATTCTCATGTGAAAGATTTCATAATTCCATTTCTCTCCTTAACTCGAAGTTTCCTTAGAGTTAACTCTTGTATACGCGCACTCTTCTAGATCCGTAAGCCCACCGTGAGCTTGTCAAGATTCCAAGAAGGCGTGTTCGCAGACGTTCTCGCTTCCATCGATCGGATCCGAGATCCGGATCGCTCACACTCATCCCGCTATCATGGCGGATGAGATTCCTATGCGAAGCTTCTCCAGCACCCATCGACGGGTATGGAGATGCTATCGCGCGCCGACCATCGTGGCTGAAAATTTTGAACTCAAGACCGGTTATCGAATCTTGTAACCTCTAATCAATTCTTTGGTTTTGGCGGACGATCCTCATGCTCATATTCGATGGTTTAACAAGATTGCATCTACCATCAAATATAAGAATGTCCCTTCAAGTGTTAAGCTTCTTACATTCCCTGCTTTCTTGAGGGCAAGCCGGGTTTGGCTTGAAAACAACCCCTCGGTCTATAGAGACATGGGAAGATCGGTGAAGAAATTTGTGAATGAATTCTATCCACCTTCCAAGACCACGAGTCTTAAAATGAAATCATCAAGTTCACTCGTAAGTTTGATGAATCCTTGATGAATCGGGATCGTTTCAAGGAATTGCTTCGCAAGAAGTGTCCTCACCACGGTTTCTCCGAGTTGATGCAACTCGACACGCTCTACAATGGAGTGAGTCAATCGACCAAGATTCTCTCAATTCCTCCGCTGGGAAATTTCCTTAGCAAAACTGTCAAAGAAGCTTTGGCGATAATCGAAAACAAGTCCAAGGTCCGTGACCGCACGCAAGCAAGCGGTTGTTTCTCAAGTCGGTGTTGGTCCTTCTTCTTCTTCATCGCCCGTGAGTCGGCCTAGCACCGATGCTAAGATTGATAAACTCACGGAAGCTATCCAAGCTTTGGTTCTTTCCAACCGAGAAGAAAGTATCTTTTCCACAAACTTCACCTCCTGCGAAGTTAAGAAAGTGGAAGTTCGTTACTGTGGTGGCCCCATGCTTACTATAACTCGTATGGCCACCGACAAGAACCCTTTGAAGCCAATGCTATGGGCGGATGTCTAATCAAGGAGGCAATCAATATCGTGCTCCTCAGAGCCGAACCACCGCCCTAACCACTACTCGGACCTCCGGTTTCAATCGTAATCAAAACCGTAACTTAATCGTAATAGACCAACCAAGGTTTTCAAAACCAAGGTCAATTCAATCAAAACAACGGTTTTCAAAATCGAATCAAAATTTCCAACATCAAGGAAATTACAACGAAACCTGTGTCGTGGAAATTTCAACCAAGGGTATTATCATGGCAATAATCCAGGAATTTTCGTAATCAAGGCCCTAATCCTAACAATAGAGGCCGAATTTCCCGTGCAAAATCAAGCCATTGTTCCAATCGCCCATCATCCGATGAGCTTTTGAAACAGTTCATGAAGTCCTGTGAAGAAATGAATCGGTTGTTGGTCACCAGATTACGAGATCAAGAAGTCTTTAAATGATCGACCCCGGGCTGTGTACTCTACCTAGCAACACGATCGCTAATCCGGGGCGATGCTAAAGCGATCACAACCAAGTGGTGCTTCTTATTCGGACCCACTGCTCCTACTACCTCTTCTTCCTCTCTCCCGAAGGTAGTGGAAAGCGAACCCGAGGCGACAAAGGACAAGGAACTTCCTACTAATAACGGAGGTGCCAATAATGTCCATCCTCGTGTTGTCCCAAACCCAAGCACGAGTTGTTTTTGAACCTCCAGTTGTTGACCCTAAATCCAAAACTTCTATTCCTTATCCTTCACGGTTACATGAGCAAAGCTCCGAGAAAGCTAGTCATCGATGGAAAAGTTCTTTCGATTTTCCAAGAGCTACACTTTGACATAAGTCATGGATGCCATCATGTTGATGCCCAAATTTGCATCCACTCAAACATATGTCGAGCAACAAAGAAAAGTCGTTTGAAATGGCTAAAACTCCTTTGAATGAAAATTGCTCACAGATCTTGTTGAAAAAGCTTCCCGAGAAGCTTGGAGATCCCGGAAAATTTCTTCTTCCTTGTGTTTTCCCGGATGATTGAATGCTTCGCCTTGCCGATCTTGGTGCAAGCATCAACTGATGCCGATTCATCTGAAACAACTTTCTTTAGGAACTTATTCCTACCGCATGACTCTTGAGCTTGCAGATCGATCTATATCTCGTCCTCTTGGTATTGGCCGAGGATGTCTTTGTGAAAGTAGGAAAGTTCCACTCCCACCGACTTTGTGGTCGTTGATTTCGATGTCGATCCTCGAGTTCCCTCATTGTTGGGCGGGATTCTTGAGGACGGGCCGTGCTCTTATCGATGTATTTGAGCAAGAGATCACTCTCCGTGTGGGTAACGGTGCTACCTTTAACCTCGATCAAACTTCGAGGTACTCCTCAAATTATGACATCGAATCAATTAATCGAGTCGATTTAATTGACATTGCTCGCAGGAGTACTCTCAAGAGTTTCTTGGTTATCTTCATAATTCGTGAGTGAGAATTCCAATTCCACCACATCTTCTCATCCTATCATTGCCGACTCTTCCCTCTCTCACCCGTTTGAGGAGGTGACTTCTTCCGGAAGAGATCGATGACTTTTCGCTATTGATGAATCGATTCTACTGGAATTGATGGTGTGTATGATTCGGAGGATATTCTCTATCTTGAGCAATGCTCAATGAAGATCCATCTTCTTCACTTCCTCAAAGAGATCACGATTGAGGAAATCAAATCAAGTGCAATCTTCCACCAAGAATTTCCGAGGTTGAACTTAAGGACCTACCTCCTCATCTCGAGTATGCATTCTCGGAGGTGATGATAAATTACCCGTCATAATTGCTAAAGACTTAACCGAGAGGAGAAACTGCCTCATAAAGGTCTTGAAGTCACACAAGCAAGCAATTGCTTGAACTCTCCGATATTCGTGGTATCAACCCCGAATTTTGTACTCACAAAATCTTAATGGAGGATGACTTTAAGCGGTGATCCAGTAGTCGAGAAGGGTGAATCCTAAGATTCACGAGGTTATCAAACAAGAAGTTCTCAAACTTCTTGATGCCGGTCTCGATCTACCCGATCTCTCGATAGTCCTTGGGTTAGCCCCATTCATTGCGCTCCAAAAAGGGTGGCATTATCGTTGTCACGAATGAAGAAAACGAGTTGATTCCAACTCGATTGGTTACGGGTTGGCGCGTATGTATTGACTATCGAAGTTAAACGATGCCACCCGTAAAGACCATTTTCTCTACCCTTCATGGACCGGATGCTTGAGAGACTAGCAGGAACGAGTACTATTGTTTCCTTGATGGTTTCTCGGGTTACTCAGATCCCATTGATCCGGCCGGATCAAGAGAAAACTACATTCACCGCCCATACGGGACGCTTGCCTGCTGCACGTATGCCTTTTGGCTTATGCAATGCTCCCTGCACGTTCCAACGTTGTATGATGGCCATTTTCCACGACATGATCGGGAAACTATGGAGGTGTTTATGGATGACTTCTCGGTCATTGGGGACTCATTTCAGACTTGTCTCTCCCATTTAGACAAAATGCTTAAAAGGTGTGAAGACACCAATCTATGTCTAAACCGGGAGAAGAGCCACTTATGGTCAAAGAGGCATTGTCCTCGCCATAAGATTTCTAAGAATGGGATCGAGGTAGATAGAGCAAAAGTCGATGTCATTGCTAAACTACCTCATCCCACTTGTCAAAGGTGTTAGGGTTTCCTAGGTCATGCCGGGTTTTATCGTAGATTTATTCAAGATTTCTAAAATCGCCCGACCAATGACCCATCTTCTCGAAAAGATGCTCCTTTCATCTTCTCTCCGAGTGCATCAAGCTTTTGAAACACTTAAGAAAAGCTTACGGAAGCACCCATTCTAGTTGCCCCGATCGACTTACCCTTCGAGCTCATGTGCGATGCAAGTGATTTTGCAATCGGTGCGGTCTTGGGCAACGCGAAACCAAACATTTCACCAATCCACTACGCGAGCAAAACTATGATGAAGCTCGGACCCATTACACCACTACGGAAAAAGAATTATTGGTGTGGTGTATGCGTTTGAGAAATTTCGCCATATCTCATCTTGACCAAATGCGTGGTGTATACGGATCACTCGGCACTCAAATATCTCTTTGCAAAACAAGATGCAAAGCCGAGATTGCTCCGTTGGGTTCTCCTCCTACAAGAATTTGATATCATAATTCGTGATAAAAGGAGTCGAGAACACGGTCACGATCATCTCTCCCGATTAGAGAACCCTCATCAAAATGTGTTCGAGAAAAGGAAATCAATGAACGTTTCCTCTCGAAACACTCAATGTGGTTTCTTTTCGGAGATTCTTCTACCCCATGGTTTGCCGACTTTGCAAATTACCATGCGGAAACTTTGTGGTGAAAGGGATGTCGTCCCAACGGAAAAATAAATTCTTCAAAGATGTGAAACATTATTTCGGACGACCCTACTTGTTTAAGATTTGTGCGGATCAAGTCATCCGGCGATGTGTATGGTCGAAGCCGTTAACATTCTCAAGGCTTGCCATTCGGACCTCTTGGGGACATCATAGCCCCAACTACACCGCCAAGAAGGTGTTTGATTCGGGATTCTATTGGCCCAATCTATAAGGATGCCCATGAATTCGTTAAAACACGCGACGCTTGTCAACGTCACGGAATATCTCACAAAGAATGAAATGCCGCGAAACGCCATTCAAGTGTGTGAGATTTTTGACATCCGGGCATTGACTTTATGGGCCCATTCCTTCTTCTCATGGAAACAAATACATACTCGTGGCCGTTGACTACTTGTCAAAATGGGTTGAAGCCAAAGCTTTACCCACCAACGATGCCCGAGTTGTTGTGAAATTCTTGAAATCCTTATTTGCTAGGTTTGGAACTCCACGAGCCATCATCGATGATCGTGGTACGCATTTCTGCAATGACCAATTTGCAAGAGTCATGCAAAAGTATGGTGTAACTCACCGCACCTCTCGCGCACCACCCACAAACAAGTGGGCAAGTGGAAGTTTCTAACCGGGGATTAAAGAATCTTGGAGAGGACGGTTGGCGAAAACCGTGCCTCTTGGTCCGATAGATTAGATGACGCACTGGGCCTTCCGTGACGACTTACAAAACACCCATCGGGTGCACTCCATACAAGGTGGGTACGGAAGGCATGTCATCTACCGGTTGAGCTCGAGCACAAGGCATCTTGGGCCTTGAAGCATGCTAACTATGATATTCGACACGGTGATCATCGGAAAGTTCAAATGAATGAATTAAATGAACTCCGTGATCAAGCTTACGAGAACTCTTTGATCTATAAACAAAAGACAAAGAAGATCCATGACTCAAAATCAAGAACCGCGCTTTCAACGTTGGTGATAGAGTCCTTCTTTTCAATTCAAGATTGAAGATTTTCTCGAAAGCTCAAGTCCCGTTGGTGCGGTCCATTTACTATCGCTAAGGTTTATCCTTATGGTACCATTGAGTTATCTCAACCCGATGGTCCTAATTTCAAAGTGAATGGTCATCGAGTGAAGCATTATTTTGGAGAGGACATTCCATCCATGGTTGTCCGGATCTTCAAACTTTCCCATGAACCAATGAATGCGGGATCGAGTCAAGCTAGCGACTCGGTAATCAAAAACAAGAGCATGCCATATGGGTTTTCACCCATATTTGCATCTTCTCACCTCTTTCTACCACCCTAGTGTGGGGGTTGCCCACATGCTTCAAAAAAAAAAAAAAAAAAAAAAAAAAAATCTTCTTTCTAAATAATGGCCGTAGTATTTCCCTTTCACGTTCTTTGTTTCGCATAACCGGGTACTTTGAATATTGAGGGCAATATTCATTTCTAAGTGTGGGGATTCTCACGAATTTTATCATGTAATTATACCGCCTAATCCCGCTTTTGGCCAAAATTTTTTTGGAGTAAGTGTTTTACACTTTCTCATTTGGTTATCGATCCGCCATGTACGTAAGACAAAAGGATTGGCTAATCCAGAGCAAACGGCTCTTGGTAAAGATTTCTCAAATCCGTTTATATGGCTTGCAATTTGCCCAAAATTGTATGGTTCTTGACTCCCATCATCCTCAAAAGATAATGAGTTGGCTAGCCCGCAAGGTTATGGCTTGTGGTAAAGCGATGGAAAATCCATAATTGGTAATCACTCACCAAAGATAATGTTGATAATTTATCTAAGAGTTGGCTAGTCCGTAGGGTACGGCTCGGTAAAGACAAAATCAAATCCGTTGAAAGTTGGTGGTTTGCTCAAAATCACATGGTTATCGGTGTACCATGGTTCTTACTTGAATGAAACATTTGGCTACTCGTAAGTAATGGCTTTTGGTAAAGAGTTTAAAATCCATTAAGTTTTCTCAAATCATTGCTAGGGACTAGCAATATCTCGATGTGGGGATTGATGAGTGTGTAAATACTCATCATTTTTATACAAAATAAGCTGCAAAATCATCGAAAACACTCGAAACACATCAAAATGATCAAAATATCACAAATCGGTGTTTTATGTGTTTTAAATTCAAAAATATCAAAATCGGATGAAAAACATATCAAATTTGCAAAATTGCGCTTTAGTCCCCAAGTTTATAAAATTGTCAAAATTAGTCCCCGAGCCAAAATTTCAAAAGAAAAGTCACCAAAGGTCTTTTAAAATCACAAATTATCATATTTAGTCCTTTGGTGAGAAATCTAAAAGTTTTGAGAAAATTGCAATTTAGTCCCCGAAAATCCAAAATGTTCAAATTTAGTCCTTGGGAATTTCAAAAATGTTAAAACTAACCCTTGACTTTAAAAGTTAGCAACACCAACCCTTGACTAATTTTCATAATCTTCATGTTTGGTCCACAGGAATCTCGTTTCTGAGTTTGGTCCTTTGGTTTTGAAGCTTTACACATTTGGTCCCTAAAGTATTAATACTATACAAACCAAACGGACCTAAATAGTTCCCAAGCCCAATTATTAAACCCCACCAAAATCGATTACCGGTCCGGTCCCATGACCCACCAACCCAACCATTTAAAATAAACTAAATCCGCTTTCCTGCCCCCGACACCTTTGTCGCAACTCCACGACCACCAACCAGCTCCCAAAACCACCTACTATGCATCCTGCCTCCCCACCTCACCTACCCTTCCCACCACATTAATTGCAACCCTTTCTCTCTCTCATATCAAAACAAGGATTTGGCGCCAAAACCAAATATGTGGCTAAGAGGAGCTTTAGCCAATCTATGGCTGACATTTGTGCTGGGATTCATTCAGACAAAGGAAAGAGGAAGTTTGAAGCTTATAAGAAGCCAAGAGAAGCAAGTTTAGTGTGTGTAGTTTTAGTTTTTCTTAACATTGTATGTCGCCTCATAATTTCCTAGTCTAAATTAGATTGATAGTTGTAATTTTCAGTTTCATTGAACTCAAGTAAACCTACTTGGTGTATCTCAACTTAATTTAAGCAAAGATTGCAGTTCCTGTTCAATTTCCATTTTTCTTATCCTCTGCTCAAATATCCACTCTTGAAATCATATGTTAACAACCTTAGTTACTTGTGTTTAAGCTCAGCGTGCTCATTCAAACCGGTTTAAGCTTTCCATAAGCTCACTTTGCAATTTCAACTACTTTTGCAATTTGGTCAATAAAAGTCAAATATGGGTAAAATGGTGAAATGGAAATGGGTGGTTTAAAGCTTGAAATGGTTGGAAATGGAAGCTATTGAGTTGGATTAGGTTAGGGTTCTCTGTTTCATTGATTGTGCAGGCCATAGTGGCCATTGGACTTATTGTAAGTAAATTTCAAGTTTTAGCATAACAAGTGTTTGTGGAGCTAATCTGTTTAATCATGCTCTAATAGATGTAATTAGGTGTATCTAAGTGGGTTTGATCTTAATCACATGTTGGTTTAGTGTCTAGACCAGTTTTGGTTCACAAATCAGTTAACTCAAGAGTGTTTGGCATAGCTGATATCACTGTGATAAGTGAGATCTCAGTGCTAGATTTTCTTTGCTAGTAGTTTGTGCAGCTCATTTGAGCCTTAATCTGTCCAAGTTTTGCATGTAAAAAGACTAAAAGTCAAAATAAGTTTCAAAGTGTTTTATTGATAAAACTGTTGGATTTTGGATTTGGGAAACTTTATCTTGTGTTTGGAAATCTTGAAACTTGCTCTCATTACACTCATTGTACCTTATAGCAACAATTTCAGTCATCAAAAGTGGATTTAAACTTCATCTTAGTCAAAGATCTATCGGTTTCAAAAGTCAAATGCCGAAAAATGGGTTTATGCAAAAGTGCAAAGCATGTGCATGACCCTCATTAAAGGGTTTTAGGTTATGATTTTTGGGATACAAGTAGTTCACTAGGTGGTCTACAAGTCCTAATATCTGTTTTTGCTATAAGCTTCTGGATAAGCTTGAACTTAAGCTCAAAGTGAGCCCTTTTGCCTGCACCAACTCGATGTCGGTGAGTGCTTTTCTCGATTCTTAACAAGCTTGCACGAGCTTGTATAAGCTTTTCAAGGTCTAGTCTTTTGGTCATTGATAGTCACCTAGGTCTATTTGAGATTTCAATCATTGGATTTTAGTTTGGTGCTTATTTGGTTGCTTATTTCTTGTCTGCAAGTATACACCATTTTTGCTTTTAGCACTTTTATCAAAATCATCAAAACTGTGAAATCTTGTTATTCAGTTGTTGTAGCTTGTTGATCTTAGTTGGAATTTGGTTAAAATAGCTTATTAGTGCTTCTGTGATCAGTTGGTTGCCTGTTGTGATCATTTGGCTTATTTTGTGCTTATTCCAATAAGCACTATCACATCAGTTGCTTATTTCTCTACACAAGTACCTGTTTTTCTAATTTTCATAGCTTCTTTATATTATTTTAGAGTTTCCCTGAAATTTTCAGATTTTTATAAGCTGTTTTGCTATTTTTCCTATTCTTAATTAGTTTTAATACTTTTTAAATAGCATTTAATACAAAAATTAGAAAAAGGTTCAAAAATAAGTTTTCATTTTCTTAGGCTTAGATAAATATAAAAAGTAGAAAAGTAATTTTCCATATTTTCATAGTTCATTTGGTAATTTTAGCAATTTAATTAGTATTTAATAGTTTAAAATCCTAGAAAATAGAAAAATAGTCACAAAAATACAAAATAGTTTTAAAAGTCTATTTTGATATTTTAGACTTTTCCAAGTGTTAATCTTATTTTTCTAGCTTAATTTCCTATTTTCTTATATTTTAGGTAATTAATTAATAGTTAAAATATTTTTAATTAGATAATTAGTTTTAAAATAATTTTCTTTTTCTATAAATTTTCTTTTATCATTAGGATTGTAAAAACATCATTTTCATATTTTTAGGGTTAATATTGACTTAGTTTCACGTTTTTAGTTGTACGTCGCGTAGATTTTAAATTCAGTTTCGTAAAATCATAAAAAAAAAAACATCATTTTAATTTTAGTGATAGCGTTTATTTAATAGATTTTATCTTTTTAATTTCCTCTCATTTGCATTTTAGCTCTTTGCATCTGTTTGATATTTCTGTAGTCATAATAATCAATTATAATCCCTTTCTCGTTCAAACTTCTCGATCACTAGACGTAGATTGATCCATTGCACAGCTCGCTGGGACATAACGACCCGGGGAGACTCTATACTCCTCAGATCTTAATTGCATTGGTTGTTGAGCAGTTTGTAGTCTTTTAGACTTGACAGTTTAGCACCGATCAATATACATAGAAGAATCACTTTGGATATATGGGTCAAAAACTGTGTTTTGTGTGTTATAGTCCTAATCACTTAATCAAAGATTGTGATCGACACTCATAATACCTTAGCAAATTTCCAAAGAACAGATCTGCCAATCACAAACCTAGAGAGCACCAACCAGTTTGGAATAATTCAAATAGGGTAAATCACGAAACTTCACACCGGATCACGAGATACCCACATCGAGAAGACCTTTTCAAAACCTTCAAGATCTCGGTACTTTCCAAAGTACCGCTCGAAACAAGATATCGATCACACTACTTGGAATAGGAATTCTAGGAGATCTCACTATCAACCTAGAAGGTATTACAATTCACATGGGGATCTAGATCACGGGAACCACGTGTTAAACAGAATGGGTTAAGAAGGAAGGTACTCTTGAGGACACACAGTACTTTCAACAAAAGTGAATCGATGTTTTGTGATACAAGAAAATGCTAATAATCGGTGAAAGAGATTTATGTTGAAAAACCAAAAGTTTTGAAAATCCATGTTAAAGATCAAAAGATAATTTTGGATCATCATTTGAAAGATAGTTGGAATTACATACTCAAAGAATTTGAGTTTGTAACTCCACAAGGAACACAAGTCGAGAATGGCTTGGGTTCCTAAAAGTTACTAACTCTTTTCTTTGTGTGCAGGCAACCCGGAAGAGGAGCTTAAAGATCATCTTATTGTGGATAGTGGGTGCTCTGGAAGTATGACAGAGACAAATAGATTACATGCGATTTTAGAAATATTAGTGGAGGAAGAGTTGCGTTTAGGAATGATCCAAATGGAGGAAAGATTACTGGCAAAGGAACTATCAAAGCAGGGCTTATTGACTTTGAGAATGTTAGATATGTGAAGGAGCTTAAATTCAACTTACTCTCAGTCTCTCAAATTTGTGATAAAAAGCATCCTGTGTTATTCACTGACACATAATGTCTCATCCTTTCCTCTGACTTTAAACCTGTTGATGATGACATGGTAGTACTTAGAGTACCAAGGACAAATGATGTGTATAGTTTAGACATGAAGAGTCTACATTCTTATGGAAGAGCCACATGTTTGGTGGCTAAAGCAACATCTGAAGAGGCACATCAATGGCATAGAAGATTGGGCCATGTTAATACCAAGAATATCAACAAACTGGTCAAAGGCAATCTAGTTAGAGGTTTACCTTCAAAGACTTACAAGAATGATCAATCATGCTTGGCATGCAAGAAGGGTAAACAACACAAAGCTTCCTGCAAGAAGCTTGAGGAAAGAATTATTAGAGATCCATTGGAGTACATTACATATGGATTTATTTGGACTGTCTCGTGGCAAGTTTAAATAGGAAAAATCTTGTTTGGTTGTTACAGATGATTGTAGTAGATTCAGTTGGGTTTTCTTTTTGGGCTTTAAAGATGATACCTTTGATGCTATTCAGACACTTATTATAGCACTTGAAAACCAATTACGACTCAAAGTTAGAGGTATTAGATGTGATAATGGAACTGAATTCAAGAACAAGCCTATGGATGACTTTTGTGCAAATAAAGGCATAAAGAGAGAGTTTAGTATTGCTAGAACACCACAGCAAAATGGTGTTGCAGAGAGGAAGAATAGGACTTTGATTGAAGCAGCAAGGACAATGCTAGCAGATTCCCATCTACCTATTCAATTTTGGGCGTCGTGTAAATCATGCATGCTATGTATATGAGTCTCTGTCACCAAACCACGAGATGAAGACACTCTATGAATTGTCGATGGGCAATAAACCCAACATTCGCTTTATGAAGCCTTTTAGATGTTCTCTTACTATTTTGAACACCATTGATAACTGGGAAGTTTGATGGCAAATCGGAAGAAGGATACTTATTGGGTTATTGCACTAACAAGAAAGGCTTTCAGTATACAATGAGTTACTAAGAAGATTCAAGACCGTCTTCATGTTGAGTTCTTAGAAGATCAAGACAATGAGAAAGGTAAAGGTCCTGATTGGATGTTTGATCTTGAGGTTTTATCTCCTTCAATGAACTATGACCTGTTAGAGAAGAAAATCAACCAATGCACAATGGAGAAGATTTACAATATGTTGTTCATGAAGTTCATATTAGACCGATGTTGTTCACGATGAAGATCCTGTAAGTCCAAAACAAAATATCGATGTTCCTAAGCAAAATCTTGATTCTCCAAAACAAAATCTTGTTGCACCACAATCCTCATTAATCACGAGGATCAATCTATTCAAGAGGAACTTAATCGGATGCTTCTTCAAGATGTATTAGCACATTCTTACACCGATGAACAAAGGAGAGCTTATGAAGAGGCAAAGAAGAAGAACAAGGCAGAGTACTCTCAAGATTTCGACAAGACTTTCAACCAAATCTTCTTGCTTTTTTGTTGTGATTTTAGATGATTTGGATGATCCTACCATGCCCGGATTAGAAGAAAGCGATGATGAGCTTGAAGATGAAGGTATTTTCTCGATTCCAATGAAGGTCTTGATTATACTAACGGATGATGCATATGGAGTTCCACGGTCTCAATCTTACAGTTCATAAGAATCATCCAACTGATCAAATCATTGGTCCTTCTACTTTGGAGTTATGACAAGACACAAAGCTAAGGGTTTTGCAAAACCTCACAATGTTTTACTTAGCTTTGTGTATAAACAAAACAGTGAATCATAAGGATCATCAAACACCTTATTTACTTGTTTCATCTCTCAAGAGGAACCCAAGAATATTGCTCAAGCTTTGACTAAAGAAAGGCGGGTTGAAGCTATGCAAGAAGAACTTCTTCAATTTAAACTTCAAGAAGTTTGGATTTTATGTGATCTTCCAGATTGGAAGAGAGTCATTGGCACTAGATGGGTTTCGAGTAAAAGAGATGAAAGAGGCAATGTTATCAAAAACAAGGCAAGGTTAGTCGCTCGAGGCTATAGACAAGAAGAAGGAGTAGATTATGATGAAGTTTTGCTCTGTTGCAAGGATTGAGGCTATTAGAATATTTCTTGCTTTTGCTTCATACATGGGTTTCGGGTTTACCAAATGGATGTCAAGAGTGCCTTTTATATGGTACTATTACGGAAGAGGTGTATGTGAAACAACCTCCGTGTTTGAAGATCCTAAAACCCAAACAAAGTCTACAAGGTGGTTAAGGCTCTTTATGGCCTTCATCGAGGCACCTAGAGCTTGGTATGAGAGACTCTACATTCTTATTACAACATGGATACAGAAGGGAGCTATAGACAAGACTTTGTTTATCAAGAGAGACAAGAAGGATATCATGTTAGTTCAAGTTTATGTTGATGATATCATCTTTGGGGCTACCAAACAGTCCATGGTTAAGGAGTTTGAGCAGTGATGCGAAGGAATTTCAAATGAGTTCAATGGGAGAGTTAACTTTCTTTTGGGACTTGAGTTAAGCGGTCAAAGGAAGGAATTTTATCATCAAGACAAGTATGTTCTGAGACATACTTAAGAAGTTTAATTTTGATGATATGAAGGTTGTTACTACACCTATTAAATCTATCAATTCATTGGGCAAAGATGAAGATGGACAACCAATTGAAGTCAAGCTTTATAGATCAATGATTGGCTCTCTTATGTATCTTCTTGCATCAAGGCACGATATCATGTTTGCGGTTTGTTTATGTGCAAGATATCAAGTCTCACCTAAGATCTCTCACATGAATGCGGTGAAAAGAATTTTTCATTATTTGAAACAACAACCTAAGTTGGGGTTGTGGTATCCTAAAGAGTCACCTTTTCACTTAGAAGCTTTTTGAGATAGTGATTATGCGGTGATAATTATGATAGAAGATCAACAAGCGGTGGATGCCAATATCTTGGCATAAGGTTAGTCTTCGGCAATGCAAGAAGCGGACAATTGCGGCAACATCATCTCGAAGTCGAATATGTAGTCACGTAAGTCGTTGTGGACAAGTTTTGTGGATGCAGAATCAACTCTTGGACTATGGGTTCAATTTCAAAAATACTCCTATCAATATTGATAATGAGAGTACCATCTGTATTGTGAAGAATCCAGTTTATCATTCCAAGACCAAGCATATTCAGATTCGGCATCACTTTATCAGAGATTGCTATGAGCATAGGCTCATTAATGTGGTTAAAGTTCACACAGATGATAATGTGGCTGATTTACTCACCAAAGGTTTTGATGTTTCAAGATTCAATCACTTGGTGGTGAGTATTGGCATGATTAACTATTGAGCTACATTTAAGGGGAGGACTATAAGGTGTTAGTATAGTCCTGTGTATTGCTTGAGGGGAGGATACTTGTATATACTTAGTTTCTCTGGAGGAATTTGGCAAATCTTGTTTTCTGAAAGTCTTGCTTGGAAAATCTTGCTTTGGGAAAATCTTGCATACGTGGAAAATCTTGTTTGTCGTATTAAAATCTTGTTCCAACGGTTATATTGAGGGTAATTAATGCTAACGGTTCTTTTATTTTGGGCGGTGATTTTTAAAATCTCACCTATAAATAACTACTTTCGATTTTCCTCTCATATCATTACATTAGCATCGTTTCCATCTTTCTCTCATTCTTATTCAATTTCAATTTGTGCTTACATAATCACCGATGGCGAATCAACCTCTTGTTTCAAAGCACAATATGGTAGCTAATTTAGACAAGACCAAGACAATGCGGCGTTTCACGATATTATTGATTTTTAGCGGGTGCAAATCGGTTATGCTCTTTTAGTGGAGCCGGATATTATTGAGCCATGGATTCAAGAATTTTGGAGCTCTGCAAGAGAAAACATGGAGAATGAAGAATTTTATATTAGGGCTACAGGTTGTTGGACTAACTGTGAAGATTCTTGAAGCATCTATTAGAGAGGATTTGTTGTTTCATGATCTTGATGGTGCTATTCGTTTTGCCAAGGAATTGATTTGGGAAACTTTTGGGCATATTGGTTATGAAGGTTCTTTATGAACAAACATTCGAAACAGTTGTTTTGTCCTCAATGGAAATTTTTGGTTCATGAGTTGCTACATTGTATAAGTGCTAAGAGTACTTCTTGGGAGCGATTTGGGTCCAATATAGCATCCGCTATGGTTGGGTTAGCTACGGATCGAGTTTTAACTTCTCAAGGCTAATCTTGGATGGGATGCTTTCGCATATCTCACTTGGATCTACTTGGTTAATGTACCCACGGTTTATATGGGTTTTCTTAAACAAGCAACTTGTCGATGTGCCAAAACCTCTGGACTTATTACTGTTATTGTTCAAACAATCAAAGATTTTTACTTTTATGGCTAGAAGAAGTGATCTATTTAGAGGTCCGGATACACCATTAACTACTTCTATGATGGAAGTTGTTCAGTCGTTAGAGCAGATGATGAAGATGATGCGACTAGTGCAAATCTTGCATCTCAAGGTCTTGCAATTGCAGTCGTTGCATCTGAAAGTCTTGCATCTGCAATCTTGCTTCACATGAAGGTCTTGCATCTCTGAGTCTTGTTTCTCCAAGCCCCGAGGTTCAAGAAGAGATTGTAAGATCACTACTCCATCTCCATCACGTTCGTTCTGTTTCATCGGAGGAACATTCACATATTCAAGGTGAAGATCCATATACTATACCTCGTGAAGGTTTATCTTTGGATAATTATGCTTTGACAAGGGAGATAGTTAAGTTGCAAAAGACTACTAAGGTTCAAGCTAAGCAGATAAAGAAATTGAAGACCAAGTTTAGAAGGCTAAAAACTTTTGTCTGGCCTTTGGTTCAAGAATTTCGTATCTGGCTTAAATCAAAGAAGAAAGCACAAAGGTAGTCTCAGTCTAGTAAACCCAAAAAGGTTCCTAAACCATCTTCTGTCAACTTGGGGAGGAATTTAGAAAAAGAAAATTTGAAAGAAGATGTTACAAAGAAGAAAGAACCTGAAGGTACTGAAGAAAAGATTATTTCAGATACTGAGGAACAAGAAGAACAAATTCAAGTTCAAGGTACTGATGATCAAGGTACTGAACATCAAAGTACTGATGATCAAGGTACTGAACATCAAAGTGTTGCTTGTCAAGATACTTCTAGACAAGAAGTAATTACTCCAAGAGTATTGAATTTTGAAGAAGAAGCTGGTCCTTCTACAACTGTTATACAAGAAGAGGAGGAAGCTACATTCATACCTATTCATTCTACAAGTGATGATGAGTTCATTTCTACAATTTTAGGAGATTTGTCACAACCAAGAGGAGGAGTTACTATTAGAGATGTACAAGAAGAAGAACAACAAAGAACTTCTCAACCTGCAATTGATCCTAAGGATAAAGGAAAAGGTGTTCTGGTTGAAACTAAGAAAAAGAAATTGACTTTAGCAGAACTTAGAGCAATTGAAGTTGCTAGGAATGAAGTTGTAGCTAGAAAAGTTCAAGAAGAGTTAAATGCTAAAGATAGAAAAGATCGGGAAGCTCGAAGCTCGGAATAGACAAGCGACTCAAAAGGTACAAGATGAATTAGATGTCAAGTCTGAACCATTACAATCACTGCTCCAGTTAGATTTATGCCAAGACTTAATAAAGCTAAAGACGTAAATGCTATGATGGCTTATCCGAAAAGTCAAGGGTATAAAAGATTGCGAAGTTTAATTATTTTGAGATGAAAAGATTATATGATCTTTCTGGGAGGATTATAAGAAAGATGTTGCGAGGCATTAAAGATTTTAGAAGAAGCTACCGGATTGAAGTCGAAAGAAGAAGAGTTTGAAAAGAAAAGGAAAAGCGAAGTTACATATGTTCGGTTCTCAAAGAAAGAAAAGTTGAATTAAAATGCGAGACTAGTGATGAATTAAAGAATTATCTCAGTGGTAGATTTTGATTATACAAAGGAAGATGATGACATGAAGATGAGCGGATCAAAGATTAGTGTTTTGAAGTTGTGAAATCCAAGGATGGAGATTACATGATTTTTATAAAGAAGATGAAAGCTTTTAAGTTTTCAAAAGGCTATGGGATTTCTTGCACATTATAGATAGAGTAGACCTATTCTACTTATATCATGTGGTGAAGGCTTACTTTGAAAATAATCCATTAGAAGGATTGGTTTAGTTTTACATGGGGATCTCATAACTATATGGGAGGCGAAGAAGACAAAGACCGATGATATTTGGAAGAATCAAGAAAGTGGGAAATTGTTTTTGGAGATTCTTTGAAGAGTTTAGAGTTCATGTTTTAGAGTGGAAAATGGAACAATGATACACATGTTTGCGTAAAGAAGATACCCTCTTACAGTTGAGCTCATGAGAAGAATGTTAGAGCATGGATTGGAAGTAGAAGAGGATAATGAAACCGCTTGCATGCTTATCAACTTGTTTATAAACCTGGACTACCATTCTTTGAAGATGATCAATAAGCGGTATGAATTTTATTTGAATAAATACTTTTTGATAAATCGGTACTTTTATTCAAAGTATCTTCGATCGACAGTACTTTCATCAAAAAATCTTGTTTGCGAAATAAACCAGTTAAATGAATTTTAGAAGAAACCTTTTGCTAAGTAATAAATATTTTGAAATAAAGGTTGAATAAATGGTTTTGTGATGATAACATCAATAGGTTATCAATCCACCATGGTTACAAAAGGATTGACTAATCCATGAGCAAATGTAAAGCAAAAGTTGACAAATCCATGAGCAAACGGCTCGTAAAGATATATCAAATCCGTTTTAGTTGACAACTTGCTAATAAGTTGGATGGTAATCAACTCACCATATCGAGAATGTGAAGAGTTGGCTAGCCCACAAGAAAATGGCTTGTGGTAAAGGGCGTGGAAAAACCATTATTGGTTATTAGTTCACCATTTGATAGAAGAACTAACTAGTCCGAAGGGTACAACTTTTGGTAAAGACAAAACAAATTTGTTGATAGGCGGTGGTTTGCTAAAATCATATGGTTATCAATGTACCATGGTCTTACACACCAAAACATTTGGCTACTCCGAGTTAATGGCTTTGGTAAAGAGATCTAAATCCATTAAATTTTCAATGATTCACTTGGAAGTGATGAGAATAGAATGCAACTTAAACTGAATTAATGTACAATTTGTCATATGTTGTTGTGTTGTTGAAAAGATGGAGATTCTTTGGATGTTCTTTGTGAAAAGAACAATTCTAAGAGATACTTTGACAAGGACGGATGTTCTGAGAGATAAAATCTAAAGATTAAGAAACAATGCTTTTTAAAGATGAAAATATTAAAGACATATTCATAAAGGAACTTGAAGTCAAGCAAGTAGAATTCAATTTAGGGAGGATTGTTGGGATATGAAAGTCTTCAAGACATGAAAGTCTTCAAAAGCGCAAAATCTTGGAAACAGTCAAAGAGTCAAAATCTTGCTAAAGATAAAGTCAACAAGCATATAAAGATATGTAATGAAAAGATAAGAGTAAAAGCACAAAACCACAACGCGAGTATTTATAGTGGTTCGGCTACAAGGACACCTTCCTTGCCCTACTCCACTCCCGAGTCACCTACTCGAGAGTTCGTAAACACTACACCAATCTCCTTATGGCGGAGAAGCCTTCACAACGTCGCTACCCTTTTTCGGTGCTAGGCTAACCACCGGGTTCTTTCACTCCAAGGTGAACCAAACCTACACAACGTCGCCTACCCTTTATAAGGTACTAGGCTAAGTACCTAGTTCTTTCACACCAAGGTGAACTACACCTTCACAACGTCGCCTACCCTTTATTAGGTACTAGGCTAAGCACCTAGTTCCATTGTAATGGAGGAACTACTACCACACTACACCAACGGCTAATCCCAAAGGAGATCTACTCCTTTACAACATCATCAAGGACATCAATATCCTTGGATCTAATGCTAGTCTATCTAGTACATCGAAACACACCATATCGAATGTACATCTAAGGCACCTTTCGCTAATGCCTTTGACTAGATCTACAAGATACCTTTCACTAATGTCTTGTGTCTTGACTTCTAAGCACCTTTCACTAATGCTTCAAGTCTTGACTTCTAAGCACCTTTCACTAATGCTTCTTGTCTTGACTTCTAAGCACCTACCACAAGTGCTTATGCTATAGACGATAGATACTCTTCACTAATATCTTCGTCTTGACACTTGAGACACCTTTCACTAATGTCTTCAACACTACACTTCTTTGAAGAAAGAAAGGAATCATCAACAAGAAGACTTCAGTAGCCTTGATGATGAGGAAGCTTGGCAACTCATGGACTTGAGCTTGCTCGACTTCAAAGGTGGTGATCTTGCCTTTAAGAGGAACCTAAAAGATCACACAAAAACAAAACTACAAACATAGATCTCTTGGATCTAAGGTTAGTGAGATTTAACTCAGGGGAGAAAGTGTGTTTGAAAGGGGTAAGGAATAATGAAGAAATGGCTCACTATTTATAGAGGAAAAATCCTATTGTTCCCCAGATCCCACGGATCTCTTCCACAAGGGATCCGTCTAGCGTTAAGCTAGGGATCCGTGGGACGCTCCCCTTTACCCATGGGTATTTTGGTTATGGGTCATGGGTCATGGGTTGAACCATGGATCTTTAGCTAGATACAATGTATCTTTGAGTGCAATGCACTTGGTCACTTGGGTATGGGTTGATCCATGGGTTATAGATATTATCCATGTATGACATAAGCATGATATCATGCAATGGGTTATGGGTCAAGATCCATGGGTTACGGGCTTTGGGTTGTACCCAACTACATTCAATGTATTTGCCCAATGGGTTGTGATGCTTAAGTTTCTACCCATTTATATTACCCAATATACTCCATACTAGTTATGTGTATATTTTATCCAAATATGTAAACACTAGTTGTTGTACATATGTATTACTAAATCATAAAATCACTTATACTTGTTTTAGTGTTTTATGTGAAAATGTGAATATGTTAGAAACTATTAGTTTAAACAATTTACATATTTTATTTGTTTCGTTAAAATGATTTTACGTTTGTTATCGACAAAACATTAGAAGATCGTAAAATATAAATAAACGTTTTTACGGCTTATTTGTATTAACACATAAGATGGGATAAAACATGCTTACGTTTTGCATAATTGTTTGGCAAAAATTGTAAATCCCATATTTTCTAGGAATTGAAAACTTGTTTGTCAATTATTGTTCTTCGACAATTACCTATTCTATACTTTCATCACTAGCAGATCAACTAATGTGGTGAAACTATGATAATGAGGGTCCTAGATTCAAGGAAAATTCTATGGTTAATATGAATATTGACCTAAGGGTATTTTATTTTCTTGAAATATTTAATTATCGAAAATACTAAAAATTGAATTTTGTTAATTCTTTTGATTGTATTAATGCAACATTAAACCGTAAACGTGGTTTGGGCTTTGGTAAATTGATCAAGTTCTGTTTTCAAACAAATGTTTGATCAAGAAAAATTTACTAAAAGACAAACATAAACTCTTTTCCATGGAAGAAGAGTGAGACTCAATCCTATTCCTTTTCATGATTGAGAAAGGTATGTTAGGAATATTAAAATTGTCTAAATTCTAATATAACTCATAACAACTTTAATAGTTAAGAAAATTGCACACCATGTTTTCCTTAAGAGATTTCATTACCCTTTGTTGGTGATTGAATTCTTATATGACATTTTGGTCAACTAGAAAACATGTTTGACATTTTATGAGTTATTAAATTAGAAGCTAGACTAATTACCGCAAAAATGGTAAAAGACAAACTAGTAAGTTTATCTAGTTGTTTTGCTTTGACAATTAAAAGTGCTACACACCATTGTGGGGATAGTAGACCTATTAAGGAAGAAATTGCAAGCTCAATTTTTCAAGTTAATAGCATTGATGGATGATTCATCATCTATAGAGTAGAATACACTCTTTTAGTACCTAAGTAATTGTTACGAATGGTCTTTGAAAGTGGTAACAACGTAATAGCACACTATTTCACTGGTTAATGAAACACTCACAATGTTGTCAAATCCAGTGGGAGTATGGTGTATTACTGAATAAGACATTATTATAACGTTGTCTAATTCGATGGGAGTTACAAGATTTATTATCTTGGTTGTAACTCGATTATTTCTAGATTTTCTTGAAATAATACATTACGTTCAAAAATGTAGACATTCATATTCTCAAGGATAGTCATGAGCGTTTCCTTGATAATTAAGTGGTCCTACATCTACTTGTAATGCTTATATATCTATGACACTATCATATTGCTCACATAAACAAGCGAATGTCATGGTGTTTATCTTCTATATGATGTTGTTCTATGAACAAGTGGGAGAAGTATTTATTGTGTGCAAAGGAACAACACATACAAATATGATTAATGCATTCTCTTGATCGTAAGGTAAGAGATTAACGTTCTAATAAGATTGACTTGTTTAGAACATGTGTCAAGATTATAGCATAGACTACTTTTATGTCTTATGTCATTCAAATTATAGAAACACTTGAAGTTACATTTTAGGTTAAGTGAGATCTTAGCTAGATTGTAATCTCAAGGTAAATCTCCACTTGTTGTGAGATCGAGTGTGGTTGCTTTTACAGTTTTTTAAGTTGGACACTTCATGGAATGACATAAATAAATAAAGTAATTTAATACTATCTTAAATATTTATGTATTTTTAGAATGACATAAATAGATGGAGTAGTATATTAACTTAAAAATTAATTAATTGAAATCATGGCGTGGTGTTCATGATAACTTTAAATTATACATGGTTATGTGTTTATGTATAAACTCTCAAACATGAAGTCTTTTAAAGACTTATAATATAAAGTAAAATATTATAACTGTTATGTCTTTTGACTTAGTCAAAGAATACTTGTGTTATAAAGCATGCAATTGGCTTGGAATTCTATTATACCATTAAGTTGTCTTAGTTGGTAAATAGGTAAGCCAAAAGGAATATGTTTATCTTGCATATTGTTAGATTGTCTTACAATATTAATCCTAATGAAATACTGTAGGTATTTGGAATGTTCAGTTAGAAGAATCAAACATTTGTTATATTGTTTGATTCAAGATAACTATATCTTCTTTTCTTCCAAAAGTTATCAAGGTTAGAAAATTGAGTATTGATTGGATATACTTAATAAAACTCAAAACCTAGAAGATTAATAAGACACCATTTTAGTATGGAATGTGATGAATCACATTGAGTCTTATATTGAAGTTCTGATTTGTTAAAACTACTTATGGAGTAGGTTATTAACGAACAGGATTTACGAAATGTTAATGTGTTTTGTAATATCCTAAAAGAAAACAATTTAGTGTTGTTCTAATTGCTAAAGTATTTTAGAGATAGTCTTTAGATTACAAAAGCAAGTGGGAGTTTTGTTTAGATCTTGAAGAGATTAAATTACAATTACAAAACACATAATTTTCTAACACACACTAGTGAATAACATAATGAGGCTAAACATGTAAATGATAGACCTCAAGATGGTGGAATTCTCATTCATAGATCCACAAGGATTCTCAGATAATTGATTGATGTGCTGAGATATATGAGTTGCAGGATTATGGTAAACCTGTTAATCATGATGATGCACCTAATATTGAATTATGGTAAATTATCATACTATGAATGTTAAGATGCCGTCCATAAAGATAATCAACTTTGAAAACTTGGTTTATCTTAATAAAGATGAGATTCTTCAAAAGAAGGAAAACCCTAGTGGTTTAAATTCTTTGTGTAGAAATCATATAGACAATATTGTACATATGTTTAATGCATGATTTGTGACAAGATTATTAATCACACTTAAGCAATTAACTGTGATTGAATATTCTTTCCTTGGCACATTAAATATATAATGATTATAATTGTCATACTTAATTTCATTGATATGAAAAATGACAATGGAATATTAAAACTATTTGTGTGTGATTGCTTTTGCGAGGACGATAAGAAATCGAAAGGAGTTTTATGAATTCACATAATCTTTGGATATGTACAAACGGCAAGAATCCATGAATGGATATATGCATGCATCTAGGAGATGATTCTTATGTTTAACTATTAAATCCAAGTTTTGGTTTAAAATTAAAATAAGATAATTTCTAAGTATTCCTGAAAGCTAGTGGGAGTATTATGTTTATTTTCTTTAAATCTTATATGTTGTGGGTAGTAACATTCCATCTAAAACTAAATGTTAAGCTCTAGTTTGGAATGGAACTTCACTTAAAAGATTTAGAAAATAAGACATACAACCTTGGAGTATATGTTTATTGTTAGTAAACATGTGCGGTATTAAATAAATGAGTCTAATATAGAACATGATATATCATTTGGAAAATGGATATGTAGAACATGAATGAAATCTTAGTTTGACACAAGGATTTTCATGTACATCATGTTATTGTTGTATCATGCTTGAAGGCAAGATGATTTGACAACATTGATATCTAATGAAGTTATTAGATAACTGGTGTAATGAATATTCTAATGGAATATGTTTGAATTTAGAATTACATTCCTCAGCCTGAAATTGCTCTCAAAATTCTATGGATGAGCAATACAACAATTGTTGCGTAATTGTCATAGCCAACAAAACTTGAAAGTTTTGAAGGCATCAAACATTACACTGTAGATATTGAAGTTTACGGAGATTATTTTAAAGAGCATATTGTTGTTTGTATACAATGGTGCTGGTTTAATTGAGATGACACTCAATACTAGTCATGGGAGGATTTCATCCTTATAAATAGCCATGTGAACTAGTTGTGCTCAACTAAGAGCATAGTTGCATTATACATTAAAGAATTAGAATACTTTAAACTTTAAAATGTTTGAAAGTTTAATTGTCATAAATTGGTGGTTGAGTATGTCACACACTTTATGAAATATTATGTGGCAATATCAAGGTATTTGAATGCACACATACAAGAACTTCACTAGTTGAATTCTTGAAATAAAGTATTCTCAAAATTCCAATAGATCAAAGCTAGTTGAAATTATGCCTTATCAACAAGTATGATTGTCATTACTTGAGACATAATTCATTAACCGATATTATCATGCATTGATCTATTTAGTATTTGGATAAAGGAAGTTATGAACAAATATTATTTAAATGAAATAAAATATTGGTTATGTTTATTTTTCATTTTCTTAATATTATATCCTATATTTGCATGTTTAATCCATGAATAACTTATGTTATTCTAAAAGTCTGTTGTCAATCAATGATGTGGGAATGTCATTGAATTAAGACAAATCTGAGTTTTGGTAGAATATACTTTAAAGTATATTGATGCGTGGGACATGCCAAATTCACATGATATTCAATGAATTGAATATAGGACAGATCCCAACTTAACATGATTGTACTTTATGGATCCTTGTCATTAAGTAAATCATGTATATTTATCCTCAGACTTGAGATACCAGATAACTGTTATGAATGTAGCACATTTATGTGAAATAGTCTAACGCTATCCGTAAAAGGTGGTTATAAGGGCTATTTTCAGAAGTGTTGCAAAGTTCATGAGTTTTGCTTGTAGTCAAGAGAATTTGCTCATTTGAATCTGTTTCAAAGCATAATATTGTTTGGGCCCCCTCGTAGGATTGGCAAGATGTTTGTAAGGCCTTACCCAAGATCTATCTGGAATACGTTCAGATGATTTGGTAATTTTGTTCAATCAGATATAACGAGAAACAAAATATTAACTTGTGAAATGACTCGATCCATATTCACAGTTAATGAATTATTAGAAGGATAAGTATAATGATGAATCATTAAAAATGGTTTTTCCAGGAAAACCACACTCGATTCAAATCTGGGGGCATTGGCGTGTTAGGCTAGACTAAACCAATGTCATTAATATATTAAGATATATCCAAGTGGGAGCTGAAAGGTTATGTATATATTTTAATATGCGTATGTCGGATTGAACTCGAGATTCGAACTCACATTCGTATGAGATCAATGTATAAATAATTAATACATTATATTTAATTATTTGATCACGAATAAAACACTTAACGAGAGTTGTTATTTAACGGAGTTTGGTTAACGGTCGTTAAATGTAACATTAAAGGACTAAGGATAAAAATAGAAGACGAGAAGGATCTAGAACCCTCTTGGGAGTCCTAGGCGGTCGTGGTCTTAAAAGCCCAAGGGAGGCTTTGCTTGTTCACCAAGTTTAGATATGTATAAATCTACAAACCCTTGTATTCATTAAATCTAATCTTGGATCACCAAAGAACCCTAACTTCTTCTCCTCTCCTCCCTTGTGCTTTAATCGTCCCACATCCACAACCCCTGGGATTCGATTTTCCATAGCTCAGTATTAGTGTTTGGTTTATTTGTGATTCAAGAACCTAGCTTTTCTCATTGATTCGCTACTAATACGTGTGTACAAGAACGAAGAGCAAATACACTTGTGTTTGCATATCTTGGTGGGTCGACAAGGGTTTTGGTCAACTTTCACTACAAAAAAAAGGGCTATAGTGACGAAAATTTAATGACGACTTATATTTTTCGTCACTATTTAGTGACGATATAGAATTTTCGTCATTATATATCGTCACTTGCATATATTAGTCACGAAATTTTCGTCACTCATCTTTAGATTAGTAGTAGTCACGAAAAAGTTTGTGACTAAGTTGACTATTACAATTAATTCAATAATTTTCTTAGTGTAATCTTATTAATTAATATATTTATCAAAATTAAATTAATAATAATATATTTATCAAGTTTTAAAAGAAAAAAATGCATCCTCATTTTTTAAACAATAAAGTATCTGATAAAAAAAAAGTAAGTTTTAAAAAAGTCTTAAGTATTGAATTTCGGTTTCAGCTTATTGTTTTATTCACCAACCCGAATAAAACACACCGGTTCTACACAACCCGACCCGAAATAATTAATTAAATATAATTTAAAATTTGGGGCACATTCACTTTCCTGTGGAAACTGTAGATTCACTTTCACACATTAAATCATTTATATACTCAACAAAAATGCTAAATAATTAATTGTTGAGTAATAACACTGTTTATCTTCACTTCAGATTCACACATTACGATCATTCCGCCATGGCTAGCATCTACCGAATCTCATCACTATTTTGTTAACTGCAGATCCTTCTTCACTATTTTGCCCTAATTTGCTCAGAGGTTTTCTTTAAATCCTAATTATTACGAGTTAATTTCATCTGATTTCGATAATATTATGTTACTTGTATGAATTTGTTGTATAATTCGTATCTATTTGTGTTTCATCTACTTGTTTGAGTCAACAAGTTTAGTTTGAGTCAACAAGCCGATAAAATTGTGGTTATTTGATTGCTTGTTTGAGTTTAGAATGTGTAGGTTTAGCGGATTAGAATTTAAGCATTGCATGCCAAGTGTTCGATAAAATGTCTAGCAAGTTGCAAAGTCAATGTAGCAGTAGTAATGGTGCCACTAGTTCATCGAAATGATAGTTTAGTTGTGGATGATGAGGATTGTGGTAAGTCACGGTAGGTTTGCGCTAAACGGCATCTTAATGAGGTGATTATTGTTTCTGTTTACGGCCGGTTTTATCGGATTGTTTTAATACGCTTAAGTTAGCAATTTGGCCATTTTTAATCTGGCCTGTGTTGATTTGTATTAGATGAGTAACAAGGATTCGGATTAAATTTGAAGGACTTGTTTTGATTGGCCGGCTGATCAATCAAGCTAGGCAAAGGAAAACTCGCTTGTTTGAGTCGTATCCAGTTGTACGTCTTTGAGTCTAGACCTTGCAATGAGCTTTCTTACAATACTCCGAGTATGAATGCTGCTGAATCGCCTACAAGGATAATGAAATAGGATCAAAGCGAATAGTGTACGTCAGTAAGTGGAGTGTGTGTTGGCGGTAGTAAAGTCTAGTTTAAGTTGGTACTCTGCCATATTTCTTTTTTAGATGAATACAAAGTATTTAAAAATCATTCTTCATGGTCCTTATAATTGAGAGATTAACCTATGTTGTAAAATGTGCAACAGCGTGCATTGACTTGCCGAAATCAGTTGTGAATAAGCATCAAGTATAGTTTCGTTGTAATGGTCAATTAGGGTTGTGAGTATTATATAAGCATGCTGATGTTTGTGTCCTAATTACGGTTGGATAATGTAAAATAATATAGTGGTAGTAAGAAATGGTTGGCAAATAATAAGTATGTTATGAGCAGCTCAAACATTAATCAGATCCTATGTGGTAAGACTAGAATGAGTGTCCTTGTTTAAAAAAGCAAAGCTAAAGAAACTAATACATCATCCTCATAAAGGCACCAGAAAAAAGGCTGAATTACTGTAGTTAGTTTTGCTTATCCTGAAAAAGCGTAGTAATGGGAGAAATGAGTGAGTGAGTAAAAGTAAAAGGTAAGTGAGAAATGTATGCCTGCACTTATGGAAGTTTAGTAAACTCTAATGATTAGTATTATAGATAATAGTTTAGTAAAGCAGGCAGGGAGGCAGGCATGCAGGACGTATAGTTAGGTTGTGATGGTGATGAATTAGGCAGGCAGGCAGGCTTGTGAGTACGATGATGAGGTTTGTGTGGACAAGGAAGGAAGGAGATACAACAAGTAGTAAGTATGTTAAGAATGTATCTCCTTATAATACACATATATAATATTGTCAGTGCTATCGAATTTTTAAGTGTAATATTTTTCTCAGCTCGTTGAGGAAGCTTGTTGTGAAACTAATCCATCATTGTAAAATAATAATTTGTATAGAGAGTAGAAAAATAACATGACAATTAGATAAACAGATCAGAATTAGAAAAGTAGTTTTGCGAGATGCTTCTTTCAAGTTTGCTATTTTTCCTTCAGATAATCAGAATTAGAGAAGTATAGGTTAATGATGTGTTACGGATGGTACATATGTTCCTCACTTCTTTAGATCATGAAGTATGATAAGCTGACTAAATTGGATTTTTGAATGTAGGGGATACGTTGGAATTCATAGTTCTGGGCCGGAGCTGCTTCGTGCTATTGTGGATTCTGGGTTTGAACATCCTTCTGAAGGCAAGTTATTTTACAGTCACACAGCTAATAGATTATAAATATTTCATATCTATTGTTTGAATACATGTGTAAATATGGTTGGACTGTTCTGACTTCTGACTTCTGACTACTGTCATGACTGTTAGTCATCAGTCTTGAGTTATGTTTTGAAACTGTTTCTCGGTTTGTAAAACTAGTTGATATGCATAGAAGGAAGCTTTTGGCAAATATTTAGTTTCACGGTGAATGGAAGACGTCATATGTATGGTAGTTTAGTACATTTGTGGATGAGTTTGTTTTTTGTTTTGACATTGAATAAGGTGTATAAAGGATTTAGTGTTCTTATTTGCATTGGCCCATCTAGTTATGACTGGGAAAAAAAAATACTAGAACCTTGATGTCAGGTATAGGCTCTAGTGATCTGTTGTTTCATGAAAATTCTTCACATTATTCTGTTCGAGTCTTGAATATTGGGTATGACATGAGAGATTCTGTTTTGCGGACAATAAATGACTCATAGTGATTTGTATATATTGCCAGATACAAGCGAAAAGAGAGGGAAAAGCGTGCGAATACGTATTCTGCTGAGGATCTTGCAGGAATCCTTGTACGTTTTCTTGATCTTTAGCTAGCTGCTCACATTCATCTATATAATTAATACTCTGCTTTAAATGCTATTATGTTGTGTTTCATGTTGCACAATAGGGGCTTCTTTTACACTTGTATTGTTAATGTTTCTAATTTTCTATATTACTTCTTATTATAAGAATTGTTTTATTTGTTTAGGTTGACATCAGGGTAGCTCCTGGGACTCATGCAACTGAAGATGCAGGTTCTCACTCTTTCCCCCTCTCCTACACACACACGCACACATATTTACTTGCTGCTAATCAGCATCGGAAAACTGTGTATGGTTTGGTTAAAGCAATGTCCTGCTTAAGGAAATAGCTCCGCGGGTTTTTACCAACCCTCTCCCCTCATTTTGCTCTGTAAATAAAGTGATAAATTTTTCGGGGCTAACTTTTCACCCTTTTTGAGTGTGACCAGATCCACTGATCATGGCTAGTAGAGAGTTCTTCCAAATAACATTAAGAACCTGATCAACTAATTACAGTCAAGTTATACGTAAATGTGGGTGGGGTTTTGCGTGGCACCTTCATATCTGCCTCAAGTCAACTAGCAATTTTCAAAAATGTTGTGGGGCTTCGAATTTGCGGTTAACTATGGGGATGCGATGATATGATATTGATTTTACTAACTTATGCGTACGCCATATATCTTTAAATAATGCCTATTTCCCCTGTTATGCAGTGAACAAACAGGGTACTCTATCTCTCATTCTGTCCCAGCTCTCTCGTTACTAGTCTGAGTCAATTACATGTTTTTGCAGGTGATGATAATGCAAAGAAGGACAAACGATGATGCTAAGAAAGACATGCCACTCTTCATGCAATATTTCTCCCCCGCCTTTCTGAAGGAGTGAATTTATGGATCCTGTAGTTTGATTTTTCATTTTATGAAGCCTTTTGGGTGTCGTCTTGGTTGCAGACTTGCAGGTACCAATTGTTTTTTTTTTTGAAAAGATTGTTCTCGATCTAAGCTGTTAACGTTAAGTGTGCAGTTCGACTTGTTTTATTTGTGATATTATTTTTTGGCAAATTAAGTCAATTCTGTTCAATAGATTATTGGTCAGGTTTTATTGTTAATGATTAATTACAGCCCTCAATGCTGTTATTGTTGCAAAGTAAAGATTCACATTAGCTAGTCATGCTATTTCTTTGCAATTTGTAGAGGAATTTTGCTCAAAAACAAGTTACTAACACACCTGAGTAATTGTCCATCAGGTATATAAGTGAGATGGATAATTTTTTTGCTCAAAAGAATATGATCCAAAGGCAAGAAGAGAACGATGGCTGAGTGATAGTGAAGCATTAGTGAGTAAGCAAATCGATTAGGAGAGAAAATAAATTGACTGATAATGGAAAGCATAAGTGAGTTTTATTGCTGTAAGTATCATTTTTATTCTCGTTTTTTCAAGGTTGCAAAATTTAAGTTATTTTTATACTTTATCTTATATAATTTAATGGAACACTGCATCACTTATGTAAATATATTGCTATTGTATTATGTAGTGCTGTTAATTGAGAATTACTAGGTCTGATGTCTTGGACTGTTGACATATAAAGTAACAGTTCACACTCTCGTTTTGATGTACAAAGTAAATACATAATATTGGACCCTTGTGGCTGAGTGGTAAGGTTATGATGTTTGGTTTTGTACATTTCTGCATTATTTGGTGATTACTAATTTCCTTTTGCTGTTACAAACTCATTTTTCAGGTTTCACGATTACAATCTGGTGATTTAGATCTTGCATTTAGTTTCAGGAAAATGTTGGCGAATGGGCCTAAGGCTTTCATTGCAGTTGCAGTGTAAAGTGACGAATGCGCGCTCGTTCCAGGAAACGTAAGTTCATATCTTATATTTGAAGTAGTTATATTTACTAAGAATTATTTACATGACTTGGTAGCATGACAGGAACATTGTTTAACATGAACTCTGTTAGTTATCAGAACATCGGAACCTGTTTCACTATTACCCAAATAAATGAACTCGGGAAGATTATATATTTAGTTTAATTAGTTTTAGTTGTGTGACATGTAATGATTAATGGTGTGGTTAGCATGTATACCTCTTGGATAAGCATTGCTCTTGCATATTCAATTTCATCATAAAGCTCTGTAGGTTTTCAGAAAGAACAACATTACAAGCCAGTAAAAAATATTATAATATTTAGGTCTTTGATATGAAAGAAATACTACAAAGTAGCATGGTTAAAGTTTGCTTTTGAGCGTGATTCTTGTGATTTGAAATTATTATTTTTATGCAGGGATTGAGGATTATGATATTATGTTGAGGCTCGAGATGATGTTTAGTTGAAGGATAATATCCGTACCTGTAGAAGTTTAGATGCATGATATAATTGTAGAATTAGTTTACCGCTTGAGGATTCTTTTATAGACCAATCTCTCTTTATACCTTTCTTGTTGGAAACATATGCTACAAATCAATAATTGTTGGACATAACTGTGATGTTTTGGCATTAGTATGGATCAAGTAATTTCTTATTATTGACTAAACAAACGTCTTTTTGCATTTTCTGTGTATAAATACCCACATTTACAATTGTAGTAACCACATTATCGGGATATTATTTGGAAAGTGACGAAGTATTTCGTCACTATTGGACGTTAAGTTCACACAAAAAATGACGCCTTTCTTTCGTCACTAACTCCAGCAAATAGTGACGACTTTAGCAACTTTAGTGATGAAATTAAGTGACGAAATGTGTTGTCACACACCCATAAGTGACGACTTTAGCTTGTCATTAAATTTAGTGTCAAATTCTAGTTTCGTCACTATTAACTTAGTGACGGAGCTATAGTGACGACCTTGATTTTCGTGACTAAACCGGTTTAGTGACGACTTTTCCACCTTTAGTGATGATTTTCCTGTCGTCACTATAGCCCTTTTTTCTTGTAGTGATTCATAAACCCTAATTTATTAGGGTTTAGGGTTTCTTGGTTCTTGATTTTAATTGGGGGTTTTTCATAAATCCTAATTGCATTGATTCGCAAAATGCAGCATATACTTTTAATTCGGTTAATTAATTTCTGAGTGTTATTCCTATTACTTCATTGCGTCTTTGATGATGTTTACTTGTTTTCTATAATTGTTATGATTAGTAAAACCGAACAATACATCCATTTATGTTGCAATAACTGCTTTTACTGAATCAAGTCATATTAATATCCGTGCATGAGTAATTTATAACTTCTTGGTAAATCAAAATGTTATAGAATGGAAACTTCACATTTATGGATTTGAACGACTTTCATGTGTCCAGTACAATGCACTTCGATGTCCCATTGCGTAAGATTGAGATAAATAAAATTATGTGACAAGTAATATAGGAAAAGTGTCAAAACTCGATGATTAAGAAGATAAACAACTATCTAGAACGATACATTACTAAAATATTAGAACTAACAAACAAGTTTTAGAGTATACTGTATATATCAAGTGAATTTATAACTGCTGGAATTTGTTTCATCCCTTTTCATTGTTGCGCAAAATTTAAGTCATTAGGGCCTTAGTTAGCCTTATCTTTAAAGACTCCAAAATGGGCTTGCTTGACTCATGAGATATTAGTTTAATGGGGTTTACCAGGTGTCCAGGTGTAGCATTTTTAATAACGGAACTTCGTTTTCATCGGGGATAGGCATCGAGGTTTGATATAGTTACGGATCTAGTCCAGTTTTGTTAGCATCGCTAAAATCCCCCGTTAAGTAAATACATGTAATAATCACGTGAGGGTTATTTAAAAGAACCAAACAATTAGAGAGAGAAAAGTGTGTGTTTTAAGTAGGGGTGTTCACGGATCGGGTAATATCTACAGTAACCGAAAACCGAAACTGAACCGAACCGAACCGAAAATAACTGAACCGAATTTGTGACCGAACAGAATTGGTCAAAACCGAACCGAACCGAACTAAATATTTGGTTATCGGGTTGGATATGGTTTTATGAATGAAACCAAAACCGAATTCATATAAAATATATATTTTTCTATGTATATATATTGAAAAAATCACTAAAACTCTTTTTAATATAAATATAACATGATTAAGCTTGAAAAAAATATTTTGTGCTAAAAATATATATAATTAAATAAAAAAATAATTAAAATTATATAATTCGGGTTATTCGGTTCGGTTTTCGGTTATAGGGGTTCGGTTTTCGGTTATTCGGTTCGGTTTTCGGTTCGGTTGAATCAAATTTAATTTCGGTTCGGTTCGGTTTTCGGTTATACCCAGAAAAAAAAATTAACCGAACTAACCGAACTGAATAAACCGAATAACCCGATAACCGAACCAATAAACCCCTAGTTTTAAGAGAGAGTGACTATCACACCTTAAGAAACTCTAGATCCAGATAATTGATTATATAGGCCAAAAGAGTTCCACTTTAGCCCATGTAAAAAAAAAAGAAAAACAAAACTTGGAACTGTTAGAGTTAGACAAACAATATCACATTTCCAATGAATAAGTTTGTTAAATTTGAACACGATCGTGACCCGGTCATCCTAGCCACGTCAGCCCTCTTTTTCCGATGAGTAGACACGATCAAGTTGCCACAGTTGGTGACCAAATTAAAAAAAGAAAAAAAGATAGAAAAAAAGAAAGAAAGAAAAATGTGTGTGTAATAATCGGTCGAATTTTAGACCGATAGTTTTTTTTTAAAGCTCGGCCGATATTTGACCAAAGTGCCACATAGGGCTCGACCGACTAAAATGTCTTCAATTTAATCTTTAAACAAATTTAGACGTGTTCTTTATTTTAATTGGACAAACATGCTTTTCAACTTTAAGTCTCTAACTATGCGCTCAACATATACTTTTTAAGGTCTAGACAAAATAATTAATATGAGATTGACAAAGAGTGAGAGTGCCTAAGATGTAGAGCACAATAAAACAAGTGTTCACCTTGTAACTTCAATTCTTTAATCATCCGACCATTGTGTAATAATAACTAGTCGAATTTTGGTAAAAGTGGACGGTTTTGGTTGACATAAATAATACGGGAAGCATATTTCTTGGTACAAGACACGTCAAAATCATGCCAAAATCAAAAATAGTCTTCAAAATCAATGGTAATTTTCCCTACCGCACCTTCAGAATTTCTGTCTCAATCATACTGAAAGTATATATATATTGATCAAAATACTTTTAAACATTATCGCAAACTGGCAGTGGCTCCTTCTAAGACATGTCTTAGGAAAAATAACTTGGAAGGGACGATATGAGCCAGGAGGAGTGTGTGCAAACGGCAGGCTAAAAAGATCATCGATCTCAAAGCAATCAATTAGATATTCAACTTCAGGTCTCATCCACATTTGCAGATTGACAAGTCTGAAAAGTGGAAAATTAAAAACCATATCAAGATACATGATGAGTGCTCACCATATACATACATGTGTATGTGCGTGTGAATGATAAGCAACTAACCTAGTCTCACAGTATCGAAGTTGTATCCGCTGCAAGTGGCTTCACTGCTCCTCTTCCGCATCCCGCACTTGTGGTAGCTAAAATAACATGGCGTAGCTAAATTATCTGCAATATGGCATAAAAGTGAGAATAACTGGCGTCAATCTTGACATCCTAGTGTAGCTCTATTCTAAACAAATAACCAAGACTATAACATAAAGTGCTCAGGATAAGCTTTGGTTTAACCTGTATTGCTCTTCCTTTGATTCCATGATTTCGGGATTTGAGACTGAATCAGCCGATGAAGATTCTTGCATATGCCTAATGTAAACAACATGGCGTAGCTTTTTTATAAGAAGGTTGATAAATAAATATAAAAACAATGCTTAGTGACTAGGGTTTACAAGATCTGTTTCTCTATTCGCCCTTATTGGAAAGGTCATAAAATAGTCAGATCTTTTCCTACGACTACGTGCCCAGTCAAATGTTTGACGCAATATTCATGGAGTAGGAGAGCTAAAATGTAACCTTTCATAGCTTTAAATTGTTCTTTGAGGCCAATGTGCTCGGGTGACACCTTGAGCTTGTTCTTGGTACCTGCACATACAGCAAGTAGAAGAGAAAAGAAAAGAAAAAAGTGAGTGATAATAAAAGAAGCAACTTGATGAAGGAACGCAAGTAACCAATTGCTGTTGATACAGCGACTGATTGCCTCTATCATACTGTATGTCTAGCGATTGGGATTTCAGTTTCACAGCTTAAAACACATCAAAAGGGAGATTAAAAACCTTCCATAGACTGGAGTGCTCCCAACCTGACCTCCAAGTCTTCTTTCATACCTGCACACAGCGACACAACGGCTTTGTCAATAATTAATGCTACCTCCCTTAAAAAAAATAATGAATGCAACAAAAACGCTGTTCTAATGAGCAAACAGAAATAAGTCTAGCTTGAACAAGGCATCTGATGAATACAAAAAATTTGATTAACAATAATAGCTATAGAGGTGAAAGTCATAAATAATACACATGGTAACACACAGAAAACAAACCTTTCAGAGTATTGTATTTGTGTTTTAGGCTTATCAAGTGAGGCAACTTTGTTGCTATCTTACCTGCATGCAAGTTAACGCGACTATAGCCTTAGACACCAAAAATGAAGAGAAAATGAGTTATACTGCAACACCCCAAACAAATATTAATGACATACCACTTGGTCGACGATCAGTAAGGATGAACTTGACAAGATTTCCCCTACCATCAACAGGATCGCAAGCAACTGTGGCTTCATAGACACCGAGGATGCCTTCTTCAATGGCCTCAATCGTCATGTAAAAGCCATAAAGGTTGGAAAACTTTAGGTACATGCAGCTCATAACTTGATGATCACAAAGATTGTTGCTTTTTCCTTCATAAGTATGCTGACAATATTTTATTGAAGTGTTAGACAGGTGAACAGCATAACATAGTCTCAAAAGTCAAGAAGCGAGTGTAATGGAATCATACCTCCTTACAGAGATCATTAAAGGCATTAACGGCACAATTACCAATGGCAGAAACAATGGGATGATCCAGTTGAATTCGTGTTTTTTCGGCATTAACATTCTTGCTGGTTGTATGGCAAAGTGCATGCTGCCACACATATGAAGAATGTATGCATCACAAATATTTAAGACATGTATATTTCGTTTTTTTTTTTTTTTTTTTGGTGCATAAGGTGAATTATATTAATATCAAAACTGATTACAATCATAAACAAAACTGATTGAACAATCTCAAATCAGCAGCCAACTAACAACTCTAAGAAATGACAGATATCAGACAAAATATCAGTCAATATTACAATCAAACTATCTCTGATACAACCAGACATCACAGCTGCAAATTTTGTATTCCTCAGCAGTGTCATCATAACAGCAATTCACCTTATATGCATCACAAATATTTAAGACATGTGTATTTCTGTTTGCCGGATGCGTTATATGTGAAATCAAAAAAGAGGATGAATGTCTCGGACATACCTTCCCCTGATCTAGTTTTTGGAACTCCCGCCAACTTTCATGCCATTCCCAGCTTTTCCACCAATCCCTGAAATATGATATAAGAGAAGGAAAACTTACTAAAAGACCTATACCAGAATTCTTGTCAAATATTGTACTAGAAGTTGCATATACACCAAACATTTAAATGTCACAACCTACGTTTCTAACATCAACAATCATGAAAGTGAAGATTTGGTCTGCAGCAAGAAACGATGGATATAACTCACAACCTTGAAACTCTTATTTCAGTTTCAGCATACCACATTCGGTATAAACTTAAGGGGTGTTTTAGCAAGCTTATGCTTAAAAGCATGTATGTTTTCAAAAAACCTCAATCCATGGGATCATGCTTATTAGCTTTATTTCCTTCCTAAAACACAATATAAGCCTTTTGACAAAAGCTTAACCAAACACCTCCAAAGTGCTTAATATTAAGCCCTTAAAATAAGCTTACCCGAACACCCTTTTTATAGACTTTGACTTGATAGTGAGATTCTAGAATGTAAACTTACTATAGCATAAAGCTTAGACTGCGTAAAGTCAAAATGCGCTTCATTAAAGGGACAAGGACTACACTCGGTCCAATCATGTTTCCTATAATAGCCATAGTGACTGCTTTTAGATCGAAAATAGATAACTGTGAATCCTGTCTCAAGGTAGGGCCAAGGTGAAGTTTAATCTTTGACAAAGCTAATATCGTTTTCAGTCTCAAAATGAGTTTTAATAAGAATAAAGAGTGATAAAATATATAAAACTTGCGACCCAAAATTGGTTTTGTAAAGGATATGCATATATAAATGCTTCTTAGAGCTTAGAAAACTTACACATGGCTTGCTTGCTTGCCGGTGGTACTGTGTGTCTACAAAAGAGTTGATTGATAAATCGTTAGCTTCAAGAAAATTCAAGTATTTTACCAATCACGATATACTGTAAAAGTCTATAAACAGTGGCAGATCCAAAAAATTTAATCACATGTAGCACAAAAAAAATCAACGGGTCATCATACTTCACCGAAACTAGTGTCTAAACAGAAAAACCAGTATTCGAGTTGCTTAAAGTTAAACCAATGATAAGTTGCTCAATTTGAATATCACAATGCAAGTTCATAAACGAAAATAAATTTTGGATGTCTTGAAATTAAACAATCAAATTCATGTAACCTCATATTGCGTCATGGAGACTATTATGACAAATTTTTGTAATGTAACAAAATGATAAGAGACTAGCTACTTCAAATTTGATATACTTTAGTTTTATGTAAATTGCTAACGTATCTTTAATTGTTATGTTTAAAATATTCCTACTTGTATCTTGAATAATACTTGTTCACTCTTTGCATTTGACATCTCTAAAACCATCAATTATTCATATTTTTGTTTCTTTTATATGTTAACTTTTTCTTACCAGCTCCCAAAAGAAAAAAGTTTATACACACTATTTAATTCTAATATATCTAGTGGCCCACCCCCATATTAGCCAACTAGCCCATCCACTTAAATGTTTTCTTCTTCACCTCATCAATCAACATTTAGTCACAATGGTCTGCCGGAAAATGCTTTATTCTCAATCCTATGTATTCCAATTCTATTTACTATTTCTTAATCACTGGAAAGGGCGGTAGATCAACACTTTCAGGAGCGGCAAAGTTAGAAAATCTGATTTTTTATATATAAGTTTACAGCTCGCCGGAATTTTTCATGTGTGACACGTGCCACACATAGCCAAGAACTGGATTCGCCCCTTTCTGTAAACAGATGGGGAGTTTAGTGAAGTACCTTTAAAATATCAATGGAAGAGTCAACGGCCTCTGAAGGTTTAGTTGAGCGCTTGGCCTTTAAACGTCTTGTGGATCGTTTATTTATACGTGCTATGGCGGACTTGAAGCATATTTGTTTGGGACTTCTATAGACCATATTTTCGCTGGTAAAAGAAAAATTAAGGCACAAATATTAGCATACAAGATAGATGATTCACCAAATAATAATTAGATATAGGATTCCTCAGATTTAGTTTTTTAATATATAGCAGACAGTCATCTCGATATTGAAACCATAAACAATAATCAGTACGATCCCATAGTAAGAAACCAAATGCTAAACAATCTAAAATCAGAAAGGGTTATACGATTTCAGGCACGAGAAATTTAAGGATTTTGGTCCGGTTTATACAAATTAAGGTTGAATACTGGTTAAAAAAAACAGAATAAATCAACCTTGTTTTCCACTATAGTAATTTTTTAAGGGCTTTGGTTGGAGTGTTATTGTATAACTATAATACAAATGAGGGGGTGGTTGTGTTAGCGGGCTTCCTTTTTTCCGTTTATGAGCTTGTCAAGACGGAAAAGTTTTGTTGGCGAATGAGCTTTTCGAGACTTAAAAGGCCTCTAAGTGCTGAATAGTTTAACAGAATACACATAGCAAAACATTGTTGGCTTATGAGCTAAAAAGCCCCCCTAGATAAGCTAATAAGCACCTCAAATAAGATAATTAAAACCAAAAGTGGATACAAATCAGAACATACCCAATAGATTATTACTAGTATATGAACAAATACATATTGTTTCAACAGCAAAAAATAAAATAATGAAAATAAAGTCAAATAAAGTATTTTACTTTAGGGTTTGTCGCTGCAATAAGGAGACGGAAAAGAGGATTTGAGCCCTAAAAACCCTTTTGAGAAAAAAAGCTTTCAACTGCACAAGCAATTTTACCACAAAATAAATCTCAACTAAACTTCAAAGTCAATGTACTTTTTGTTTGGTAAAAATAAAAAGTGATAAATAAAAGTAAGTCAATTACCGAATCTGTTGTTGCATCCATCGAGTGGGGCCAAACATCTTTTCAGCCTCATGATTTATCTTAGAGCATCCGCAATGGGTCAAGTTGTTAAAAGATTTTCACTATTTAACAAGTCATTTTAATGTGTTTTTTGCATTGCATCAAAAGCTTTTTGAAAAGCTTTTCATCAAATACTTGATATCAAGTCTTTCATCAAAGCTTTAGTCATGAAATACATTATACATTATATGCATTAAATTTATCGAGTCTTAAAAACTTGAGGCATTGTAGATGCTCTTATACTGGACCTAATTTGAGGTTTAGTGGGATTTTAAACTTGTTTTTTCCGATAGAGTTTGACAAGAGAGCCAATATTTGGTGTAGTTGGACAAGAGAGCCAATATTGGTGTTGAAGCTTATGGAACTTCAAACTCTTCTAACAAACATGGTTCTCTCCTCCAGCTAAGACTTTTGGATTTGTAATAATAGTATATTCTGACGGAAGAGCATGCTATTTTTTTTATTGTAGTGTAGCAAAAGTCTCTTGGTGGTAGGCAGGGCTAGAGAGCCAGGCCATCCACAACCCTTTTTCTTTAGTCTGTGACATATTTTGTTGCAAATAGATCTATTATTTCAATTAACTGGTGATTGAATAATAACACTATTTTAAATGATACTTTTTTATGATAAACAAGTTCATAAAACCACAAAGATGAGATTTTAGAACCAGAAAAAAGTGAGTATCACCGTTAATAGATCGAGACGAGGAAGAGCGAAATGAACTTGTTTGTGTCATGTCCCATGGATGGCACCATGTTCACGTATCATGTGGTGTGAAACAGGTATAAGTCGGGTAAGGATGATAACATCAAATAATTATGATATTTTATTTACCAATGTCCCCATTATATGCTCATTATTTGTATAATTTTGCATGATTAAATGCTTATATCACCTATTATCTCATTTCAGGGGAGTGATGAGCATTGGAACGTAGAAACACGTATTTTGAAGAAAGAAAAGTAAAGATTCACATGAGCAAACTGATAAAGGAGAGTTACGGCGTAGAAACCACGATTAACCTACGTCGTAACCAATGTAATCAATTGAAGACTAAGTTAACATTACTCAAGGTTACGGCGCAACCCATTAATAGAAGTTATGCCGTAGAAATATAAAGACTTAGCCAAATTCAGCAGCCATAAAGGTTACACCGTAACCTCACTACAAGGTTACGACGCAAAAACATGAAAAATATTTATGAGGGTTCTGAGTTCGTAACTTACTTTTGAGGCTACGCCATAGAAATTATAGAAGGAAAAACGTATGGACCAAGTTTGAAGGTTACGGCTTAATCTGCACGATTTGGTTACGCCGTAAGTACCGCTTTGCCAGTTAATGTTGTTCCCTTTAACTTGTCTAGAATTAATTACAAAGCTAATCTATCCAAGCTCCATGACTTAGCAATGTTACTTGAAAAACAATTTAACAAATTAAAACGTGAAGTAAAATAGACAACAGATTTTTCAACGTTTATATTCTTATTAGAAAGTTAATCAAAGAATATATTACCCAAGTGTTTGCGGAACAACACTTGGGATTCAATGACAAGTATGGTGTACTCCTTACTAAAATTAAGCTAAGCTTAAGTACAACTATGCTAACCAACTAAGCTAACGTTAGGGACTTAGTTGTATTTGGAGGAGTAAAAGGGCTTGTGAATGTCTAACCATTTAGTGCACAAGCTTAACCCTTTTACTCCACCTTATGGGTGCTATTTATACAAGTATAAGATACAACCTTTTACCTTAAAGACAAAACTGACATAAGCTTCAAATGACAAAATATGTTATGTATTTTGTCTCTGTTAAGCAAAGTTATTTCTAGTAAAGACCAGGTCTGCATTCCTTGTGTCAGTGTTGACACATTCTTCATCTTTTATCCATCCAGGGTAAGTTGACCTTTGCAAGATAAGGACACTCCCTTATCCATTCAAACTTATCCCGCCTTTACTACAGTCTCCATGTCTTCAGGCTTTACGTCTTCAGTCTTCATAGTTGGTGAAGAGTCTGGGGATTTAGTGAGCTATTGTCATTACTCACTAAATCCATCATCTTGTTCTTTGGCTCAAGTATCTTTCACTGAGTCCTGCCTAACTGAATGGAGAACCTTTCTTCTTAGGCTCATCCTGAGCTTCTTAAAGATGACTCACTGAACAACTGTTCGTTTAGTGACTTATTTACGTTCAAGGTTATTAAACACTTAGGTTATTTTATCTTCAAATCCTTGTGTCAGAGAGTTTGGGAATTCACTGACCCAACAATTAATATATCAATTATTAAAGAGAGTTACTGCGTAACCACTTAGTTATGGTTACGCTGTAACATGTTCGTGTCAAGGAAATCTATAAATATGAGGATTTCTGCATTTGAAGATATCTCCCCTTTCCCAAACCTCAGCTGTGGTTTGGGGAGAACAACCTCATAACACAAAAGATGCCAAAAGGATGGAAGAAAAATAGTTTTTTGTCGTTAGGATAAATTATTCGAAGAAACTAGATTTGATTCTAGTTGACTGTTGTTTTGAATTCATCTAAGTTTTACATTTAATCATTCGACAAATTCATTTTTAATGCTTATCTATGCTTTGGTTGTGTACTTAGTCTTTGTTTTCTCTATATAGATATCTTATTAAGGTTATCATTGATCCTCGCATTTCGGTAGTATTAAAGCCAGGTTAGTATCTACTAGGCTAGCTTGAATTGACCAAAATACCCTAGTAGAGTAGGTTGTGGGGCATGTAAGAATTCACCAAAGGACTACACAACCTCTCGTGTAAGAATTAACCAAAGGACTACCTACCCTGTTAGAGATGCTTAAGAAATGCGGAACCTTGCGGTTTAGTAAGAATTGACCAAAGGACTACTCACCCTTGGTTTAGTGTGTATAATCGCTAAAGATATGCCTTTAAGTTAGTTGTTGCTTAACGACTAAGACTAAACTGAATGGCTGAATTGACCAAAGGAGGTACGGGTTTACGGATTATAGGTTAGGCGATTTGACTAACTGAGCCTGATGATTTTTACCAATATATAAGACAAAGGAGCGAGACATAGGGCATTATAATAAAACCATTGCTTAGTGCCATTACCTTCTTCTTCCTCTACTTATAATTCTTTTAGTACATAGTAAAGTTTCATCAACAACTTATTTTATAACAAACCAAAACCTTATTTACCTGACCAACAGCTCTTGGGACGACACTCAGATTAACCTAGGCTATACTTCACATGACCGGGTACACTGCCCGTTAGAATGTGTTAGTCCAAGTATTTCTTAGTTAATAAATTTAAAACTGGATAAATAATGCATCAAGTTTTTGGAGCCGCTGCCATGGAGCAGTTTTATTTGGTTAGATTAAGGTGTTTTTGTGTTGTGGATTCTAATCTCTATTTTCTACGGATTTCTAGGAGCTATCTCACATGAAAAGAGATACGTCAAGCATTGCTACAAAAGGAAATTGAGAGACCTGAAGCCCATAACTTTCCTGAGTTTGACATGGTTAACAACGGGGAGGCCGCCAAGGCATTGAAGAGGTTTTGCAGGGTTAAATATGTGGGAGAGAATGAAAATTTACTTGTTGGGCGTGGTTGAGATTCTTCAAGATTCATGAGCCGGTTATCTATGAGTATGTGAGGGAGTTTTTGGCAAGTGTGCATTTTAGGGAGCACATTAATGTCTTAAATAAAGATGGGGCTCTCACATTTCAACTTGGAAGGGTGAGGAGGTCTTTTATCATGAGGGAGTTTATTCTTGCTATTGGGTTGTACACGGTCAACGAAATGAACCATCCTGGATTTGTAGAGTTTTATGGTGCCTGTAGCAGGGCCAGATACCACAACTACAACCCAAGGATTTACTTTGATCCAATCTCCAATGTTCTCAACTATGATTCCTCCAATCGACCTTCCTACACCACCATCAGAAGCCCACTTCGCTGCCTGGTGCACAAGCTCATCTCTTTTTCTATTGTAGGTAGACACTCTGGGAGAGAAAAGGTAACAGTTAATGACATTTACTTGTTGCATGGTATGGACGGCGGTGATCCGATTGATGTCCCTTGGAATTTGGCCAAGTTTATGTTTGGTGGAGCCAAGGGGTTCCAGAAGAGGAAGAGCTTTATCTAGGGGGCTCATTTGATTAGAAAGTTGGCTAGGTCACTTGGTTTGATGACACCGAATGCTTTAAGCATTGTCACCAGGGGACTAGAAACAAGCTTGATAGGTATTCCAAAGCTTTGTGAGCTTGGAATTTGCATATTGAATGGTATTGGTAAGGCCGAGATAGAGCCGACTACTGCAGTAGAAGGAGCAGTTGGAATTGGGAGTTCCCAGGCTAGTGGTAGCCAGGGAAATGATGGAGAGGGACGTGTTAGGCAATGCCCTATCAAGAGCATTGCGGATAGGCTCTCGGCTATGGACTAAAAGATGGGATATATGCACAGAGACATATCTCATTTGGTGGAGGATGTGGATGACATGAACGCGGTGATGTCGGGCATGAACGTCTAGTATGATGGGTTCTATGGTGAGTTCAGACAGATGCAGGAGGAGTATCAAAGGTATTATGCATGAAGTGCTGATAGGACGAGCCAAATGCTTCAAGATATGCACCTTGACCACCCCGCTTCAATGGCCCCCCTTATGTCTACGTGCCCGATGTGCCTGATATTGGGGTCCAGCAGGGGGTGACTTTCATGGCTCCTCAACAGTCATACCCAGGAACCACCTCAGCCACCACTTCCGATCCTTTTGGCCTATTCTCCGGCATGCCTTCCACTTCCCAACATGGGAATGCTATGGATGAGGAGTGATGTCTCCTTTATGTTGATATTTTATGAACAATGCCCCATGCTCTTAATACAAATAAGCCGTAAAACGTTTATTTATATTTTACGATCTTCTAATGTTTTGTCGATAACAAACGTAAAATCATTTTAACGAAACAAATAAAATACGTAAATGGTTTGAACTAATAGTTTCTAACATATTCACATTTTCACATAAAACACTAAAACAAGTATAAGTGACTTTATGATTTAATATTACATATGTACAACAACTAGTGTTTACATATTTGGGTAAAATATACACATAACTAGTATGTAGTATATTGGGTAATATAAATGGGTAGAAACTTAAGTATCATAACCCATTGGGCAAATACATTGAATGTAGTTGGGTACAACCCAAAGCCCATGACCCATGGAGCTTGACCCATAACCCATTGCATGACATCATGCTTATATCATACATGGATAATATCCATAACCCATGGTTTTGACCCATACCCATGTGACTAGGTGCATTGCACTCAAGAGATACATTGTATCTAGCTAAAGACCCATGGATCAACCCATAACCCATGACCCATGACCCATAACCAAAAATACCCATGGGTAAAGAGGAGCGTCCCACGGATCCCTAGCTTTACGCTAGACGGATCCCTTGTGGGAGGGATCCGTGGGATCCGGGAACGATGAGATTTTTCTTCTATAAATAGTGAGCTATTTCTTCATTGTTGCTCAACCCTTTCTAACATACTTTCCCCTAGAGTTGAAAACTCTCTAACCTCATATCCAAGAGATCTATGTTTGTAGTTTTGTTTTTGTGTGATCTTCTAGGTTCCTCTTAAAGGCGAGATCACCACCTTTGAAGCCGAGCAAGCTCAAGTCCATGAGTTGCCATGCTTCCTCATCATCAAGACTACTGAAGTCTTCTTGTTGATGATTGTTTATCTTTTCCTAAGAAGTGTTGAAGACATTTGTGAAAGGTGTCTCAAGTGTCAAGACGAAGATATTAGTGAAGGGTATCTATCGTCCACATCATTAGCACTTGTGGTAGGTGCTTAGAAGTCAAGACTAGAAGCATTATTGAAGGGTGCTTAGAAGTCAAGACACAAGACATTAGTGAAGGGTGTCTTGAAGATCTAGTTAAAGGCATTAGTGAAAGGTGCCTTAGATGTACATTCGATATGGTGTGTTTCGATGTACAAGATAGACTAGTACTAGATCCAAGGATATTGATATCCTTGATGATGTTGTAAAAGGAGTGGATCTCCTTTGGGATTAGTCGTTGGTGTAGTGTTGGGTAGTAGTTCCTCCATTGCAATGGAACTAGGTGCTTAGCCTAGTACCTAATAAAGGGTAGGCGACGTTGTGTAGGTGTGGTTCACCTTGGTGTGAAAGAACTAGGTACTTAGCCTAGTACCTTATAAAGGGTAGGCGACGTTGTGTAGGTGTGGTTCACCTTGGAGTGAAAGAACCCGGTGGTTAGCCTAGCACCGGAAAAAGGGTAGGCGACGTTGTGAAGGCTTCTCCGCCATAAGGAGATTGGTGTAGTGTTTACGAACTCTCGAGTAGGTGACTCGGGGAGTGGAGTAGGGCAAGGAAGGTGTCCTTGTAGCCGAACCACTATAAATACTCGCGTTGTGGTTTTGTGCTTCTTACTCTTATCTTTTCATTACATACTTTTATATGCTTGTTTATCAACATCCAACACACACGTCCAAATAGATTGACATAAGTCGATCTAAATAGTTTAAAAGGAAGTTTTAATTGGCAAAACTATTCAACCCCCCCCCTTCTAGTTTTCCACAATTGGCATCAGAGCTTCGTTACCAAGTTTCTTAAAGTATATTGTACTTTAAAAACTTGATACGATCCATGGTTAATTGAAAACTACAAAGAAGGTTTTTCATAAAAACAAACACCATGTCTTCATAAAACTTTTTGTTTGGATGTTGATTAGATGACAACATTTTTTCTTACTTATTTTTATTTAATTGCACTAATCCGCTTTGTCATGTTGATTAGTCAAAGCTCATATCTACCAAGCCATAGGAATCGCTTGGTAACAAGAATACCTTCCCTAAGAAGGTATCTTAAGCACAAAGGAGCTGGGATTGTCTTCTGACATTAGTTGTGTCATTTGTAAAGACATTCCTAAGTGCATTCGAGGTATGACTTTCCAATTATCTCTAAATGACATTAGCTTGATAAACAAGTATGCTTACCTAGGTATTTATTTGATTACTTTTGTGCATATACATGCTTTACATGTAGCTTCATTAGGAACCTTTTTCTCACATACGTGTCACTCTTTCGTCTATAGTCGTGGTTTATAAAACTTGTGTTTTATTTTAAAAATATATCTTTCTAATAATAAAACAAAAACACAAACATCAAAAATTCCTCCTTCCTCATAAAAACTCCCACCGTCCTTCATTCCAACAAATCCTCACTTTTTCAAATCTTCCAATTTCAAAAGTTTTCTCTCATTCAAAACTTCATCTTCCTCTCCATTTCATCCCAACCGAAACCAAGAAGGATCATCTTCAACATGGTTTACATCGCCCTCGTGCTCATCGTCTTAACACTCATCGCACTTGTGTTCCCTATGATGAAGTTCACATACGGAGACATTTACTTTGTGTTGTTAATCTACATTGGGGTTATATACCCAATCCTTTGTATCATTCTAAGCATTGAAATGAAATATTATTAATAGTCTAGTTTATCTAGGTTATTATTATCATAATGTGTTTGTCATTTCTTTTGTTTCATATGTTTCGTACTCTTTCGTGATACATTAGAAGTCATGTATGCATGCTAAAAGAAAATGTAGGCTAAAACACATATCTTGGGAATAAAATTGTAAAACCTATGTTTTGTAAAATCATTTCAGTAACTACAGATCTACGGATCCGGAAGATATACTAGCCGGATCCTTTTGTAAAGGAACCGTGGGATCCGTCCCATTGGAAAACAGTTTTCATGCAAAATAAAACCACTTTCTCTAAAAGAAATATTCCACTAGAATGTCAAAACCATAAGTGAGTTAAGTGTCATTGTTGTTAAAACCATTGTTAATAAAAATCTAGTAAAACATTAGATAATCATAGGTTGACCACAAACATCACTTTCTATTAACTCTTCATTTCTATAGGTTCAACTATGACGCATGAATATGAGTTTGATTTTTCACTCACTAGCGTCTACTCTCCGAACATCTCCTTGAACCCAACACACCGGCATTCATGTCCGTGGGTTCAATAACCTCGAAAACCGTCACTTCCACGAAGGACGATTGTAGACACCTCTCTACAATTCGAAGAAGGTATCAATACCTCCTTCCGAGCCATAGGACTAGAATGTCTTCTTGAAATCAACGAGAAGATATGTCCAAGGTTCATAATGGAATTCTTCCGTCAAGTTGAACTCGTTCGTAACGAGGATCGCTCTCTATCTCTTTGGTTTTATATCAAAACCAAAAGTTTACTTTAACCCTTGGCCATTTTGCTCACATCCTCCGAATTCCAAATCATGGACAATGTGCCTTCACCGAAGATTGGTCACTTGATTCTCTCTTCAACTTTAGTGAAGAAAATAGTCCATATTGTTCTCACATACCCTCCCGGAAGATTTACATCGCATAATATGCAAACCTCGACCATATTACTCCGATCCAAACATTATCTTCACACGGGACATCCGAGAAGAGTACAAGCCCCTTGCACTCATCCTACGTGAAAATGTTTGGAGTCTTAGGGGAAATCGAGAAATTCTTCCCGCTTGTTGTGCTCACATATTGTATTGTTTGCTAACACAACAACCATACAATCTCGCCTACTTCTTAGCAAGGCGAATTGTAAATCTTCAAGGCTCCAAGAATAAACTCATCCCTTATGGAATGTTCTTGACGCCCCTCTATCATAACGTTATGCACTTTCATCCTCAATTTCAAAGTCCGTTATACGCGCTTGTGAACAAGATGATGGAACCGCTAAACATATCTCTCATGAAGACTTTCTTCATTCTTGATTCCACCAACACTCATCAATAACATGATGATCCTCCTAGCGAAAACACTCAAGGAGCCTAGTAGTATTTCAAATAGGATCAATCCTCTTGTACTCGTGCTTTAACAATGTAATCCTATTTCCTTCATGAAATAAAACATCTTACATTTGATATCTTAGTGTTAGAACCTCTTTAAACTAACCTTGGAATATAATGCATTGTCAAGATCATTGCATACCTTTAGTAAAGGTTCTCATTGCGAGATGGACGGATCCCAAAGTTTGTGCTAGACGGATCCCTACATCTAGGGAACCGTGGGATCCGGCAAACAGAAAATGCAATTGCAAGCATTGTATTTCAAACATATCCTTAGAACACCTCACACTAAGCTAAACATAGTGTCTTAAGGCAAATTAAGTCCTTATCAAGTTAAGTAGATTCTTCCCACTCACACATAAACTCACCTAGATCACACCCAAAGATGCTTGTAGATCTATCATTTCATTTTAATCCATTACTCTTCCGCTCTTAAGCTCACACATCATTTTCACAATGATCCTCATATCTAAACGTTGGAAACCTTTTATAGCAAAATCGATCATAATCATCCTTACGACAAAATTGGTCAAAATTGATCAAAACCTAGTTTTTCCATCTTAAGCCTCTAGGATAATTTCCAAAGGATTTATCTAAGTCACTATCTCGATCTCTAGGATCATTTAGCTTCACTTGACACTCTAAAATCTTTAGTGTCATCCTTGTTCATTTATTGGTACTCATGAAAGTTCCAATTCCTTCCATAAAAGGCAATCATTAAGCTACATCACTCATTACCTTCAAGTACTTAAGCACCCCTTCATTTAAGACACTTAGGAGGACTGAAACACTCAAGATGATATAGATCTTAGACTTTAGAAACATCATTTCTACTCTTTCATAGTTGCTGAGAGCCGGATCCCTAGGATTAGCCTAGACGGATCCCTCTGAGAAGGGAACCGTGGGATCCGGATGACAGTTTATGTCAACTCTAGCTAAATCAATCATTTCAAGCTCATCCTTCTAAACTCAAACACTCCATCTCATCTTAAATGAGTTCCTAGATCAGTACAAACTCTAGAGTTGACTCTTGTGCATGTTAATCATCACATTCCAATGAATTTTAGTGGCTTAAGGTTTAAATGCACTTGCCAAATCTCTTGCTTTATAAACCACATTGTTAGGACTTCCATAGTCATCACCTTCATCCTAATTTTCAGCACTTAAGAAACCCTTACAAACTTCTTGAAATCATCTCATCATGAGGAAAACTCCAAGTAGTAACTTATCCACCAAAGAACCACCCAAGAAAATTGCTCGTGTTGTACATGAAATCTCTTCAAGCGAATCATCTCCGATCAAGCCAACAAATGCAAGGATTGCTCCTCAACCAATCAAACCAATCCCTAGAAGGATAGTACCCACAAAACTACCTATGCCAAACACCACCATACCTCCTAGGCCAAACAATATAATCTCCACTAAACCATCACCATTGGTTCCTAGAGCTATATCTTTTACATCTCCACTATCATCACCACACCTCTACAATTTAGAGGATTTGCCTCCTAGGCCGTCTCATCCTCCTCCGCCGACAACATTCTCCTCATTAGGAGGAATAATGATACAAAATCAAGGTGTTGAGTCAACATTAGCTCCGGCTTCCTTTTCGCCGTTTCCATCATATAATCCAATTTGGATTATGAGAAATCATCAAAGTCAACCACCCGACCATATGGAAGTTGACACTTCTCTACCATCATTCTTGGTCGAGCCATTCTCAAATACGCCTCCACCAATCCCTCCGTCGTTTGAGGCTCCACAAGCCGCTTCACTTGATCCTTCGCATCAAGCCATTTCATTTCTTCCACCACCACTATCTAGCCATGACAAAGATTGTTATCATTGTCAACATGTTGAAAGTTTGATACATGAAGTACGAGAAGACCAACGTTTCATGTTCTATCACCTCCTCGAACGTTTCGACGAGATTAAACCTAAACAAACTTGAGCTAGAAGATTTTAGTGGTGTCCTAATATCAAGCGTTAGTTGGTCTAGAAATTCCTAGTCATGTAATTTTAGAGTCATGTATATCATAACTCTAGTTTTATTAAATGAAATTACGTGCTACTTGTTATATGATTATGTTGTATTATACATATCTCACTTTGGTGATAACATTATTTGTTATACCACCATTTGCTGAATTTATTCATCAGCCAGACGGATCCCTTTAATTTGCCTAGACGGATCCCTACTAGGAGGGAACCGTGGGATCCGTGAGACATAAAACTATTTTTCTACTAACTTGGATCACGTATGCAGGAAATTGTGCATTATACTAGTTTTCTAATCTTTGTTTTTTAGTTATTCAATTTACACATGAAGAATTTGACACCCTAAAGCTAGGGGAGCTTTGTGTCAAAGCAATACATTGCAATATTAGGATTACATTTCTTGACATCCCTTTGCATAATTGCAATCATCAAGGGGGGTCACATTCGTCACTTAGATGAAACCTTTTTGCAAACTTAGTTGCAAACAAACTAGCTTAGTATTACTTTCTTGACGCCCTTACATAGGGATGGACTCGTCAAGGGGAGTAAAGACGAGACCCTTTCCGTTACTTGCTCTCTATTTCTTTTTTTCTTTTTTCATGTTTTTCCTAAAACAATGTGTTAGTTTCCTTCGAAGCTCTTTTGTTTCGACAAAAGGGGAGAAGAAAGTAAAACTACAAATTCAAACTTTTACAATTTTAGCTTTTCCTTAAAATAATTTTATGTTTTGTCATCAACAAAAAGGGAGAGATTGTTAATACAAATAAGCCGTAAAAACGTTTATTTATATTTTACGATCTTCTAATGTTTTGTCGATAACAAACGTAAAATCATTTTAACGAAACAAATAAAATACGTAAATGGTTTGAACTAATAGTTTCTAACATATTCACATTTTCACATAAAACACTAAAACAAGTATAAGTGACTTTATGATTTAATATTACATATGTACAACAACTAGTGTTTACATATTTGGGTAAAATATACACATAACTAGTATGTAGTATATTGGGTAATATAAATGGGTAGAAACTTAAGTATCATAACCCATTGGGCAAATACATTGAATGTAGTTGGGTACAACCCAAAGCCCATGACCCATGGAGCTTGACCCATAACCCATTGCATGACATCATGCTTATATCATACATGGATAATATCCATAACCCATGGTTTTGACCCATACCCATGTGACTAGGTGCATTGCACTCAAGAGATACATTGTATCTAGCTAAAGACCCATGGATCAACCCATAACCCATGACCCATGACCCATAACCAAAATACCCATGGGTAAAGAGGAGCGTCCCACGGATCCCTAGCTTTACGCTAGACGGATCCCTTGTGGAGGGATCCGTGGGATCCGGGGAACAATAGATTTTTTCTTCTATAAATAGTGAGCTATTTCTTCATTGTTGCTCACCCCTTTCTAACATACTTTCCCCTAGAGTTGAAAACTCTCTAACCTCAGATCCAAGAGATCTATGTTTGTAGTTTTGTTTTTGTGTGATCTTCTAGGTTCCTCTTAAAGGCGAGATCACCACCTTTGAAGCCGAGCAAGCTCAAGTCCATGAGTTGCCATGCTTCCTCATCATCAAGACCATCAAGTCTTCTTGTTGATGATTGTTTATCTTTTCCTAAGAAGTGTTGAAGACATTTGTGAAAGGTGTCTCAAGTGTCAAGACGAAGATATTAGTGAAGGGTATCTATCGTCCACATCATTAGCACTTGTGGTAGGTGCTTAGAAGTCAAGACTAGAAGCATTATTGAAGGGTGCTTAGAAGTCAAGACACAAGACATTAGTGAAGGGTGTCTTGAAGATCTAGTTAAAGGCATTAGTGAAAGGTGCCTTAGATGTACATTCGATATGGTGTGTTTCGATGTACAAGATAGACTAGTACTAGATCCAAGGATATTGATATCCTTGATGATGTTGTAAAAAGGAGTGGATCTCCTTTGGGATTAGTCGTTGGTGTAGTGTTGGGTAGTAGTTCCTCCATTGCAATGGAACTAGGTGCTTAGCCTAGTACCTAATAAAGGGTAGGCGACGTTGTGTAGGTGTGGTTCACCTTGGTGTGAAAGAACTAGGTACTTAGCCTAGTACCTTATAAAGGGTAGGCGACGTTGTGTAGGTGTGGTTCACCTTGGTGTGAAAGAACTAGGTGGTTAGCCTAGTACCTTATAAAAACGGGTAGGTGTGGTTCACCGACGGTGGCGACGCCTGAAGGCTTATGAACTCTCGTAGGTGACTCGGGGAGTGGAGTAGGGTAAGGAAGGTGTCCTTGTAGCAGAACCACTATAAATACTCGCGTTGTGGTTTTGTGCTTTACTCTTATCTTTTCATTCTACTTTTATATGCGCCATAAGGAGATTGGTGTAGTGTTTACGAACTCTCGAGTAGGTGACTCGGGAGTGGAGTAGGGCAAGGAAGGTGTCCTTGTAGCCGAACCACTATAAATACTCGCGTTGTGGTTTTGTGCTTTTTTACTCTTATCTTTTCATTACATACTTTTATATGCTTGTTTATCAACATCCAACACACACGTCCAAATAGATTGACATAAGTCGATCTAAATAGTTTAAAAGGAAGTTTTAATTGGCAAAACTATTCAACCCCCTTCTAGTTTTCCACAACCCCTCCCCTTCTAGTTTTCTACACATTCCTTTATCTCTTGATTTTTTTCACTAGAACCAATCTATCTGTATTTATTTTATTTTATTTTATCTTTTTTTAATCTATGAGTTAATTATAATTAAAAACTTAATCGACGAATTTAAAACGTACATGAAAACTCCTAAAAACTGCTAGACACCTAGGATCTCTTCGCTTCCTACGAACGACACGGTCTTGCCGACTAACTATATTGCATTGATCGTGTACACTGCTCGTGTTAGTTGTGGAAAACTAGAATGGGGGGGAGGGGTTGAATAGTTTTACCGATTAAAACTTCATTTTTAAACTATTTAGATCGACTTATATCAATCTATTTAAATGTGTGTGTTGGATGTTGATAGATAAGCATATAAATAAGTAAAACAAAGATAAAGAGTAAGAAGCACAAAACCACAACGCGAGTATTTATAGTGGTTCGGCTACAAGGACACCTTCCTTGCCCTACTCCACTCCCCGAGTCACCTACTCGATAGTTCGTAATCACTACACAACACAAACTCCTTGTGGCGAAGAAGCCTTTACAACGTCGCCTACTCTTTATCCGGTACAAGGCTAGACACCAGGTTCTTCATCGAGGTAGAACCAAACCTATCACAACGTCGCCTACACTTTATCCGGTACAAGGGTAGATACCGAGTTCCATTACTAAGGAGGAACTACTACCCAACACAACACAACACCTATCCCAAAGGAGATCCACTCTTTATTACAACATCAACAAGGATATCAATATCCTTTGACCCAAACTAATCTATCTTGTACATTGATGCACCATATCGAATGTATACCCTAGGCACCTTTCACTAATGCCTTTGACATGTCACCTAGGCACCCTTCACTAATGCCTTCAACACAGATTTTAGGCATCCTTCACTAATGCCTTTGACACGGATCTTTGGCACCTTCACTAATGCCTTCGACTTGACCCTTTAGACATCTTTCACCTATTTCTTCAACACAACACTTCTAACGAGAGAGGAAAGAACTATCAACAAGATAACATCAGTAGTCTTGATGATGACGAAGCTTGGCAACCCATGGACTTGAGCTTGCTCGACTTCAAGAGGTGGTGATCTCGCCTTTAAAAGGAACCTAGAGAATCACACAAACACAAAACTACATAGAAAGATCCTTTGGATATGAGGTTAGAGAGTTTACAACACTAAGAGAGAATGTGTGTGAGAGGGGTGAGATACAATGAAGAAATGAGTCACTATTTATAGACAAAAATCACTACTGTTCCACGGATCCCACGGATCCCTTGCTTGAGGGATCCGTCCAGTGTATTCCTGGGGATCCGTAGGACGCTCCTCCTAAATGGGTTGTGGGTCATAGATCATGGGTCATGGGTTATGGACTTTGGATAATGGGTATCCACATAGATACAATGTATCTAGAAGATGCAATGCATCTAGTCAATGGGTCATGGGTTAACTCCTTGGGTTATCGATAATACCCATTATGACTTCATGCATGATGTCATGCAATGGGTCATGAGTTATGGATTATGCTCCATGGGTATGGGTCATGGACTTTGGGTTTTACCCAACTACATTCAATGTGTCTAGTTAATGGGCCAGGTACTCAGATTCTTACCCATTACAATACATACTAAGTATGTATATATATACCCATTTTGTAAACACTAGTTGTTCTACATATGCATTACTATCACATGAAAAGACTATTACTTGTTTAGTGTTTTATATGAAAACGTAAGTGTGTTAGTAAACTATTGGCTCAAACCATTTACGTATTTTATTTGTTTCGTTAAAATGATTTTACGTTTGTTATCGACAAAACATTAGAAGATCGTAAAATATAAATAAACATTTTTACGGCTTATTTGTATTAACAATCTCCCCCTTTTTGTTGATGACAAAACATAAGATTATTTTAAGGAAAAACTAAAATTCGTAAAAGTTTGGATTGGAGTTTTTATTCTCTTCTCTCCCTTTTTGTCGAAACAAAAAGAGCGTCGAAAAGAAACTAACACATAGTTTTGAAGAAAAAACATGTAAAAACTAGAAATATGAAAAATAGAGAGTAAGAGATGAGAATAATTCTCGTCTTAGCTCCCCCTTGACGGGTACTTCCCTTTGTTGAGGGCGTCAAGTAATTTAGGAAGAATAAACCAGTGTTTTGCAATATCGTTTGCAAATGGTTTCGTCTTTTTGACGAGCATGCTCCCCCTTGACAAGTGCTCCTTTGTGAGGAGGACTTCAAGTAATAATTAAAACCTATGTGAAAGTATTGCAAATAATTTTTGCAACGTTTTACTTTGACAAGAAACTCCCCCTTGTTGAGGGTGTCAAAGTCTTCAAGTGTATATTGAAAATCTACAAAACAAAGGTTAGAAAACAAGTATATGATGCATAATTTCCTGCAAATAAGATTCAAGTTAGTAATAAAAAGGTCTTTTGTTGTACGGATCCCACAGTTCCTCCCTTGGAGGGATCCGTCTAGGCTAAAATGAGGGATCCGTCTGCCTGTATACTCAAGACAGCAATGGTGATGTAAAATGTGATGTCATCATCAAAATGAGTTATGTATTTAAGGCACCAAACATATACTCAAGACAATATGGCATATAACATGTAATATCATTCAATAAAAGTATGAGAAATGATATACAAATCTCTAAAGCTAAGAGAATGAGCAATACATGGATAAAGATTCCTAAACTATCTAATTTATGCTTAAGACTAGGACACCACTTGAATTCTTAAGCTCAAGGTTGTTTAGGTTTGTTGACCTCATCGAAACGTTCAAGGAGGTGATAAAACATGAAACGTTGCTCTTCACATAGTTCATGTACCAAGCCTTCAACATGTTGACAATGATAACAATCTTTGTCATGGCTCGGAAATGGTGGTGGTAGAAATGGAATGGCTTGATATGGAAGGTTGGGTTGAGGTTCCAAAAAAGTAGGAGGGATTTGTGGAGGTACATTCGGAGGTAGTTCAGCCAAGGGTGGTGGTGGTGTAATATATGTCGAGGATGGTGGTAGAGAGGTATCTACATCCATGTGATCGGGTGGTTAACTTTGATGATTCCCCATAATCCAAAAAGGACTATTTGAGGGTGATGGAGAAAAGAATACCGTGGTTGTAGCTGAAAACAGTCAAGTTATCTCACGCAAGCTAGCCACTTGTGAATGGCTAACCGTAAGAAACTCAAAACAACACACACCAAATGCAATTTAGATCGAGGAATACTGATGGATTCACGGGTCGTTAAGTCCCACGGAGGATGAATTGGTGTTTAACACGACAGATGTCGAATAATCACTAAGGATAGTGATCGGTAAGGATTTTGAGTTATTAATACCTAAAGAAAAGTTCTATAAATTACAGCGACTTAAATGCAAATTAAAGGAAATTAAAAAGTTAAAATATATTAAATAAACGCTATCACTATTTTTATAATGATGTTTTTGTGATTTTATAAAACAAAATAACTTAAATAAACTATTTTAACTAAAACGTAAACTTAAATTAACTAAAAACGTGACTTAAAATGAAAACGTACGTTATTTATAAAAATTACGCGAGTGCGCAAGCAAAAACGTAAAATTTGTGAAATAAAGGACCTACAAGTGTAAAAACAATTTTTTTACATACTATATGACAAAAGAAAATTTTAGAAAAAAGATTTATATTTTTTAGACTTTTATATTTTTTTTTATGAATTAAATACTAATTTAACCTAATTAATTAATTAAAAATACTAAACTAATTTGGAAAAATCTGAAAAACTCACAAAAACTACTTTGAATAACAAGGAATCTAAGAAAAATTAAAAACTACACTAGTGCTTGTTGAAATAAGTCATTAAATAAGCAAAGGTTACTAAGCTAAAAGCAAAAAAAAACTGGTTAAATATAATTAAGGTGCACACTTAAACACAAAAGACCCAAGGGCATGTTGGCAGTGGAGTGGTGTGTTGGAGCGTGGCTGCTGGGCAGCAGGTCCCTAGATCGAATCTTGCTCCCCACCATTTTTCTTCTTTTATTTTGGTTTTCAAATCTTAACTTCAAAACCCTTTAAGAGATTGGTGATGCGTACTAATAACAAAAAAGTTCAATAGACCAGATGGTCTTTACAGTTGTTGGTTGTGCGTGTGGGGCTGGAGGGGACTGACCTGGGTTCGAATCCCAGGCAGTACCTTTTTGAAAAATATATATTTTTTTTATTTTTCTTTTACAAACCAATTAAGCACAAGAAAATAAGCAATTATTAAAACTACAACTTTTATTGAAAAACACTAATAAGCTCTGAATTAGTCTTAAAATTCCAACAGTGGGCAAAAAGAAAAGGAATAAGAACAAAATTTTAAGCTAAGTGGTTAATAAGCTATCCAATAAGCAAAAGGAAACTAAAAAGAAGCTAAGTAGCTTATAATAAGCTAATGTTACAACTGAGAAAGCTAAATGAATTAGAAATAAGCTCTAAACAAACTCAAATAAGCATAAGCTTATCAGTGGCACACGGCAGTTTTTCAGAAAAATGGGTCAAAAGAAGCTAAGTGAAAAGCACTTAATAAGCTGATTAGGAGTGAACTACTATTTTTCTAATTTAGTTAAGCAGTTAAAATTTAATATCCCAAAGGCTTAAGTCCTAAATCCTAATGATAAGATCACAGTGAAATTGTAAAGTTTATTCAAAGCTGCTTCTAGGAAATTTTGACTTTTTAAATAATGAACCAGTTTGACTTTGATGAACTTTTGATTGATTCTATGGACTTATTATGTTGTATTAAGGTGTTATGAGATGAATTTAAGCTAAAGTACTTAGTTATAAACAACTTTGATGAGATATGCAATATAAACTCTTAACAGTGATATGCAAATTAAGATTATAAGCTATTTTGACTTTTTTCTAAACTAGGACTAGTTTATATTGTTTGACTGAGCTAATATGACCTAATATAACATGTATCAAATAAGAACAATGATATGAACTACCTTAAAACCCATTTTACACAGTAAACCAAACACCCTTATATAAGACTGATTTTACAATTTAGGGCAGTTCTGGCCAATTCAAACCATAATTTGGTTTCAATATTGACTAAACAACTTATAATGACTTTAAATAAACATATTTTAGAACAAAATAAGCAATTAATAAGCTAATCTAGATTTTGCTATTTTTGGACTTTTTTAGAGTTTTTGTTTTTTTTAAGGAAATAAAGCAAGCAACTTAAGACACAGAGTAAACTGATAAAATATAGTCACAAACTAATATTAAGCACAAAATAACTAAAATAAGCTATAATTAAGCACTGCTGCAGTAACAAGAAATTAAAAAATTGAAAACTGTCTTACAACCTTTCTGGCTTATAGGATCAGTACAAAGGGACTAGAACCTTTCCTAGCTTGTCCAAAACAAGCTATAAAACCCAGAATGAACTATCCACACAGCTTAAACTCCAAACTAGCTTAATTGGCACTGTTCCTGTTGACTTTATTTCACTCAGTCTGAAACTTGCATTCAATGCATAAAACTTCTCCAAAACACTTACAATGGCCTTAATAGTTAAAAACAAGCTTAATAGAACAAAGTTGATAGCTTAAAACATAGTAATTAACCACGAACAGTTTTGGCGGGAAAAACAGTTAAAGCTGAAAACATGAAATTAATGGATAAAAACACTTTAACTATGACTAATAAGGTTTATTCAATACAGAAAACATAAAACCCAGAAATTGTTTTACATAAAACTTAAAACATAAAATGAATTACACTACGAATGGTCTAAAAACTTGTGACCCCCTTATATCTTCTGTCTTCTTTCTCTTTTATAGCTCTCACAAAGTTGCTTTGAACCTTTTCTGGCCATTAGATTGGTCAAAGTTGATCTCAGCCATTGATTTTGCTTTTTGGCTCTAAGTTAGAAGTAACAGGGGATGGTAGCGTGTGGCAGAGAAGGTATGTTATTTGTTCCTTGGACTAGTGTGGAGGTGGAGGGTAGTGGGTAGACAACTGGAGACAGGTGGTGGAGATGAGCTGGTATACCAGGTGGCTATGGAGGTTGTGAGGTGGAGGGAAGGGAAAACAGGAACCGGTTTTATTATAAAGGAAGTTGGGCTGGGTATGATTTGGGCTGGATATGGATTTGGGCTGGATATGGATTTGGGTTTTATTTATTTAAGGGCTTATATAACTAAAAGGGTCCGATTGGTGTAGCTTATAAACACAATGACCAAAATTGTAATTAGGCCAAACTTGAGGACCAAAACTGCCATCCTTCCAAAGAACACACAAGGACCATTCCTGCCATTTATGATTAGTACAAGGATCATTATTGATTATTTTCCATTTTTGTAAATCCAAGGGCCTTTTATGTCATTTTTGAAACTTAAGGGACCAAACATGTAATTTTCCAAAAGTTTATCATAAGGACCAATTTTGTCATTTATGAATAGTACAAGGTTTATTTTTGATAAATTTCCATTTTTAAATTCACCAAGGACTATTTTTGACATTTTTCAAAGTTTAGGGACTAAAGTTGTCATTTTGTAAATTTTAAACTTTAAAGGGTTTATTTTGACAACTTTTGAATCCCATGGACCTTAAATGACATTTTTCTTTATTTTGATTTACCAGGGACTAAATTTGACAACTTTTGAAACTTGAGGGACTAAAACTGCCAATTATGCAAACTTGATACGTTTTTCATCTGATTTTGGTATTTTTGCATTTAAAACACATAAAACACTTATTTGTGATATTTTCATCATTTTGATACATTTATGAGTGTTTTCGGATGTTTTTTGATCTAGATGGTATAAAATGATGAGTATTTAGACACTCATCAATCCTCATTACTAAGATATTGCTAGTCCCTAGCAATGTTTTAAGAAAAATTAATGGATTTCATCTCTTTACCAAAAGCCATTACTTCTGGAGTAGCCAATTGTTTCAGTTCAAGTAAGAACCTTGGTACAATGATAACCAAATGATTTTGAGCAAATCATAAGCTTTCAACGGATTTGATTTGTCTTTACCAGAAGCCGTTTGCTTCTGGACTAGCCAACTCTTCACTAGTTTAAAGATATGGTGAGCTGAACACCATACAATTTTAGGCAAATTGCAAGCCATAAACGGATTTGAGATATCTTTACCAAGAGCCGTTTGCTCCTGGATTAGCCAATCCTTATGTGGGTTAGACATGGTGGACTGATTACCATTTGTTGTGTTTAGTACATAGTACTTCCACTAAATAAAAAATTTTAAAATTTGGCCATTTTTGGGGAAAAAGGGACTAAAAGGGTACATTTATGATCAAATTCGCGAATTTCCCCACTTAGAAATGAATATTGTCCTCAATATTCAAAGTACCTACTGTTATGTCGAAACTTAGAACGTAAAAGATAACATTATTAGCCAAGTGTAGAAACACAACATTTATTCTCTTTTTGATATTTACAATTTTCATTCATTTTTAGATCTATAAACAACATGTGGGTATCTCCCCACACTAGGTGGTACACATGGGTGAAAACCCATGTTTAACTCTTGTTTTGATTACCGAGTCGCTAGCTTGACTCGACCCGAATTAATTTGTTCATGGGAAGTAAGTGGAAGAGACAATCTCCATCGGACTTTCGCTCAAGATGTTTGTATAAACATTGAAGTACGTGAAAGTTCCACACCGATGAGATATACATAGAACCGCTCAAAATGATAAATGAAAATGCCGGGTCAAAGATAATGTCTTCATTCGAAGGAGTGAAGAACAGAGAAGCTACCGGATAGGTGAAGAAGAGAAAGAAAGTCGTGATAATAATCTTGACTAACTCATCATCATCGTAAGGGAATTCATGATAGCATGAATTTCATCTTTAAGCTCAATTGGTCTAGACATATCCGGGTGTGTCTAGATCAAAGTAGAAGTTATCATACTCGGTGAGATATGATATGAGTGAGTTCACGGAGAACTCCTCAAAGGAGAATGATTCATATTCGGATTGATTTGAGTGAGTTCACTGGGAACTCCTCAAAAGTGAATGATTCATAATCGGGAGAGAATTATGAGAATGATAAGTGGTAATACCACTAATCTTCTCTCCCATATGATCAAAATGGAACGCTTGCAATTCGGAATAGAATCATCGAACAAAAGTTCACTATCCTCAAAGGGATAGGATATGAAGTAGGCTTTTCATTAAAAGCCTCGATTCTAGAAATGAGAAGATTAACATTCAATAATGTAAGACGAAGAGCTTCGTCTTGGATTATTTCTTCATCATTCTCTTCTCCTGTCGACAAGCTCGAAGGTAATTCCCACATAACTTATGTCTCCACAAGATAAAGAATAGTTCTCATCGTAATCGAGAACATCTCAATATGATCATTTTGGAAGACAAGAGGAGGAGGATATCACATACATGGTCAAAGTTCCTGTGACTCTCTCGGATTGGGACAAGGTCCTCAACACTAGACTTTATGAATTCGTCCGATTCTTTTTCGTGAACAAAGTGTCAAGATGCTCGTCCCCATGTTCGAGAGAGTGAGTGGGAGATTCGGTGTGATGGCGGTTGCTTGAGAATGAATCTCAATCCTGGGATATCAACTGATGAACTTGATGAATTTTTATAAAATTGTAGGATACCAAGTGCATCCTCATCATCACTGTCATCAGGAATAAAACGAAATTGAGAGCTAGATCTGGCTGCTTTTTCTTTTGCAATTGATTCCCTAATAGATTTTTTGTGACAACTCGTAATTTCAGGTCATTTCTCAAAACAATTTATGTTTCACAATTTCAACATTTATCGTAAACTAGGTTTGCGTGTTCCAAATTCGCGTAACCTTAACGGTTTAGCGGCGAATTCATGATCATATCATCACGAACATTTTATTTGGACTAAGTCTAGTCTACATTTCATTAGCATCATTTGCATTATGATAGTTCATTCATGATTTTACATTTCACCTTAAACGCGTAAATTTTATATTAAATAAACGTTATCGCGTGAGTTATTATTTTGAATATTTAATCCGTTACTTCCAAAAATGATCCCGATATATTTTTATACTTACATTTAGTTTCTAAAAACTATATTTTGAGTTTACCTAGTGTTTTAAATTTATTTTGTATATAAATCGTCAAAGTTATATTAGTACGACGTTTTTCTTAAAAACTACACGATAATTATTATATCACTCAAATTTCACAAGGAATGTATTTTCACAATTTTTATGATATCATTATACTCTACTTTGATCCATTAAAAGTTACTTTTACCTAAAATTTCCTTAAATACACAAATGTATATTAAAGCTTACAAGTAATATCACATGTACATTATACTTACACATTTAACTATTACATAAAAAAAAAAAAAAGATATTTGTGATATACATCCCCCCCAAAACCGGTTCTAGGGGGGGGGGGTGAGACAAGAGTGGATTGGCATTTATGATAGTTGGTAAAATTTTCTTTTCTAACTTGATAGTATACATTCATACTCCAAGTAAATATCTCATTCATTTCTCACAAATTATTTCAAGTCAAGAAAACATTTCTTCTCTCTTTGTTCTCTCCATAACCGGCCATAGGTGTTTTCAAGAAGGGATCATAATTTTTTTTCAAGTTCAAGCATAAACACAATCTAGATAACACTCTTTATAAGGTTTTGAAATAAAAACCAAGAGTATTTAGGCTAAACCTTGTTCTTTGCACCTCATCATATTAACTTGTAAGCATATCATTTATATTTTTCATATCTCCTTTTCATTTCATAAGTATCTCTTCATTTTGGAGCAAGCATGCATGATTTGTGTTGTTTATACCATTTTACATGATTTTTAGAAAATATATATATAAGGTCATCCTATAATTATCCCTTGGTATATGTTGGTCTTGATGATGTCTAGGAACCCATGACACCCTAAGAAGGTGTATGGTAGGATTAGATTAGCTTTGGAGTTGATTTGAAGGGATTGGAATAGGTTTAGTACGATAAAAACTATTTTCGACAAGTATTAAAAGTGTTCTGTCCTTATTTTGATTTTCTGGAAAATCCGACAGTAGGCACGAAATTTTGGCCTTGATATTTAGAAAATATACTTTAAAACGAATCCGTGGCCGCTTGAACGGATTAAAACGGAGTTATAACGAAGAAGTTATGAATTTTAAAGTTTGACGACGAAATATATATTTTCGTAAAATTCAGCAACATATTTTTACTTTATTCGAGTAAAAACGAGTCCTAAGCTTTACAAATTATTCCGACTTGTCAAAATATATTAGTATACTTTGATACGAAGTTAAGGACGATTATCGTGAAAACGGATTTGAAACGACTAAGATATGCACGTTTTCATAAACTTGCCGTAACTATTATTTTCAGAAAAACTATATTATTTTTACGAGATAAGTGTTACGGTAACTAAAATGACCATGTTGACGGCTGTTTTTAACTATGATGTAGAACTTTTCGTAACGAAATGTCTTCTAATAAAATCAAGATCACCGAGCATATTTTTCAAAACGACCAACCGTTTGTATAGCGGAGTTTTAATAAATTATTTACGGATGCTCAAACTTGGCCGAAACTCATTTTTTTGCCACAATTAGACAAAATCACCATCTTTAACCTTTATTATCTTTATGTTCGAGACCTTTATGTCGAAAACTCCTGAACTGAAACTTTTAGATTTTGATACAAACTTTCCAACACCGTCGAGTTCGTTTCCTAACGATCGACGTACATCATTTTACGACTAGTTTTTCAAAGCCATTTTGTCACTTTTATGAAATTTCCGACGACATTATTTTTACGACGAAAAGTGATAATTTCACTATAAATCATTACGAAACCATTGTAGGATGACATTTTGACGTAAATACTTATAAAGTGATTTAAGAATGGTCAAGACGCCAAAAGAGTATTTTTCGACGATAAGTATTATTTTCAAAACTCACAAATGGTATAAATAACATACGAAATGCATGCATAACATTACATCATAACTCATTACGTATCATATCATTCATAATAGGTCAAGATTAACGATCACACTACATCTCGGTGTACTCACTTTTGTCTTCGCATCATTCCACCAAGTGAGTTTCATAGCCCTACTTTTACTTGTTTTCATAATCTTGTTTTGGGGAGATACATGCTCAACTATTTTTATGAATATCATGATTATTTGAAACTACATGCTTAATCGAACTTAATGTTTAGTCATATCTTATATCATAAATCATTGAGTGAATGTCTTAGGATTATCATCAATGAATGTCTTGGGATTATCATTCAATGAATGTCTTGGGATTATCATTGGGTGAATGTCTTGGGATTATCATTGAGTGAATGTCTTGGGATTATCATTGAGTGAATGTCTTGGGATTATCATTGAAATGAATGTCTTGGGAACATCATTGAGCTGGATGTCTTGGGATTTTCATTGAACTGAATGTCTTGGTATAATTATGTCAAGTAAACATTGATACATTAAGTCATGCATTATTATGTGAATTCATTTGATATCATGCACTTGAACATAAATTATGCACCTTTTGGCAGTGGGTTGTGAACACACAGGTTGCAAGTTTTGTATGGGCGAAACTTGGGACTGAGTGGATTTACGATGCCTTTGCTGCATAAACGATTTTGATAGTCTTTACATTTCATCACAAACTCTATGAACTCACTCAACCTTTGTGTTGACACTTTTTAGCATGTTTTTATCTCAGGTATCTAAGGCATACACTTCATGGCATGCATGTGGACACATCTTAGAGTCGCGGTGACGAAGCGTCTCACCTGGGTTTTTCATACTTTAAAACATCGTTTGAATTGTAACAAACTTATTTCTGCACAAGATGATTTTCATTTGGGACCTACACTTTGTAAACTCTGATTGTTTTATTAAATCAAACGATGTGTTTTCCAAACGACACTTTAGGTCGTTCAATATAACTGTGATTGTGATGCTATGACGATCAATCCCGTGAATTCCATTCACCGCAAAAAATGTAATTTGGGGTGTGACAGTTGGCATCGAGCTTCTGTTATAGAGAACTAGGTTGCATCATTGACCCTAGACTATAACTACATCATCATAGCATCTCATCATTTCATCACAAGTGCATATTCACTTTACATGCGGTTTATACGTATTTTTTCAAGTTATTTACTTTCATTTCAAAATCGATTGTCACATGGATGCCCTTAAATACACATCCCATCATACTCACATCGACTCCAATGTGATGAATGCCCCGTCATTCCCTATAAAAAAAAAAAAAAAAAAAAAAAAAAAATTCACCAAGTTGACTTACATTGCATAGTTACTCCTAAATTATACATAGCCTGATCACCTATGTCTAATTCAGGAAGAATCATGCAATGAAGGGAGTAGTAGGCTTATATGTGTAAGCAATTCTATGACCGAGCCAAATTTTCAAAAGACCCGTTACTCGAACCGATTTAGCCTAATCTCATGACAGTTCTTGTTTGATGAGTTGTGAGATTAAGTAAAAATCGGTTACCAAAAAGTCTTTTGAGGGTTTTGCTCGAGAATGGGAAGGCTTGCCTCATCAAACCCTAACCCCGAGAGACCAACACGAATCAATTCGTGGACCGAATTCCTTTTGGTTGGGCGAATGTGACAACTCGTAATTTCGGTCATTTCTCAAAACAATTTATGTTTCACAATTTCAACATTTATCGTAAACTAGGTTTCGTGTTCCAAATTGCGAACCTTAACGGTTTAGCGGCGAATTCATGATCATATCATCACGAACATTTTATTTGGACTAAGTCTAGTCTACATTTCATTAGCATCATTTGCATTATGATAGTTCATTCATGATTTTACATTTCACCTTAAACGCGTAAATTTTATATTAAATAAACGTTATCGCGTGAGTTATTATTTTGAATATTTAATCCGTTACTTCCAAAAATGATCCCGATATATTTTTATACTTACATTTAGTTTCTAAAAACTATATTTTGAGTTTACCTAGTGTTTTAAATTTATTTTGTATATAAATCGTCAAAGTTATATTAGTACGACGTTTTTCTTAAAAACTACACGATAATTATTATATCACTCAAATTTCACAAGGAATGTATTTTCACAATTTTTATGATATCATTATACTCTACTTTGATCCATTAAAATTTACTTTTACCTAAAATTTCCTTAAATACACAAATGTATATTAAAGCTTACAAGTAATATCACATGTACATTATACTTACACATTTAACTATTACATATAAAAAAAAAAAAAGATATTCGTGATATACATCCCCCCCAAAACCGGTTCTAGGGGGGGGGGGGTGAGACAAGAGTGGATTGGCATTTATGATAGTTGGTAAAATTTTCTTTTCTAACTTGATAGTATACATTCATACTCCAAGTAAATATCTCATTCATTTCTCACAAATTATTTCAAGTCAAGAAAACATTTCTTCTCTCTTTGTTCTCTCCATAACCGGCCATAGGTGTTTTCAAGAAGGGGTCATCATTTTTTTTCAAGTTCAAGCATAAACACAATCTAGATAACACTCTTTATAAGGTTTTGAAATAAAAACCAAGAGTGTTTAGGCTAAACCTTGTTCTTTGCACCTCATCATATTAACTTGTAAGCATATCATTTATATTTTTCATATCTCCTTTTCATTTCATAAGTATCTCTTCATTTTTGGAGCAAGCATGCATGATTTGTGTTGTTTATACCATTTTTACATGATTTTTAGAAATATATATATATAAGGTCATCCTATAATTATCCCCTTGGTATATGTTGGTCTTGATGATGTCTAGGAACCCATGACACCCTAAGAAGGTGTATGGTAGGATTAGATTAGCTTTGGAGTTGATTTGAAGGGATTGGAATAGGTTTAGTACGATAAAAACTATTTTCGACAAGTATTAAAAGTGTTCTGTCCTTATTTTGATTTTCTGGAAAATCCGACAGTAGGCACGAAATTTTGGCCTTGATATTTAGAAAATATACTTTAAAACGAATCCGTGGCCGCTTGAACGGATTAAAACGGAGTTATAACGAAGAAGTTATGAATTTTTAAAGTTTGACGACGAAATATATATTTTTCAGAAAATTCAGCAACATATTTTTACTTTATTCGAGTAAAAAACGAGTCCTAAGCTTTACAAATTATTCCGACTTGTCAAAAATATATTAGTATACTTTGATACGAAGCTAAGGACGTATTATACGTAGAAAACGGATTTGAAACGACTAAGATATGCACGTTTTCATAAACTTGCCGTAACTATTATTTTCAGAAAAACTATATTATTTTTACGAGATAAGTGTTACGGTAACTAAAATGACCATGTTGACGGTGTTTTTAACTATGATGTAGAACTTTTCAGAACGAAATGTCTTCTAATAAAATCAAGATCACCGAGCATATTTTTCAAAACGACCAACCGTTTGTATAGCGGAGTTTTAATAAATTATTTACGGATGCTCAAACTTGGCCGAAACTCATTTTTTTGCCACAATTAGACAAAATCACCATCTTTAACCTTTATTATCTTTATGTTCGAGACCTTTATGTCGAAAACTCCTGAACTGAAACTTTTAGATTTTGATACAAACTTTCCAACACCGTCGAGTTCGTTTCCTAACGATCGACGTACATCATTTTACGACTAGTTTTTCAAAGCCATTTTGTCACTTTTATGAAATTTCCGACGACATTATTTTTACGACGAAAAGTGATAATTTCACTATAAATCATTACGAAACCATTGTAGGATGACATTTTGACGTAAATACTTATAAAGTGATTTAAGAATGGTCAAGACGTCAAAAGAGTATTTTTCGACGATAAGTATTATTTTCAAAACTCACAAATGGTATAAATAACATACGAAATGCATGCATAACATTACATCATAACTCATTACGTATCATATCATTCATAATAGGTCAAGATTAACGATCACACTACATCTCGGTGTACTCACTTTTGTCTTCGCATCATTCCACCAAGTGAGTTTCATAGCCCTACTTTTACTTGTTTTCATAACTGCTTGGGGAGATACATGCTCAACTATTTTATGAATATCATGATTATTTGAAACTACATGCTTAATCGAACTTAATGTTTAGTCATATCTTATATCATAAATCATTGAGTGAATGTCTTAGGATTATCATTCAATGAATGTCTTGGGATTATCATCAATGAATGTCTTGGGATTATCATTCAATGAATGTCTTGGGATTATCATTGAATGAATGTCTTGGGATTATCATTGAAATGAATGTCTTGGGATTATCATTGAATGAATGTCTTGGGAACATCATTGAGCTGGATGTCTTGGGATTTTCATTGAACTGAATGTCTTGGTATAATTATGTCAAGTAAACATTGATACATTAAGTCATGCATTATTATGTGAATTCATTTGATATCATGCACTTGAACATAAATTATGCACCTTTTGGCAGTGGGTTGTGATCACACAGGTTGCAAGTTTTGTATGGGCGGAACTTGGAACTGAGTGGATTTACGATGCCTTTGCTGCATAAACGATTTTGATAGTCTTTACATTTCATCACAAACTCTATGAACTCACTCAACCTTTGTGTTGACACTTTTTAGCATGTTTTTATCTCAGGTATCTAAGGCATACACTTCATGGCATGCATGTGGACACATCTTAGAGTCGCGGTGACGACGCGCCTCACTGGTTTTTCATACTTTAAAACATCGCTTGAATTGTAACAAACTTATTTCGCACAAGATGATTTTCATTTGGGACCTACACTTTGTAAACTCGATTGTTTTATTAAATCAAACGATGTGTTTTCCAAACGACACTTTAGGTCGCTCAATATAACTGTGATTGTGATGCTATGACAATCAATCCCGTGAATTCCATTCCACCGCAAAAGCATGTAATTGGGGTGTGACATTTTCAAAAGCAATTGGGAATTTATTTTAGCAACCGCTCTTCACTAGCAATTCTTCCATGAATTTCTCATGTGAATTTTGAATGACGGGACATTGTGGGAGTGGAGATTTGTCAAAACCGGAAGGTTGACATTGATAATCATCATGAGGACCCCACAATATACACAAGAAAAACGGGAACATTATGAAATGCCGTTTTACTCAACTCCTCGGCTCTTTTCACCGACCCGTAAGCTCTAGATAAGTGTCTTGTTGGGTTTCTTTGAGGAGTTTGAGTCATTTGGCACCGTGGAGGTTGGTCGTGATATGGATAGTCGTAATTGTTACAAGGAAATGGATTCCTGCTTGACAATCGAGTGAAATGGGACCTCCACAGTTCACAACAAGAAACTGCTGAGCCCGGATTGGTGAATCATATGGATATTGTTCATAACCAAAGTTCGAGCATCACCGAAAACTGCTCATAGACAAACGTGCTTCCGGATTGACACTCAAATCCTTGGTGAGGACCTCCACAAAATTCACAGAAGATTATGTTGATTATATGAAGATAAGTCGGGTCTGCGGTGTGTGATTGGAAAATTTTGAGGGTCGTTAAATGAGTTCGGATTAGGATCATAATCAAATGAATTCCTCGAACCACAAAACAAACAACTCCGCTACGAATATCATTACCACACCTGCACACACGTACACAATGACATGGTGAACCAAAAGAGGCTCACCACAACCGACACAAGGAATAAACGATTCTATTTGAGAGTTATGAGAAGGAATCGGTTCATTCAAAGAATCAACAAAACCAACATGGTACTCCGAATGACTATTAAGACTCAAGAACATTTTGAAAAATCCGGAGGTGGGACAAGTGGTGTGCTCGAGAGCTAGCAATTTCCACCACTTCCGTTATGGTCTCCGGCTCGGTTCTTGAGAAACGTGAAGATTAGGCAAGTCATTCTTGCTAGTCACCGGTCTAAATTCGCATGTTTGCTTTTAACCAGTAAATCGTGAAAGTGTAGGATCAATTTTAGACGGCTTAGGAGCAATTGAGGATTAGATCTTTGGATAACCGTAGGTTGGACGATTTAGCACCTCCATTATTAGAGGAAGTACCGGTCCTTTGTCACCCGGGTTTCTCGTTCCATTTCCTACACGAATTAATGGATCATTACGAACAACACGAATTCTTGACATTTGTGATAAAGTAGGAAGTTTTCAACTTCGTTCCATTTCGTCGTAGTCGAGAGATTCCATGAGAATAGAAAAGTTAGAATCAAATAGATGAGGGTAAAGGAATAAAGAATCAAAAGGGTAAGAGGGTAAAGATGAATATTTTTGGATTTTTGGATAAACATTTTGTAAAAACAAAGAATGAAAATATTTTTGGTGTTGTTAACACTTTAGAAAAAGTGTTAATGAACTTTTTGATTTTGATTAACTTTACAAAAAAACTGTTTACAAAAAGGTGGTATATGTGCAAGTACGGGTCTGAAAATGCTTAAAACACGCTTACAGTCTCCCCGGCAGCGGCGCCAAAATTTGGTTGTAGCTGAAAACAGTCAAGTTATCTCACGCAAGCTAGCCACTTGTGAATGGCTAACCGTAAGAAACTCAAAACAGTTCACACACCAAATGCAATTTAGATCAGAGGAATACAGTGGATTCCTGGGTCGTTAAGTCCCACGGAGGATGAATTGGTGTTTAACACAGACAGATGTCGAATAATCACTAAGGATAGTGATCAGTAAGGATTTTGAGTTATTAATACCTAAAGAAAAGTTCTATAAATTACAGCGACTTAAATGCAAATTAAAGGAAATTAAAAAGTTAAAATATATTAAATAAACGCTATCACTATTTTTACAATGATGTTTTTGTGATTTTATAAAACAAAATAACTTAAATAAACTATTTTAACTAAAACGTAAACTTAAATTAACTAAAAACGTGACTTAAAATGAAAACGTACGTTATTTATAAAAATTACGCGAGTGCGCAAGCAAAAACGTAAAATTTGTGAAATAAAAGACCTACAAGTGTAAAAACAATTTTTTTACATACTATATGACAAAAGAAAATTTTAGAAAAAAGATTTATATTTTTTAGACTTTTATATATTTTTTTTATGAATTAAATACTAATTTAATCTAATTAATTAATTAAAAATACTAAACTAATTTGGAAAAATCTGAAAAACTCACAAAAACTACTTTGAATAACAAGGAATCTAAGAAAAATAAAAAACTACACTAGTGCTTGTTGAAATAAGTCATTAAATAAGCAAAGGTTACTAAGCTAAAAGCAAAAAAAACGGTTAAATATAATTAAGGTGCACACTTAAACACAAAAGACCCAAGGGCATGTTGGCGGTGGAGTGGTGTGTTGGAGCGTGGTCACGGCAAGCAGTCCCTAGTTGAATCTTGCTCCCCACCATTTTTCTTCTTTTATTTTGGTTTTCAAATCTTAACTTCAAAACCCTTTAAGAGATTGGTGATGCGTACTAATAACAAAAAGTTCAATAGACCGGATGGTCTTTACATTGTTGGTTGTGCGTGTGGGGTGGAGGGATGACACGGGTTCGAATCGAGCAAGACCTTTTGAAAAATTTTTTTTTGATTTTTCTTTTACAAACCAATTAAGCACAAGAAAATAAGCAATTATTAAAACTACAACTTTTATTGAAAAACACTAATAAGCTCTGAATTAGTCTTAAAATTCCAACAGTGGGCAAAAAGAAAAGGAATAAGAACAAATTTTTAAGCTAAGTGGTTAATAAGCTATCCAATAAGCAAAAGGAAACTAAAAAGAAGCTAAGTAGCTTATAATAAGCTAATGTTACAACTGAGAAAGCTAAATGAATTAGAAATAAGCTCTAAACAAACTCAAATAAGCATAAGCTTATCAGTGGCACAGGGCAGTTTTTCAGAAAAATGGGTCAAAAGAAGCTAAGTGAAAAGCACTTAATAAGCTGATTAGGAGTGAACTACTATTTTTCTAATTTAGTTAAGCAGTTAAACTTTAATATCCCAAAGGCTTAAGTCCTAAATCCTAATGATAAGATCATAGTGAAATTGTAAAGTTTATTCAAAAACTGCTTCTAGGAAATTTTGACTTTTTAAATAATGAACCAGTTTGACTTTGATGAACTTTTGATTGATTCTATGGACTTATTATGTTGTATTAAGCTGTTATGAGATGAATTTAAGCTAAAGTACTTAGTTATAAACAACTTTGATGAGATATGCAATATAAACTCTTAACAGTGATATGCAAATTAAGATTATAAGCTATTTTGACTTTTTTCTAAACTAGGACTAGTTTATATTGTTTGACTGAGCTAATATGACCTAATATAACATGTATCAAATAAGAACAATGATATGAACTACCTTAAAACCCATTTTACGAGAAACCAAACACCCTTATATAAGACCTGATTTTACAATTTAGGCGATTCGCCAATTCAAACCATAATTTGGTTTCAATATTGACTAAACAACTTATAATGACTTTAAATAAACATATTTTAGAACAAAATAAGCAATTAATAAGCTAATCTAGATTTTGCTATTTTTGGACTTTTTTAGAGTTTTTGTTTTTTTTTTAAGGAAATAAAGCAAGCAACTTAAGACACAGAGTAAACTGATAAAATATAGTCACAAACTAATATTAAGCACAAAATAACTAAAATAAGCTATAATTAAGCACTGCTACAGTAACAAGAAATTAAAAAATTGAAAACTGTCTTACAACCTTTCTGGCTTATAGGATCAGTACAAAGGGACTAGAACCTTTCCTAGCTTGTCCAAAACAAGCTATAAAACCCAGAATGAACTATCCACACATCTTAAACTCCAAACTAGCTTAATTGGCACTGTTCCTGTTGACTTTATTTCACTCAGTCTGAAACTTGCATTCAGTGCATAAAACTTCTCCAAAACACTTACAATGGCCTTAATAGTTAAAAACAAGCTTAATAGAACAAAGTTGATAGCTTAAAACATAGTAATTAACCATGAACAGTTTTGGCCGGAAAAACAGTTAAAGCTGAAAACATGAAATTAATGGATAAAAACACTTTAATTATGACTAATAAGGTTTATTCAATACAGAAAACATAAAACCCAGAAATTGTTTTACATAAAACTTAAAACATAAAATGAATTACACTACGAATGGTCTAAAAACTTGTGACCCCTTTATATCTTCATCTTCTTTCTCTTTTATAGCTCTCACAAAGTTGCTTTGAACCTTTTCTGGCCATTAGATTGGTCAAAGTTGATCTCAGCCATTGATTTTGCTTTTTGGCTCTAAGTTGGAAGTAACAGGGGATGGTAGCGTGTGGCAGAGAAGGTATGTTATTTGTTCCTTGGACTAGTGTGGAGGTGGAGGGTAGTGGGTAGACAGCTGGAGACAGGTGGTGGAGATGAGCTGGTATACCAGGTGGCTATGGAGGTTGTGAGGTGGAGGGAAGGGAAAACAAGAACCGGTTTTATTATAAAGGAAGTTGGGCTGGGTATGATTTGGGCTGGATATGGATTTGGGCTGGATATGGATTTGGGTTTTATTTATTTAAGGGCTTATATAACTAAAAGGGTCCGTTTGGTGTAGCTTATAAACACAATGACCAAAATTGTAATTAGGCCAAACTTGAGGACCAAAACTGCCATCCTTCCAAAGAACACACAAGGACCATTCCTGCCATTTATGATTAGTACAAGGATCATTATTGATTATTTTCCATTTTTGTAAATCCAAGGGCCTTTTATGTCATTTTTGAAACTTAAGGGACCAAACATGTAATTTTCCAAAGGTTTATCATAAGGACCAATTTTGTCCTTTATGAATAGTACAAGGTTTATTTTTGATAAACTTCCATTTTTAAATTCACCAAGGACTATTTTTGACATTTTTCAAAGTTTAGGGACTAAAGTTGTCATTTTGTAAATTTTAAACTTTAAAGGGTTTATTTTGACAACTTTTGAATCCCATGGACCTTAAATGACATTTTTATTTATTTTGATTTACCAGGGACTAAATTTGACAACTTTTGAAACTTGGGGGACTAAAACTGCCAATTATGCAAACTTGATACGTTTTTCATATGATTTTGGTATTTTTGCATTTAAAACACATAAAACACTTATTTGTGATATTTTCATCATTTTGATACATTTATGAGTGTTTTCAGATGTTTTTGCAGTCTAGATGGTATAAAAATGATGAGTATTTAGACACTCATCACTAGTGTCGTTTCATCACCTTGGTTTTGTTGTTGCGCTATTCTCTCTATTGAGGAGAATGTTGGCAATGGTGGAGGATGAGATGGCCTAGAAGGTAAGTCCTCTAAGTTGTAGAGGTGTGGAGATGAAAGTGGAGTGGTGAATGATAAGGCTATAGGCACCAAAGGTGATGGTTTAGTGGAAATAGGAGTGTTTGGTTTAGGATTCATAGTAGTGTTTGGCAATGGTAGTTTTATGGGAACAATCCTTTTGGGGATTGGTTTGATTGGCTGAGTTGGTAGAGGGGAAATCCTAGCATTTGTGGATTTAACAGGAGATGATTCGGTTGAAGAAATTTCGTGAACAACACGAGCAAGTTTCTTGGGTGGTCCTTTGGTAGATGAGTTAGAACTAGGAGCGTTTCTCATGATGAGATGATAAAAGGTTAGTGAGATAGAGGCTTCTAGTTGTTGAGAATTAAGTTGTAGATGGTCACTTAGAAGTCCTAACAAGATGGTTTATAAAGGGAAGGATTTTTAATGTAGGCTAAATAAAGATGACACAAATTGATCCTGTTGAATCACACGAATGCCAGGAACAACTCTTCCAATAATCGTTGATTCACAGAATACCGATTACTAGGATAATTCTTAGCAAAAAGCTGCCAAAAATAGACTTTTCGTATTTCTTGGAACTGATTATTCCACATTACAAAGGACCTCTTAAATAAGAGTACAAAACAGAAATGGGCCCTAAAAGACAAACGGGCCGAAAGTTATTGCATAAACAAAGTCCAAAAAAGACCCGAAAAAACACTAAAATACAAATAACTCATAAAATAGAGTGTTTCGGGGCTCAAAAGTTCTGAAAACCAACAAAGTCAGTTTCCCACCACGTGCTCCTCGTTCCAAGCTTCGATTTGACTGGTCATTCGCCTAAAACGGAGCCCCGTAGCCCAAGTTATGCCCATTTCAGTGAGGCCCCTTTTGTCACGCGATCTTGGGCCTCCAGAAACATAATGGCCTGTTCATCAACACTTGGGCCCACATCAATTTGGCAAGTGTATTCAAGGCTTAAACCACTAAGATCCTTTGAAATGTAATGATTTGCATGCACAAGAGTCAACTTCAGATTTGTATTGATCAAGAAGGTTAATTGAGGTAAGATGAAGTGTTCAAGTTAGCAAGGAGAGCTTGAAATGATTGTTTTAGCTAGGATTAGCTTAATCTGTCAGCCGGTTCCCTCCAATGAGGGATCCGTCTAGGCTAATCCTAGGGATCCGGCTCTCAGCAGCCAAGAAAAAAGGAAAATGATGTTTTGTGAGGTCTAGTACCTACACATCTTGAGTGTTTCAGTCTTATTAAGTGTCTTAAATGAAGAGGGTATTAAATGATCAAGAGAAATGATTGATGGTAGCTAACGATTGCCTTTTATGGAAAGAAATGGGACTTTATGAGCACCAATAGGTAATCAAAGATGACACTAAGAAATATGAGAGTGTCAAGTGGAGTTAAATGATCCTAGAGTTCAGATGGTAGTTTGAAAGAAATTTGGAAAATTCTTTAAAAATCATAATAAATGAAAAACTTGTTTTTGGCCTATTTTGAGGTAAGGACGACTAAAATCAATTTTCTAAAATTGAGAGAAATATCAAGCTAAGTGTTTTGAGATGTGAGGAACAATGTGTGATTATTGGAGCGAAAATATGGAGAGTTTTAGTGAAGTGATAAATCAAAAACATCTTGAATGTGATCCTAAATTAACTATGAGTGAGTGTGAGACCTACTGAGCTTGAGGAAGACTTGAGTAATCCTAAAGAATCATGTTTAACTAGTATGATATGTTCTATGGTAATGGTTTGATGTGTGGAGGTCTGCAAATCTTTTTCTGTTTTCCCGAATCCCACGGATCCCTAAATGGAGGGATCCGTCTAGTACAAAGTGAGGGATCCGGTTACTGCAAATCAGTAGCATTACAGAAGGTGTGCAGTTTTTGCATTAGATGATGCATACTAATACTACAAGTTTCTACTGTAAGTAACCATTAAAACAAGTAAATATCAAACATCAAAGTAACAAATGTAAATCTAGCACAATCATAAGCAACCATTGTTAATGAACATAAAATGTCTAAGATAACCATAAAGACAAGCATAATGTCTCTTTCGTCAATCTTTTCTCTTCTTCTTTCCTGAAGTCATGAGGTAGTTAGTTAGGCATTTGATCATCCCCTTTAGTTGCTTGAATTCTTCAGACTCATTTGGAAGAGTGGGAACTTGTTCAAAGTAGGTTATGGGATTGATTTGGACATTGGCAACGGGGTCGACTTTTTCTTCTTCTTCGTCCGAAGAGTCCGAGAGAGCACGAGGCCTTTTTCCATTGATCATGAGCTGTTTAGAGGGTTGTTTGGTGAGTGGTACCATGATGTGATCGACAAGAAAATGATCATCGTTGATAGGGGAAGGTTGCATTGCACTAACATACTCACGGAGTTGTGTTAGGAGCATACCATAGGGAAGTACCATGGTGTTGACTTTGAACACACCTACCATTCTTTTTACCATGTAATAGGCAAGGTTAAATGGACTTTGGTGAATGAGGAAATAGATCATTTGGACAAGACATGCATTGGGATGGTCTTTGTTCCTGACCAAATAAATGACATTTTCTCTAAGAATTTCTTCCCACTTTCTATAGATGGGAATCATTTCGGAGAGTTCCATTTGAAAGGGATCACGGTGGATGAGTTCTTTGTTGCGGTTGAGGCGAGATTGGTCAGCTCTAATTTTTAAGATGGTGTCTCGAACAACTGTGGGTTCATCGAGAGGAGTGTGATTGATTGGTTTTGGTTCTAATGCAAAAGATTGAGTGGATATTGCCCAATCTTGGGAGTGCATACAAATACCTTCACATGGAATGCGAAGAATTTGTGCAAAGGTGTTGAGGGGTAAGGTGATGGTTTGGTTGTTGATGCGCGTATAACGCGTTTGGGGTCAAAGGAACTTCCTTTTTGTCGAGCAAGTTTTTCAACACCCTAGGCAGTGAACCTAATCGTTGTAGTGTAGTATTGGGTAAGCATCGGGTATTGATATCGTTCTCTAGGGGAATAGGAATGCTAGTAAGAAGTGTACTACGCTAAGGTTAAGGTTCAGGATGATTATTTTTTATCTTTTTATATATTTTATAAAGCTAAGGGTAAAATCTCGGGGTTTGGATTTGGGGGTTTGGTACTTCTACCGATTACTCTACTATCTAATTATCTAAACTATGGGTAGTATTATGTATATTGATGTGTGCTCGTATGATGATTAAAAATGTTTCTACTTAGTTACTATTACTCCCTAGTTATCTTTTATTGGTGGTTGAATTGTCACGTCCTTATTCTTAATGCGTTGTGTTTTCTAAGGTTGTAGAGTATGCTTTTTTCCCTAACTCTTTGAGACTACCTTAAGGTTATTGCCTACGAAATCTATAGGTTTCATAAACTAACTCTAAGGTTATCTTTGGATGTTTAGCCTACAATTCCGCTACGTGATTCATAAGCTAAGATTCACAAAGATTACTCAAGCATTCAAACACAACGATGGCCTAATGCACTCCTAAACCAATTAAAATTAAGATAAGAGACAACCAATCAATAATTAATAACTAGGTTTCATAGATCTAAGCAAACACACAAGAAATTTAGCCGGACATGTTCAACACGCAAGCATACACACATACAATTGAAGACATAATGAAATCAATGAAGTAAAACACTTGTCTTGATGTAAAATAGGGTACGAGAACCCTAAGATACTGTCCAAACCGGACTATAATCGTTTTAGGTTTTTACTCCACAAGTCTACCTCATAAAATTCTGAAAATTCGATTTCTATATATAGTTTTACAATTGCGACGACGTCGCCTTATAGGTGGGACGCCTTCAGATCGCCGTCATTAAGGTTTCGTCTTGGCCAAGTAATAGTTGGGATGGCGTCACGTTGGAGTTGTGACGTCGTCTGATTCTGGATCTAGGCCGTCTGGGATGAAAAGTCTTCGTGACGCCCTTCCTCTTCAAAGCCTAACGCCGTCAGGTGTAATTTAGCAAAAAGTCTACTGAGCCGTCACAAATTTGATTACGTATAGAGGGACGGCGTCGCCCTTAGATTGTGACGCCGTCTACTTCAAATTCAGCAGCTTGAGTGCCTTCGATCTTGACGTAGCCATTTTCTTCATATATTCACTCCTTTTCGTCCAAATATGCATCATTCCAACATTTTGCTTCCAAGAGACCTAAAAAGTGAAAAGTAACGAAATTAAGCAGTAACGGATATAAAAGTGGGCGATTAAGGGTTTAAATGAGCCCTTAAAAGTGTACGTTTTAAATCCTTATCAAATATCCCTACACTTGGTATTTGCTTGTCCTCAAGCAAATATGCTTTTGGCCAATCAATTTATAAGTTAGGGGGCATGAAGCATTGGTTTAACATAATTCACAACAAGTAAAAGCACCGCAATAGTCATAACAAGCACGAAAATTATATACTAGAACCTCACAAGAGGTGTTTGGATTCTCTCATCTCTCGGGTGTATATGAAATACAGTAAATGAAAATGAAATATAAACACTCATTAACCGGTCATAGTACATAGATTACCATAGGCTTGAGACTAGATCAAACCTCCACGGCTTTGGCATAAGCACCTATGAACAACTATCTAAGAGGTCTTTAAAAGGGTTGTAACGTTAGGCTTACGGTAGGGAAACAAAGGGTTTGGTTGGATAGGCGATTTAGTGGTGGCAAGTCAAAAATCTTATGTTACTAGCCTGAAAAGAATGGCGTTGCTAAGCCAAGACTCGAATCACTAAACTCTAGATACTTGAAACAAACAAACATAAATATAAAGATAGATGTGGGATGGTAGCCCATTTTTTTTTTTTTTTTTTGCATACACTTTTACTCTCCCATCCTCTACGATAACATCAAAATATAAGGGATTTATAGAAGCATCCCTACACTTGAGTTTTTATTACTCTAACACTAATTTGACCCGAATTGAAAAGATCAAATCACTTGGAGTACTTTATTAAGTAAATAAAGGGAATTTGAATTTAACGTTCTTTCCCGTTACTCTATAAAATTTTACTTTACCCATGAGTCCCAATCATCCCAAAATTGTGCACAAAAGATATGACTCGACTTAGCAACCATGCAAGTAACTAGATAATTAAACTAAGGGTTTAGTATGATAACAATAATGCACTAAAGGTGAGTGCATACAAGGTAGGCTAAGGCGATTTGGGTGTACATTTGGGGGTGGATTGTAAAAAATGCTCTTCATTGATATTATGGAAAACCGAAACATTACGAGAACCGCGAAAAGGATAGGCTCTGAGGGGTTAACTAGGGGTATCATGTACTAAAGATGAGTACATCGCAAGGGTGTGGGGTAATTACTTAACCGATGTGGAAGAAGTAATTATAATACGGGTATCAAACAAGGGTTATCTTAATGCCTCTTATCATTTAGTTATTCCTAACTATACAAGTGTAGTCTCACTAATGATCTCGGGATGCATCACAAAACAAGTTCTAGAATCTATTATACTACCGGTACACTCTCGAAGCATTAAAGGGGAATGGTTTAATTCCTATAGATATAGGGGCGAACCTCACATTTTTGGGGGGGAATTTGAGTGGTAAAAGGTTTTTGTGCTAGTCATATAACTCCTATCCATGTGACGCTTTAAGAAAATAGACGAAACCTTCGCATAAAATCAGTGGTAAAACTATATATGACTCAACTACACTAGGATATAATGCTTGTGGAATGGATGTTTGCAGATTTTCTGGAAAATTAAGACCTGAGAATTTCCAAAAATTTATAAATAGCACAGAAAACACAAAGAATTTCATAAGCTATTTCTGCTCCTCCTGACGTAGTCAGGTTATAATCCTGACGGCGTCAGGTTATCCTGATAGAAACTGGTCTGCTGAGTTTTTCTGGAAAAATTCAGGAAAAATTACACCTTTAAAATCTAGAAAATTCTCGCAAAACATCCATTATGACTCGATACAAGCATTTGACTCTAACAACACACATATATATCATTTTCAATAATCGTAGTTCTCATGTTTACGTTCTTTTAAAAACGTGTGTAATCTTCCCTACACGTATCCTTTTTGTAAAATACCTTTATATGTAATTAAGACGAGGTTAAAGACAAAATAAAGCATTTTTACAAATTAAAACATGAGAACATACAATAATGAAAAGATATATGACACACAAACAAGCAAACAATTAAGCATGGGTTGCCTCCCATGAAGCGCTTTTCTTTATTTATGAGTCTTGTAGCTAGACTCGAAGTCGTGCTCCTATGTGATCTCGTTTTTCATCCTCAATGAAAACTCTATCATATTGACAAAATTCTCATCTACTCTATACCTAGGTCCGAGGGTCAATGAATCCCTATAGTAAAGTCTCCTTTTCTCCCACATGAAGTTCAAACCTTTTTCAACATCGTCTTCGCTCTTTTCCTCAAAAGCTCTAATGTTTTCTCATCGTCCCCTTTCACAAACCCAACCGTTCCTTCGGACTTGTTATAGCTCATTTTAGACTTTTCAACAAACGGTTTTCCTAATACAACTTGGGACAAGCTATAGTCAATGACACATCCTATGTCTTCTAGGACCATAAAATCAACTAAGTAGGTGAAGTTTCCTATAAAGACGTGTACATCCTTGACTCTTCCCACAAAATTTCAAACCCCACCCGGATACTTAGGGTCTCTCCTAATCTTAAGCCGCTCATTCATTATGTCATTGTAAACTGCTGATGACATCACATTAATGGGAGATTCTGTATCTATGTAGGCGTGCTCGACATTCCTATATCCAATCATACAAGGGATTTTGATGTTCCAAGGATTTCCTCTCCTAATCTTTGGGCATATCCTAATGATGGGTGATCGAGGATTGTCGATTATGTATTGGTGGTATGCAACCTCTTCCTTAGTGGGGTAAAGATTGAAGTAAGCACTATTTTCCGCATTCACATTTTCATTCACTAAATCATTACCCGAACTACTGCTAATCATGGAGCCAACAATCGAGGCGCTAACCGCTTTTTCAACAGCGTCCCTAATTGTACTCTCAAATACCCTATGCAAATCTTGAAGATCGTTGTTTCTACTAACATATCGGTTGCGACGATTGTTAGAGGGGTGTTGGTCAATGGGTTGTGGTTTGAGTGGAAGTGGTTTATTTTGTGGTGGGTTGGGTGGATAATCACCTTCCATGATGAAAAGTGATGGGATTACTAACAAAGTCACGAAGAAGGGGGATAGACTACGAGGAAGCTAAAAATGAGAAAAAATCTTACTTGATAGAAATCAAGCAAGGGAACCTAAACGATATAGAAATCTAACTAGCTATTCTATTCCCCGGCAGCAGCGCCAAAAACTTGATGCGCGTATAACACGTTCAGGGTCAAAGGAACTTCCTTTCCGTCGAGCAAGTTTTTCAACACCCTAGTCGATGAACCTAATCGTTGTAGTGTAGTATTGGGTAAGCCTCGGGTATTGATATCGTTCTTTAGGGGAATAGGAATGCTAGTAAGAAGTGTACTATGCTAAGGTTGAGGTTGAGGAAGATTATTTTTTATCTTTTTATATTTTTTATAAAGCTAAGGGTAAAATCTCGGGGTTTGGATTTGAGGGTTTGGTACTTCTACCGATTACTCTACTATCTAATTATCTAAACTATTGGTAGTATTATGTCTATTGATGTGTGCTCGTAGGATGATTAAAAATGTGTCTACCTAGATACTATTACTCCCTAGTTATCTTTTATTGGTGGTTGAATTTTCACGTCCTTATTCTTAACGCATTGTGTTTTCTAAGGTCGTAGGGTATGCTTTTTTCCCTAACTCTTTGAGACTCCCTTAAGGTTATTGCTGATAACATCAAATAGTCCTGAATATTAAGTGTCAATTTCCCCCAATAATGCTTGTAATTTATATCATTTATATGGATTTACGCTTGTTTTCCATTGTTTTCCACTTTTAGGTAAATTACGAGCATTGGAGCTAAAGAGACGCGGAATTGGAGAATTATCAAAGATTTATCAGAGTATGCTCACTTTGAAGAAGTTACAGCGTAACACATCTCTCACATTACGCCGTAACTAAAGCGTGACTCAGAAAGCCAACTCATCAGAGGATTACGGCGTAACTCTCCCAAAGGAGTACGACGTAACTATATTAGGTCAAATGATGTTCCACGCCGCTGATAACTACGCCGTAACTCTTACATAAACTCTGGCGTAACCAAGAATTATTGAAGATATGACGTAACTACTTCTAAGGTTACACCGTAACCAGCAAATCTAGTGCAAATTACGAAGAAATAGAGGATTACGGCGTAACTATTCCATTGGTTACGCCGTAACCCAGATCTGGCCTATAAATACCCTACGATTTCCAGCATTTCAAATCATCCCATTTCACACACCACAACCAAAGAACGTGGGAAGAAGCTAAAGCGTGTCTAGAGGAGCATACTGAGTGTCTCAGGAGAAATCACTCCCTACGATAAGAATTAGCATTTTATCTTTTCTTTACTTTCGATTCATGTATTTCGTAACATTGAATATTGATTTGATTTGTATGGTTAATATGAGCGGCTAAGCACCTCTTGGTGCTGGGCTAGTTATGATTCCTTAATTGTTTTTTTTTGCATTTATATTACTTCCGCATAACTATTTCTAAGTGTATACATGCATAGTTTATTGGTAGCTACCCTTGTTTTGGTAGTTTTGAATGGCGGTAGAGGCTAGTTGCTTAGGAGATATGACCAACTGACCCTAAGTGAGTAGACTGAGACGGGAAGGGTAAGATATGACCAACTGATGACCCTTTCTACTTGTGCGATTTGACCAACTGATCACCTACCATTTGGATGAACTTAAGAATTAGGGGGTGAGTGTTTAAGTTGCTAACACCCGGGCACTCACTATTATAATTCTAGCATGTAGCGGTACTTAATGACTCGACTTAGGGGACCAGGAACAACTGGACTTATGAGGGGACACGTGACTTCTCCAGTGGTGGCATCTTTGCTGATAGGTTAGGGCGAATTGACCAAATGATGTCCTCTCGACTTTGACCCAACCTGAAGTAATTGGAAGTAATTAGACATAGACATTACTAGCTAGGAGGAATAACTAGGTTAGCACCACTCTCCTCTATTCATTGAACCTTTGCTTTTATCTATTTTAGTAGTTAATTAATTAATTCCTTATCAAAATCATATTAAAATCTGTGACACCTAGACTTAGTAATAATCCAATACACATAGCTCTTGGGACGACTTCGGTTTTACCGAATACTACACTACACACGATCGGGTACACTGCCCGTTAGTGCATTAGGGTAGACCATAGGTATAACGAGACAATATAAATATTAAAACACAGTCAAGAAACTTGCATCAAGTTTTTGGTATTCTTCGCCGGGAGTTATATTAGGATTGCTATTAAGTCTTTCATTTGTTTTTGTCTTAATAATTTCTCAAATTCTCACGATCACTATTCAAGTTTTCAGGTACCATGGAAGTTGTTAACATTAATGACCTCACTCTGGAGGAATATTTAGCATTAACAAGGGAAGAACAAGGACCAGGGATTGTTAGGCCGGCTATCGCAGAAGATTCTCAAATTGAAATCAAACCTCAATTCATGAGGGAATTACACGCAAATCCCTTCTCTGGAAGCATTACCGATGATGCTCATGAACATATAGATAACGTGGAATACATTGTAAGCCTACTCAAAATTCCTAGAGTCCTAAACGATGATGTAATGTTACGGGTATTCCCTATTTCTCTTACGGGATATGCTAAAAGATGGGTTGATCGATTACCTGCCGGAACAGTCAACACCTGGCCTATCCTAAAAAGTTATTTCATTCAGAGGTATTGTCCTCCATCTAAGACTGCTAAGCAATTAGAAAAAATCCATAACTTCAAGCAAGAGGGTGATGAAACATTGTACCAGGCATGGGAAAGGTATAACGATTTATTATACAAATGCCCTACTCACGAACTCAACAGCCAACAAAAGGTGAACGTCTTTTACAAAGGTCTGAACATCTCCTCAAGACAAATGATCGATTCTCAAGGGCCAATTCCTGGGATGACTCCTACATTGGCTTTAGAAACTATTCAAAAGATGGCTGACAACTCTCACAAATGGCACAATGGGGGGAGCAACCGAAGTAAGAATGGAAATATGGAAGGCCTTGCAGCAATAAACAACAAATTAGAAAGTCTCGGAAGAGACATGAAGAAGCTCAAGGAAAATGTGCATTCCATTCAAGTGGAACGAAATGGAGCTCCACTGACTAAGGAATGTTCCTCCAACGAGGAAGTTAAAAGGATCGAAGAAGTAAAATATAGAAGTGGGAGCCCTTTAAACGGATATAATGATAACAGGCCCAAATATCGAGAAAAGTCCTCAGGATTTTACACAAGAATCAACAACAATCCTCCTAAACCAAGCCTTGAAGAAATAATGCATAGACACATCGAGAAAAGTCCCCTGCATCAATTGCCTACGAAATCTCTAGGTTTCATAAACTAACTCTAAGGTTATCTTTGGATGTTTAGCTTACAATTTCGCTACGTGATTCATAAGCTAAGATTCACAAAGATTACTCAAGCATTCAAACACAACGATGGCCTAATGCACTCCTAAGCCAATTAAAATTAAGATAAGAGACAACCAATCAATAATTAATAACTAGGTTTCATAGATCTAAGCAAACACACAAGAAATTTTGCCTGACATGTTAAACACGCAAGCATACATACATACAATTGAAGACATAATGAAATCAATGAATTAAAACACTTGTCTTGATGTAAAATAGGGTATGAGAACCCTAAGATACTGTCCAAACCGGAATATAATCTTTTTAGGTTTTTACTCCATAAGTCTACCTCCTAAAATTCTAAAAATTCGATTTCTATATATAGTTTTACAACTGCGACGGCGTCGCCTTATAGGTGGGACGCCGTCAGATCTCTGTCATTAGGTTTTTGTCTTGGCCAAGTAATAGTTGGGACGGCATCACGTTGGAGTTGTGACGCCGGGCTTGATGAGTAGCGTCATCGATTACGGATCTAGGCCGTGCAGGATGAAAAGTCTTCGTGACGCCCTTCCTCTTCAAAGCCCGGCGCCATCGGTGTAATTTAGCAAAAAGTCTACTGAGCCATCACAAATTTAATTACGTGTAGAGGGACGGCGTCGCCCTTGGAATGTGAAGCCATCAGCTTCAAATTCGGCAGCTTGAGAGTCTTCGATCTTGACTTAGCCATTTTCTTCATATATTCACTCATTTTCATCCAAATGTGCATCATTCCAGCATTTTGCTTCCAAGAGACCTAAAAAGTGAAAAAGAACAAAAATAAGCAGTAACGGATATAAAAGTAGGCGATTAAGGGCTTAAATGACCCCTTAAAATTGTACGTTTTAAATCCTTATCAGTTGTTGACAATGAAAGTGATTGAAATGCTTTCATAATTGTTTCGAATGATCTTAACACTTTTGTAAAACTCAAAGATAAAAACCGGACAAATTTGTTCATCAATATCTAGGAGACAATTAAAGTTAATTGTCGAGAAGACTTGACGAATGTCGGTATTTTCAAGGAAACATTCCTTGACAACACGACCTTCATGGATAAGTTGTTTTTCAAGATTTTTGAAAATTTTGCGATTGGTTTTTGAAAGCTCTTCTTTTCGATAATATCTAGAGAGGTAGTGGACAGTGTCATGGTGATCTTGTTGAGTAGCTTTGGGCATGATTGATCCTAGAAAACAAATATTCCAATTAGGTAAAAAATTTCAAGATGGGTTTATGGTTTTGATTGTATTAACAATGTTATTTTGAAAAATCTTTAATTACATAGAACCCCTTTTATAATTAGTTTTAGCAATACCTAATTTCTCCAATTGGAAATAAATTGAATCTTAATTGAAAAGTCTAAACCATAAACCCTAGGAAGAAGATGATGATGAATAGAACATATGAGTGTAATTACTTACAATGATGTTCAAGAATGAGATGCTTGAGGATATGAAGCTCTATGGAGATAGAAGAGGAAGTTAGGTTGTTTTGGTGTTTGTGGGGAGAGGGAAAGTGGATTATTTTGGTTTTGAAAATCGTATATATGATTTCTGTCACACGGTTTCCCCGGATCCCTTGTATTAGGGATCCGGCTAGTACAACTTGTGGGATCCGGCTACTGTGGACAGAAAAAGAAGTTTTTTGTTAGGAATTAGAAATTCCATAGTGAAGAGTCGGTCACCCCAAATATAATCTAGCATAAGTTAGCTCGTAGACATATCATTATTTACTTGTTTATTAGTCAATTATTAGCATAGCTTAGTTTAGAGCAACACCGTGGAGGAAGGACGGGTCTTTACCCACTGTATGCCTGATCCACAGTCCGAAGGAGGATGTGTAGTATGTAACTATAAATACCCTCTACCTCCCAAGGTAGAGGGTTGGACCTTTTATTCTAATCTAACCTTTTCTCTTTTGTTTAATCTCTCTCTAGAAAGGCTCCCATTCTACTTTCTCTCTCTAAACTCTCTATACTATTCGATCCATACTTGTGTTTGATATGTGTTTATGAAATCCAATATCTTACAATTGGTATCAGAGCCATGGTTTGATCATCTATCTTACATGTTCTTGGATTTCTACTGGTTTTATATGGTTTTTTGGTTTGAAAGAGTTTAGAGTTATTTGCATCATTTGGATCATTTTTTGTGTTAAAGTTTGGATTTTGATTGTACTTTTGTGTTTAGAATCATTATAAGTGATTAGGTTTTGACTTAGATGGCTTGAATCAGTGTGGTTGGGTTGTTTTTGGATTGAAAAGTGTTTCTTTTTGAATATTTCTACCTAGCGACTTGTGTCTCGGACTAGAGTTCTTCGTAGCGACTTGTCTCTACATTTTCAGCGACTTGTCTTTTTTGTGGGAAGCGATTTGTGCATAGATTTCTTCGTAGCGACTTGTCTCTACGTTTTCAGTGACTTGTCTTTGTTGTGGGTAGCGACTTGAGCACTAGCGACTTGTCTTTTGAGACAAAACGACAAATAGTACAAAGTAGTGGTCGTACTGTTTTGTTTAGCGAGTTGTCATCTAGCGACTTGTAACTAGCAATTTGTCTTCATAGCGAGTTGTCTCTAGCGACTTGAGCATCTAGCGACTTGTCAACTAGCGATTTGTCTTCATAGCGAGTTGTCTCTAGCGACTTGTGCACCTAGCGACTTGTAACTAGCGAGTTGTCTTCATAGCGACTTGAGTACCTAGCGACTTGTATACCTAGCGACTTGGTGCTAAGCGACTTGTATTCATAGTTAGAAGCGGTTTGACCATTTCATCAGTGCGTTTTGTTGACTTTTCCCGACAAAACTTCAAACGGCTATAACTTTTGAACCGTAACTCCGTTTTCAGCGTTATACCCATCAAAACGACAGTGAGAACGAGGAGAATGGCACGCCGAATAAACTAAGTATTGTTTATTCGAGTCAACCATCGAGGCCTAAATCCGTTCAGAACAGAAGTTATTGAGGTTTTTAAGTTTTTAGACCTAAATTTCTCCGTAAAATCGTGCAACAACCAACCCAAATCACAACCAAACAACATCTCTGCTAATCCTACAGACAATCATAAGACCCAACACACAATTGTCTATCATTGTGTCGATCCATCAGTTATCTTAACACGTTCTATTGGTCACTATATCACGGTTTCTTCTTGATTTTGTAAAATCTCGCGAAAGAATCTATTTCTCGGTTTTAATCATGGACTTGTAAAATCCCGTGCATACTACAACATCATGTCTTACACTACTGACCGAGTAATTTCAGAAGTACTTAAATTGTATGATGTTGTGGATAACAATGATAATGTATGCTACACTGAACGATTAAAGATGATTGAATCAATCAATGATGATTTGAGTTCTTCATGCTCCGAGTCCAATGAGAAATATTTGCACCTGCTAATGCTACAGAATGCCATGCAAATGGAAAGCAACATTGAACCTTATCAACAACTTCACTCTCACCTCATGTTACTTCTATCCATAACAATGGAACGAACATGTATTGCCCTCTTCCGTCAGGACTTATCCACATTAACAGGAACTTTGCTGTTAAACCTAGAGCAATTGGAGCTACAACTTGACAAAGAGAAGGTTCAAAAGGATAGTTCGATCTTTGCACTTCAAGTGATCTACAAACATTTTCGGTCATTCATTAGAGGGAATTCACATCGATTATGATCAAGACATGGTGAAATGTCTTTCAAGACACACTGGAATGGAAATTTGCGTGTTCATAGAGACACTTATCCATCTCATGGATAATGTGGAGAAGTATATTGAGGAAGTTACTCGAAAGATGAAAAAATGGATGAGAGTCAGTGCGGTTGATGAAAGTTGTGATGAGTTGGGTAATGTATCGATTGAAGAATCGGTGGTCTTTGAATGCAAAATGTCGAGACAACAAATAATGATGTAACCAACTATTCGATTACTCTAACATACAAGAAGTAGATCGATGTCGAAAGGGGAATGAATGTCGGGCACAATCAAAAGATTGTAGTGTTGAGCGGGTATAGCACCGGATGATGGATCGATTGACTTTGAATCGAGTCTCGAGAGCAGTTAAGCTTGAAACGACCCGGTGGTCCGGTGACTCTTGTTACACATGATGTGGATGCGGATATCGGATCGAAAATTAAGCGGGTTTCATGTAATGAGGTACCTTAATCGTTCTACATAGTGCATCGCTAAAGTACTTAAACAAACCGATCATGATCTTGAACATGAATTTGATAAATGTTACAGAATCAAACCGAGTCGAGATTAAGTGTTTCAAAACAAAAGATATGGTTGATAAAAGGATTTTGATGAACTTTCAAAAACTCTCAAATCTTGAAAACATTGCATTTCACTTGAAATTTCAATACGAGTAAAGAAGAAAGTTTTCAACTTAACAAACCATGTAAAATCCGGAACTTCACGAATTAGTGAACTTTTGAAATTAACGATTTAAAAGCTCGACTTCAAGCCAAAAACTCGACTATCAACAATTTGAAGAAACATATTTCTGGTATGCATGTGAAAAGTAATTTGGTTACAAGTAATTCTGATATTAATGCTATTGATGATATTCAAATGAGAAACGATGAATTTGCAGTTTGTGTGGCCAAATTACTAAAGGAAAATGAGTCTTTGAGAAAGCATCGCATAGAATTAAGTGACTCTGTCAAAGAAGCTAGAACTAAGTCAATGGAATAAACAAATTCTTTGATAGAAAAAATTGATGAACTCAAAGCTCAACTTCGTGAAAAGAGTTTCGCTATTGTTGCCTTAAAAATAAGATTAGGAAAGCTGTAGGAAAAGTGTGAACACTAAGTTTACAAAACCATCAACCTTGGGAAACCGGTTTCTCATCCCATTAGAAACCGATCCGTTGTTAGGTAGCCTCTGCGTTTATATCGAAAGACCAAAATTTTCAAAACACGGTTTGCCTCCCAAGTTGATGAGAAACAAGTTTTGTCAAAACCGGTCACTTCACTGAGTTGCCTAAAATTATGCTTCTAGTTCCTCTAAACCGCAACAAGCGACTACTTCTACTCCCAGCACCTCTAGGATTGGTTCGAAAAATGTGTCAAAACCAAGCATTAATTCAGAATTCATATGATATGAATGACTTGTGGAAGAACTATTATCTAGAAGAAGCTAGGAAAAAGGCACAGATTCGAAAAGACGGAATTTAGGTTCAAGACCTAGGGTGATGAATTCTAGGAGGTTTCAAGGCACTGCTAGTAGTTGTAAACCACTACCTAAGAACACTCAAAAGACTAGGGATTGGCTTGCATCTAAGAGTAGTTATGTGAATAAGAATGCTAAGCATGTAGAAAACAAAACTAGAAATTCTGAGTCTTTTCCAAATAAGAAACATTTTCCTAATTCACATGCCAAGGTACACTCCACTAAGACTACATTCATGGCTAAGGTTCAACATGTTATGAAGCAAAAAAAACCCAAAACTTTGCCTAAATGGATCCCAACTGCTAAATATTTGGAGTCTAGGAATAATGATAAGTCTTCCACTGTGCATAAGAATGTCACCAATCCTAGACTTTGCCATAAGTGGATTCCGTCTGGTAAAATGTTTAAGGATGTTGGACTTAGGTGGATACCTACCGAAAAGCTGTTTACCGATGACATTATCAAGGTTGACCATGAAACCCCAAAGGGTTTAGATACTAATGTCACTAACCAAAATATAAGCAATCAAGTTTGTAATATTAGTGCAGGTAGTCCTTACTCAGTTGCAGATACTTCGATCCTTCACTACATGGACTGGCTTAAAGTATGGATTACAAATGGATTGATATCTCATAACTCTAGGGTTCAAGTAACTCAATCTTGATATTCATTCGGCTATGACGTCTGTTCACTTCAGTTCAGGCCTCGTACTTCATCATTATGGCGTCTGCAGATAACACTTCAGGCCCCGTTCCTCAAAGAATAGAAAGGTGTACGCTTTAGTGCGCTTTATCTTCAAAAGAAGAGAAATATTCAGGTTTATGACCATTCTCATCGACATTCTTCATCAACAAGCTACATGTTTTTCCACGCTCTTTCAACCCTCAAGTGGATCTACGTTCATTGGTGTATATTCTTATTCACTTGTTCAAATCAAAATGGCAACGGATGCAATTTTGAGGGGAGAAGAGTGCATATACTACATGTTGATGGATGCTTGAATTATGGTCATATGACTCTCCTTCAACGCCTAATGCTTAACTTACTAAGGATAACTACATGTATACCTCTAGGAAGAATGCATTGATGTTGAGGAATCATTTGTTCTGGTTCATTCAGTGAACCAATGTACATCCGATTGTATGTTTATTCACGTGTTGGGCATTTGACACAAGTTGATTACTTTGGAGTTAATCATTTATAACTCATTTGAGATTGAAGTTGACTTTCACGAAGGCGTGTTCTTATTTGATAACTTGCTCGTGCTTAAGAATTTGAGTTGAAGACTTGGTTTATCTAGTTACCGGTGATCGGGTGGATGGTTGAAGACCTGGTTAACTATCACTATTAGGAGTTACGTTGTTTTACTCAGTGTCACACGCAGATAACGGTGTGGATAATCGCAAGAGGTGTTAAAGTCTCATACTTTCATTGGGTATTGAGTACTTAGAAATTTTCATGAATCATGAATTCTCTACACTGTTATTCCAACATTAGTGCAAGCATAAGTCACAACTACGAGAAAATTCTACTTCAGTTTCAAGAAAGATCCTTTGGATCTGAGGTTAGAGAGTTTACAACACTAAGAGAGAATGTGTGTGAGAGGGGTGAGATACAATGAAGAAATGGCTCACTATTTATAGACAAAAAAATCACTACTGTTCCACGAATCCCACGGATCCCTTGCTTGAGGGATCCGTCCAGTGTATTCCTGGGGATCCGTAGGAAGCTCCTCCTAAATGGGTTGTGGGTCATGGATCATGGGTCATGGGTTATGGACTTTGGATCATAGGTATCCACATAGATACAATGTATCTAGAAGATGCAATGCATCTAGTCAATGGGTCATGGGATAGCTCCATGGGTTATAGATAATACCCATTATGACTTCATGCATGATATTATGCAATGGGTCATGGGTTATGGATTATGCTCCATGGGTATGGGTCATGGACTTTGGGTTTTACCCAACTACATTCAATGTGTCTAGTTAATGGGTCAAGTACTTAGATTCTTACCCATTACATTACCTATTACAATATATACTAAGTATGTATATATATACCCATTATGTAAACACTAGTTATTATACATATGCATTACTATAACATGGAAACACTATTACTTGTTTAGTGTTTTATATGAAAACGTAAGTGTGTTAGTAAACTATTGGCTCAAACCATTTACGTATTTTATTTGTTTCGTTAAAATGATTTTACGTTCGTTATCGACAAAACATTAGAAGATCGTAAAATATAAATAAACGTTTTTACGGCTTATTTGTATTAACATTTGTGATAGGGCTGAGCACGGTCTGAAAACCGGACCAGACTGAAAACTGATTTGGCCCAAAACATCAGACTGAGGGCCGGACTTAAATGTTCGGTCCATGTTCGGGTCGGTCCGATCCAACAAATCATGATGTCCGGTTATGCGTAGCACTGAACCGGATAGGACCGATGACCAAAAATGGTTAAAAATGTGGATCGAGGACTGAACCGAAATACATTCGGTCCGGTCTGGTCAGTACAGTTCGGGACGATTTCTCGGTTCGGTTCAGTCGACGGTCTATAATACGCATCCCTAGTTTGTGATAGTATAAAGGATATGGTACATAATATAAATTTAAAACTTGTATCACAACATGACATCATGTGCCTTCTAAATGACTCGTGAGTATCATTTTTGGGTGTTTATTGACTCTTCTATGTGTGAACAGGGTTTTCCACTCGAATAGGTCCGAGGTGGTGGTTAGATATGTCTGAAAGTTGAGGAGGTTGTTCACCAGACATGTTTGGTTAAGAAAATTGTGTAAGAAGGAAAGAATTTTGAGATTTATGGGTTAGAAAAGAGTGAAAATATGTTAAATTTTCGAAAAACTTGTGGCTATTTCGTATCATGTCCTCACGGATAGCGCCATGTTTACCTATGGTATGTAAATCGGCTTAAGAGATGGGATGAGAATGGTTTTGTTGTTTGGTTTCTCGTGTAGAATGGAAGGGACCCGATGAGAATGATAAGGATCAAGAAGCTCGGGTAGCAATTAAACAAAGACCGTACTTGAATGTTGTGAAGTAGTATTTTCCAAAGTGTGTAACAACTTATGAAGTTGTGTGCGTTGCCTTCTATTTATAGAGAGGCAAGTAGGGTTTAGAGATAAACCTTTTCGAGATGATCAATGGTTGCCAGGTTGTCACACCCCCAAAATATCGCAGCGGAATGATAGTCGGGGCATGTCTTTATAACACGAAACACGAGGTATGACAATATAGAGAATTACTAAATGCATGTCACACAAAATAAGGTCAAGGTCACAATAATCCCACAAGCCGGATAAGTACATGCCACAATACATAAGTCTACATAATGGCGACGTCAAAAAGAAAACACAAAATGCATAACTCCATGGGATCATAACCCAGGAGGGTGTTGTTTAGAGTCTTACTAAGTCAGGCCAATACTCAACCTCCTAAACAACTTCATTCTTAGCACCTAAAAATGTATACTCGAAAACGTCAATATAAAGTTGGTGAGCTCGTAGGTTTAAGCATTAAACAACGAAGCTGTGAATAATATAGCGTAGGAAAATAGTGAGCCAGATATACAACGTCAATACTTTATGAAACCACAATGCCGACGACAACTGAACCTACTAAATGTCACACAATACCAAAAATATTCATCGACACACAATGTCTGGTCATGTCACCAAAATATTCATTGACACACACATCATCGGATCTGGGGTAATAACCCCGATAGTACTATCAAATTCTTCGGCTCCAAAACGGAGTTCAATATTTGCACACATATAATGAAACCACCCAACAAGGCATATATTGCAATCAAAACGCACATATTGTCCAAAACCATAAAAAAGCAATGTGTCACAGCATAAAAACAAAATATCATTTGAGTACCATTTTCCCACAAGAAAAAACATAATGAAAAAGGGGTTACGAAAACTCACCTCAAGCAAGTATTATAACCGGGAAAACAGTAAAGTCTAATGTACAACGAAATCTTAACCACGACTTATTTAATTAACGAGGTGTCTTAGGTCATGCAAGGAATGAAACTATTTATATGCAATTTTATAAAATCGTGTATCACTCGTACATATTTGCACTTTAGTTTAACAAGTAAAATATACATTTACGTCGTAGTTGTATTATATAAGTTCCAACACTTGAAACTTCCATTTTGACCAAACCTCGAAGTCAAGTGACTTACTATAAATAGTGTCGTCCATTTCGTTCATGTATAGTTAATATTCTTGTCATAATTTATAAAGGCTAGGTTGTCATTTAACTTGTGTCGCAACTTATAACACTTATTTTAGAAAATGAGCTTATATAAACTTATATATAGCTTAAAATTGTTCGTCCTTATTAACCGTAGTTGGTTAGCTTTTTAATATTTTGAAATTCTTCTTACTCGTATATATATTATATACTAGCTACAGGCCCGCTGGGCGGCTAGCTTCAAGAATTCTTTAAGACAAAATTAGTAACATAGTTTTCAAGATATCATTAAACTTAGTATATTGTTCACAATAAAAATACGTTTATGTGAGTCATAATCGTTTAAGGAATAGAAACGAATAAAAATACTCATAATTTGTGAAGAATGTTTTTATACACAATGTTTGTTGTAGCATTGGTATAGTTACCATCTTTGTTACAACACAACACCTTAAGACCTTTTTAATCACATTCCTTTATGAAGAAAAAAAATCCAAATAATATATATCGAAACATTTTGTTACAGTAAACAATAAGAGGGGAAATATTCAATAGGCCCATTACATGTTTACATGTTGTAATCTCTTTGAGCAATTCATTTCACATATTCCATAAGCTGAGTTTCCAGCTACAGAGTGAATAATGAGACAACCCTGTAGCGGTGGGTAAGTGTGGGGGGTAAGGGTGGGGCCCAACAATTGAACCTAAGATGTGATGGGTAGTTTTAACGTTGGTAACCTAGTCCCGCATGACTTGTGATGTAGCGTCCTTTAATGTGGTTATCTTTTAATATATGAAAGAAACAATGATTTAATAGATGAATTATTCGACAATCAATTGAGTTTGTAACAATTAAAATAATAAACGTGGATGTCTTTGTCGTCTCCAAATTTGACGGTCATGAATAGCAAATGATGTATGTGAGCGCTAATCAATTTGATAACTAATCTCCATTCCGTGCACACCCAATACTCCATAGAAAATGTAAGCAAAAGCAGGTTGTGAGTCATAATGTATTATAATTTAAAATATGGTAAAAAAAACTTGTGATATTTTACCATAAGGATATATGTATGATACCGATAGATGGAACAAATATTCCACTATCGACCGATAGATTGAATATTTGTTACCATACGGATATAAGTAATACATAGTATATAAGAATAAACATATATGTATTAAATCGGCGATATCAAAGTTCATGAATCACTTATTTATAAACAACATTGTTTGTTTTGTTGGTATATTTTTCACCATTCAATATTCTCAAATTAAAGTGTCGATGATAGAACCATGTAATGACCAACTTTTATCGAACCTGCAAGAAATATAGTGAATGATTAGATCATAACATGAATCTATTACAAATACACTTTGGGCAACACATGGGCTAAGTTACATTTCTTAATTTTACCCTATGGACACTCTGATAAGGAAGATTGATGTCGCTATGCATAAACTCATTTTCCATTATATAATACCAAAGTTCCTAAAAATACAACAAACTATTATTAGAAAGTTCCTAAAAATAATACCAAAGTGCATTCAAGTTAAAAAAAAGTATTGAAATTAAAGCATTATCACTATAGTGAAAGAGCCTATGTGGGCTCAAATGAAAACTAAAGATAATAAAGTGATACACAATTGAACACAACTAACAATGACTAATCAGAATATGTTGAAAAATTATATGAAGGGAAACAATAATAAATCAGTCTTGCTACTACATTAGTCCATAATTTATACTACAAATAACCCTACGCTATATTCATTTGGAGAAAAAGGCAATACCGTTAGCTAATTAACTAAGGCTTGGTGTAATGACACCCGCTTACGGCGTATATAATCCTTGACATACAAATATATCAATGTTGTAGCACCAATAACACAATATCATCATGTAGCAGCTTGATAGATACATTATATATAGCTTTATGTGATAATTCAAGACAAACTCAAGTTCAAAAGTACCAAAAATCCTCAAACTTGTTACCAAGTAGATAACATTAAAACCAAAAACTACTGAGCTGGCCTAAACTAAACTAATAAACTAAAGAATAAAACAAAATGCGAAAACTGGCTCTCTTGAAATGTGTAGATCAATAACTTACACAACATGCGAGAAACAATTCAGGCCCTGCGAAGTTCCTTTACCAAAGGTTACTTCCAATCTACTCTCCTTCATCGTCTTTCTTCTTTTTATCCTTCTCCTTTTTCTTCAAGCTTTTACTTGCATCATCATCATCACTCACAGCTGCTGAAAGAGTAATAGGGGCATCACCATTTTCTTTATCCTTCTTTTTCTTCTTCTTTTCAGATTTATCCAAATCAGATACCACAACTTCTTTGGCTTCTTTATTTTTTTCAGTACTCTCACCTTCTACATCATCCTTCACTTCTTCAGCCTTGTGTTTTTTGGATGCTACCGGCGTATCAGTAACTTCTGCCTCTTCAATACCATTTTGCTTCTTTTTCTTCTTTTTCGCACCGTCTACTTTCCCACCCTCTGTTCCCTCCACATGTTGTTTTACCACAGGTGCAGCTGCAAGACTCGCAACAACTGAATCCCCACCATTAGGCAAAACTACATTCCTCAACCACTCAGCTGGAGTATTCTCATTTGGTTTCCCATGCTTACTCAACTTCCCCTCACTAATCAGCTTATTCTTTGTCGAAGCAGTAAGTCCTGAGGAAGATGGTACAACTAAATATGTAAGCAAGAAGTTAAAAATAGTATCCTAACTTCAAAGCAATAGAATCAAAGATGAAATAATAGGAAGTTGTTGACATGATTGTCTCGCCAATGCAATATTTTTTGTTATGAGTACTTTAACAACCAAGAAAAATGTGTCATTTAAGTAACAATGAGTTGTTTAGCAAATTTATCATCCATAGTGAGAACTTGTGTTCGTGTGATAACATGTACTTTAAATATCGTGGCAATAGTTGCGTTATTATTATCCTATTTCCATTACAAAGGCCAGCCATTTGACTCATGTTACAAAATGATACGGTTGAATGCGAGCTCTTGTGATAACATAAGGTTCCTTAAAATTAAGCCACTTTGATAGTGGTTTGATTTGTATAATTATTTGTTATAGAATAAATGTAGGAAAAATAGAGTTATTCAAGTTATTAGGATTTTTCTATAATAGCTGCGTTATTATTATCCTACTTCCATTACAAATGCCAGCCATTTGACTCATGTTACTAAATGCTACGGTTGAATGTGAGCTCTTGTAATGACATCAGGTTCCTTAAAAGTAGGCCACTTTCATATACTTGTCTAATAGAAATTTAGAATTGTGAACTTACTTGATATGGAGAGGAGACATGCTATTGGAAAAAAAAACACGGTGCGATTTGGATTTATGTTCTCATCAACCCACTTGGCCCATGTCTCAGGCACTCTTTCGTACACCACATGCCTATCAACTTGGTCTACTACGTTGCTCCTTCATCAAAATCTGAAATAAACTAAGGCATAGAAATTACAATAATTTATTTTCAAAATCTGAAATAAACTAAGGCATAGAAATTTATGAAAAATAGATAATCAGGGAGAAAATTATTGAAATGATACTTACATGACCTTCATGTTTCCTGTGTTCATCCACTACATGTAAGTGTTGAAGCTACAAATTCAAGTTAATAAGCTGAGAAACACCAAAAGAAATAAACTTATCAGATTATCCGATTGATTAAACAGCTCCAAATCCGTCCTATATATCTGCTCAAATTCCTTCCCATCATTTCTATTAGATATGTTCCAAAATCACATCACTTTTAAACATTGCTCAGATTCCTTCCCATCATTTCTATTAGATAAGTTTCACAATCACATCACTTTTTACCATTTCTGAAAAAACTTGAGAACAATAAAATGGTGTAACATTAATCTTCTCTTCTGTAAATTGACTCGTTAATAGTTCTAATCTAATGATATAAACGACAGTTACTAACATCACCCATTGATGGTTATAAACAGGCTGTAATTCTCATTTTTCTATTAGGTAGCGCTTGGGTTCGGAGTCAGGGTAACTCCCTAAGGGTTGTTTGGATTTAGCTTATCTGAAAATACTTTTTTGAAAAGCGCAGACATATAGTTTCCTTCCAGAAAAGCCAATAATTTCTCCAACATTTTACTTGAGTTGTGTTCGTACTTTTGTAAAATACAATAAGTCAATAAGCTTCTTAAATAAGTCGATATCTCTGTAAGCATTGAAGGATTCAGAACCTCTTTACCTTCAAGCGTTTTTACTGGTCATACGGATGTTGCCAACACGAGTTTTGTGAGAAAGATAAACATACCCTCATGAAGGCAACAACATATACCCTTGTATATGTATTTGCTGTAAACTGAAGTATCAAGTTGCTTCTCATCCTTTGTCAAATTCAGCAGACCTCTTTTCACTGAGTAGATGTTGACGCCAACATCAAGTTCTCACCATGTCAAGGTTTAAATAATAATGCTTGGGTGTTGTCCCATAAATTGCAGATTTCACATTCACAAGCCAATGATTTAAACTGGTAGTGTGCACCCTCCTTTAAGAATCCATGAAAAAATACGCCAAATCTAATGCCTACATAGACAATAAGATATATCGTTAAGTAAAAAAGATTTAGAAATGATAGATCTTTTGACATGGTTAAATTACACACACATATTGATTTCATGCTAAAGGCAAACAAAATAAAATGAAATTTAAAGAGTCAAATATAAAAACTTAGTAATAGTATCACATACAGTCAATAATCCCTAAACTGTCCAACATATTTGAAATTGATGGCCACCGAGATTAAAGTTTTTGAAATAATTCTATAAGCGATTTGGGCTAGCCAGTTACCAACCTGATTATATTGCCCTCAAGAAAACAACAAATAGTATACTAATTGTACACAAATAAGTTAGTAAGAAACAAAATTCTTTTTTAAGATTATGCACATGAAACTTTATGCACCAAAATTACATCAAATAAATTTTATTCAGCAAAGATACTTTTATGTAGCAACGAAACAAACTTTAAGAAAGAAATCAACCAAGAAAATTCTCTGCAAAGGTATTTTCTAATAATTGTGGAAAGATATTTTTCTACTCCAAAGTTTAAGCAACCAAATAGCCTATTAAAATCAATTTTCTGCACAAACTATATTGACACTCGAAAATAAGAATGATAATATAAATTGCAGGGAAAATTTATAAACCTTCACAACGCCTTTCTCCTAGACTCCAAGTAGCAAAATTACATGAGTAGCAAGAAGAATGAGGAGCCAACAGGCCCTTAACTGATGTTTTGTTTGAGTACACCTAATCTCTACATAAATCGCAGCCTCTATTTCGCCGGAGCCTCGTTCATTTGTTTGACCGGTGTTTTATTCCCCGTTAACATCATTGAGCCACTCTTGCACCATGCTAATCCAACTCCCACTATACCTAAAAGTAAATAATTCAATTTCAAACTCATGAACTTATACATGGGGCATTTGGAAAAATTTATTTAGCCTGTTTATGGGGTTATTTGAGTTTAGCAAAGCCAAAAAGCTCGCTCCCTGGACGTTATCAACTTCATGAGACCTTATTGGCTTCAGTCAATAAGGTCATGGTAATAAGGCTCTAAAAAGTAAGGTTTTAATTTTTTTTCTAAAATCAAATAAGGCCAAAAACCGGCTAAATAAGCTACTAATCTAAACGCCCCCTAAAAAACTGTTGAACTCAATGCAACAAACAGGATCTAAATCCTAATCTTAATGTGCAAAATAAACCTTTAGATAAGAGAGAATTAACAGCTAGGGTGTGCACATGGATACACATATCAAGGTTTTTATTAAAAGCACACTTCTCATCACTCAAGGTTAAACTATGCTCTGTATTAAGTCTTACAAACGCATAAGTTTTTGTGTAGTAAGTTGCTCCAACAGACTTGAATATGCAATAAAAAAAAATATACCTTGAGGTCTCACTTAACATATGCTAATCTCTGTTAACACAAACAAAACCATTACAATGGCAGTTGAGAACTCGCTTGAAAAACATGTTTCAGAATACGAAAATTTGTGGTAAATTTGTTACTTGAAATATTTCATAATAAACCGAGTATGCTATAAACTCAAAAATAAACATAGATACCAACATCCACATATGTACACAAATAAACTGAGTATGCTATAAATTAAAAGAATTAACCTTGATCAGCCTCAGATTGTGAATCACATTCTTTCTCACTCCATCCCATCTTCCATAACCTCTCGAATCAAAACATCTATAATAACAATAAACCTAATCCTAAGCATTATATACATATGCATATCCTAACAAAAAAATACAAAAATCGCACAAAAAAATAGATGACCTAACCTTATACCGCAAAAGATATACGATTGAAACACAATCACCAATAGTTTCTTATAAATCAAAAACCAATAAACACAAACCCAAAATGTTTCTGATTTTTTCCATCATAATTGAATGAATTTCTTACAATAAGAAGGTTTTAACGTTAGTTAGATTGTTGGATTCGTTAATTTTTATGTGGTCATAAATGATTTTGGATTGAAATATCATTTGACAGGATTTTTGTTATTCGATTAAATTAGGTTTAGGAGGATTTGGGCGCGGGTGATGATTTGGGGGAGGATGATTATTTTGATGATTGATTAAGGCTAGTTTTGAAACTGAATGTGTTTCTTCAAGAATATGTTTTGAAACTAAATGTGTTTAATGCTTTGAGAAAAAATAGGATGATCGGACGGTTGAAAGAGTTTTGGGGATTTAAATGCCATGTGTCATTTTTTTAAGAATTTTGAGGGGAGATGTGATTCAAACAAACCCTCCTTTATATAGAGTACGGATAAGACTCTACAATATTTCTTTAGAGCGTTTTAGCTCGTTTGGACTTTTAGACGCTGAAATATCTTGACACATGCTTTCTATTCGTAAAAAGATGAAATTTTCTAATAGTGTAGTTTTTTAATTAAAAACTTTAATGTGACGTAACTTATTCGTTTTAAGTCCGTTTTTGGAAGAATAATATACCCATGGGAAGGTATATTAATATAGTTTTACATTTTTAAACTTTGGTCACCCAACCCGACCTTAACAATCCAGTTTTCCTCAATAACCATGCAAATCAGCATGTAATATGCAGTTTTTTTTCTTAAAAATAATACAGTTTTAGTCAAAACTTTAAAACCTCGTAACTTCTTTGTTATAAATCTATTTTTAGTGAATAATATGTCCATGAAATGGTATTTAAGTATAGTTTTATATTTTGACGTTTTTGGGGACTCAACTTGACTCTAAAAGTCCGTTTTACATCAATAAATATTACAATCAGCAAACTGTTATTTACTATTTTAATTACAACAAACTCCAACAACACTTTCAACTCCATGCTAATCCTAATCTCTTCAACTAATTTCTTCAATAATCAAAATAAGTGCTTACAAACATATTTAACCATAATAAATGTAGCACTCATATGAATAAATAAATTCACTTTTAATCTATTTAGCCTTTAACACTGGTTTTAATACATCAAATACATTTTTTTTGTAAAGTCAATAAATTATCAAAAGGGTATATTTTTGTGAAATCTTTATTTGTTTAAGTTTATAACCATTATTTATGTGCAACCATGAAGTGGTGACATTTTTGAAATGTAATTGATAAATAAAATCAATTATAATTATGTATGAGATGTAAATAATATGTAGAAAATTATGAAAAGAGATTTATACCTTAAATGAGTGTTTGGATGATTAAAGAACACTAAATCCTAGTTTATTTCCCAATTCAAGCTTCCAAGACACTTATAGCAATTCCCCTTTTTCAAATTAGCACTAAATAAGCTATAGTTTGTAAAAACTCAAAGTTTTCTCCCACTTTTGCTTGTTATTGCCGAACACCCCAAGAGAAAGAGAGAAATTATTTTTGCTAGTTGGTTTGTGTGTGAAGTAATGAAAGCATACTTGGTATTTATAGGGACTTAAAACATAGTTTTAATTATAAAATAATAGGCTAGCTTAGGGCTTATAGAATAATTTTTGTCTCCAAGTTTCTTAATATCCAAAGTGTGATTGCTAGTTTGTGTGTAATTTTTTTTAAAGTCAAATAAGAAATATTGACTACTTGGTGACCAAGTTCGGTCCAAGTGAAACAGAGAAGAATTTTGTATAATTTTTATAAAAAATGTATTAGTGTATGTGTAGGTATGTATTGGGTATGTTGCGTATGTATGAAAATGCAAATGATGAATGTTACGTAACCTACATAAATAATTTAAGATCGTGAATATTTAAATAAAAAAAATGCATTGGTAACAATAAGAGTATGTCGGAAATATGTAGACTAAACTTAGTCCAAAGTCATTGTGCACAAATATTATTTTTCGGGTTTACGTAATTTAACTAAATAGTCAAACATAAAAGTAAAATTTCAAATACTCAAAGTAAATAGTTTCGGGTTTGAGGCTGAGTAAGAACCTAGAAATAGCGGGTTGTTATAGTCTACCCCCGCTAAAGAGAGTCTCATCCCAAGATTCAGTTCGTCACAGTTAACTCTAAATGGGCAAGCTTTCTCGTCCTTAAGTAAAGCCATAAAAAACATTAAGAAAATTTTAGGTGGCTTGAGTTGAGCCTCAACTTGAATCTAGCTTAATCTCACAACTCATCAAACAAGAACTGTCATGAGATTAAGCTAAGTAACAACTTGATTCTAGCTTAATCTCACAACTCATCAAACAAGAACTGTCATAAGATTAAGCTAAGTAACAAGTTGAATATAACCTTAAGCTACGTAACAACTTGAATCTAACTTAATTTCACAACTCATCAAACAAGAAGTGTCATGAAATTAAGTTAAGCATCAAGTTGTAAGAAAAGAAACTCAACGTTTTTGAAGACTTGGCTTAGTTTTGGGATCGCTTTAAAATAAACAATCAATAGATACCCAAAGCCTAGGTTGACGTAGGTTAAGAAAATTTCAACTAAGGGAGATGTGTATTCATGTTTCCTCTAACATTAGTAGTGCGTACCTTAAGCATATTTCCTAAAGTTTGGGTAGTACGTCATCGGTCTAGGGATGGTAAGCCGTACTCAAATCCAATTGTGTTCTTAATGCATCCTGTAGTGTCTGCCAAATTGCGATGTGAACCGATTGTCATGACCTGATATAATAGATACATGCACTATTCTTGTTTGTTGATCTAATAAAACTTCTTATCATTTTGGGTCAACAAGGTGAAAAGGTTTAGCAATCTATGAAAAGTTCTCAATAAACGTCTGTAATATCCTGCTATTCCTAAGAATGAATGGATCTCTATCGGCATCCTTGGTAGCTTCCAGTTCTTCATGGCTTCAATCTTGCTAAAGTCCACATGAATACCATCTTTGTTAATCACTTTCCCGAGTAAGAGTATGTTGGGAACTATATTTAAAGTTGATAAGACAAAGTACATGAAAGATGAAGGACTATTGAAGACAAAGAAAGACAAGGGACCTACTTGGCAAAGAAGTATTTATTATTTAGTCCCTTGTAGTCATTTGTAACCCTAGTATCTTTATTATATAAAGAGATACAGGGAATTAGGTTTATATGTGTCAAACAATATAAACATCAGACATAGGTGTGTGTGTGTGTGTCTAGGGCGTGAGTTTATGAACGCCTAGACTATTGTGTTAGTCGACTAGTTGGTCAGCCTCAAGGATCATGGATCCCTGTTAGATTGTAATCGTCTTAGAGTTGATCGTCTAGGATTGGGGCTGTAGATGTGTTTCATTAACCGTTGGATCGGGCTGAAATTTTAGGTGGATGTTCTTCATATACCAATCTAACTTTCCACCGAAGGGATCGTCGATCTGAGCTCTTATGCAAAAGTTATTCACTGTTGAAGTTGGCTGCTGATGAGTTTTTCAAGGTCGAATTTTTAGGGTTCTTTGTGCATTAAAATTCTTTTTCATGGTTAAAAGAGCTTTATTAGTCTTGGTGAATTGGTTTTTAAACCAATAATGAACCCTAATCTCGCTCTTAATCTTGTTGTTACTACTCTTTATTTATCAACAACCCTAATTCTGAATAAGCATGGTGGTATTCAATGGGAAGTAAAGGGTTTTGCTACATGTATTGACTAATGCTCGAGACCCTACCTTGAATGGAGCAGACCTGATTATTCGCATGGAGAAAGCAGGTTATTTGAACAGATAGTATGGTGATGATGTGTGACAGGAGCTGACTGGTGTTACTGAATGGGTTTGTATTCTTTCATTGGTCATTGATATTCGATGTGGGGCAACAATTGATTTGTTTTCATTGGATCCCACATTTGATGGCTATTGATTGGAGATTGGTGTTTACCTCTTGGTCTCGTACAAGAGATGTCACGTGGGTTTTTCTAAGTTGTTGCTGATGACGTGATATTTCTACGGACCCACGATTCATTCCTGCTGAAGTGTTTTGTTACCACTGATGTTGTGGATTACTACTGAAAGCAAGTTGTCTCCACTAATAGCGTTTATCCGTTTCCACTGCTCATGCTATCTTGTTACCACTGCTACGTTACTACTGATCTCAACGATGATTTACCACTGTTCGTATTCATACTGCTCATGATCACGTTACTATTGCTCGCTCTTCATGTGCTACTACTGTTCAATTACTCCGAGAGTGAAGAAGAGCTGATCTACTACTGATGTTATTGGTTATCAGGTCGACGTTGTGCATGGAAGATTGGTTTGCATGTGATAGCCGGTGCATTACTTATGATAAATGCAAACGTCACATGGGATGCAATTACTTGGAACATTGAAATAATACATGATCTTTTGCATACATTATAATAAACTTATGGTCGGTGACATGCAATTCATGGGTACAAGCTAGTAGGTTGCTGATGTAAGTATTGGTTATTATAATGTATTAATTTGCTCATGGTATTTATTCGGAGTTTTTCATGCTCAGCTTGTCCGAGAATTATTTTTCTAAAGCTAATGTTGTTCGATATACATTGTTTCCGCTGCTTATATCATTTGATATCGGTCAACATATGATTTTTGGTTCTCGAATAGTTTTGGACTTAAGGGGAAGCAAGAATGATACACACACATGGAGATTGGTTCACACACACAAGAGGATTTTGGTTTTTGTTCTTAACAGGTTCATGGCTCATTCTTATTGTCATAGTTGATTACGAAGAAAGGCGTTTATCACCTATTTGAAGATGAAGTGGAAATATTTGGGTTTGTGTTTTATTATATCTTAAAGTGGCTGTTTACACTTTTAAGATAACTTGTTTGTGCGTTCATGTGACAATGAATTGACAAAACACTTGAAGGAGTTACGTTATTGTGCTCAGTGATTATTGTCAAGGGATTGCGGTCTCCCTATACACCATGATTGGGTATATGTTCGATGTCATCTTTAGTGCAAGATATAAGACACAGGTTTGGGTTGTTCTACTTCAGCATCAAGTTGGTTATACTTGGTTTTCTTCATCAGTAATTATTACATAAAGCCTACATTCTTCAAATGGTTAACATATAGGTTTGTGGGAAGCTTAATGTTAAAATGTTTAACCATTTGCATGCATTATTCGAGGTGAAGGTTTTACAACGCTAGTTGTTATTACTCTCGCGATTTTGATTTCTACTGTTTCAAGTTCATTTTTAGATGTGGAAAACTTAATGGTGGGTAATTTGAAACATTGGAAAGATGGGTTGGACGTATGATATTGATTCGTAGTTGTGAAGATCAAGGTTGCTCACTTATGTCCCCTAATTGAAGATGACAAAAAGGGGAAGAATATTTACATAGAAGATTGCAACTTGAAGATTCTTGATGATATTGCATGGAGTAAGGGGAAGTTTGTTTATCTTTCATGACATACTTGTTCGTGCTTATTTGGTTTTGTCATTATCAACTAGGGGAAGATTGTTGGGAACTATATTTAAAGTTGATAAGACAAAGTACATGAAAGATGAAGGACTATTGAAGACAAAGAAAGACAATGGACCTACTTGGCAAAGAAGTATTTATTATTTAGTCCCTTGTAGTCATTTGTAACCCTAGTATCTTTATTATATAAAGAGATACAGGGAATTAGGTTTATATGTGTCAAACAATGTAAACATCAGACATAGGTGTGTGTGTGTGTCTAGGGCATGAGTTTATGAACGCCTAGACTATTGTGTTAGTCGACTAGTTGGTCAGCCTCAAGGATCATGGATCCCTGTTAGATTGTAATCGTCTTAGAGTTGATCGTCTAGGATTGGGGCTGTAGATGTGTTTTGTAGAACACATGATGATGACGAAGAAACCTTAATAATAACAATGATAGTTTATTTATTCCGTTGTGCATCTTATTATTGTTCATTGTTATTTGTACTTCATTGATTATCCTAGATAAGGTCTAATAAACCTCGAGCATCGATTCTTAACAGGGTACACCTTATAACCAAAATTCACACTTTGAAAACCTGATGTATAACCTTTCTTTCCCGAGCAATCCTAGAATTAACCTTAGATGTATTTCATGTTCTCTTTTGGACCTTAAATAAATCAGGATATCGTCAATGTAAACAATAACAAACTTGTCCTCATACGGCTTGCACCCGCGGTTCATCTAGCCCATGAATATTGCAGGGGCATTGGTCAATCCGAATGACATAAACTGTAAAATTGAAATTCTCTTATCTAGTTCTGAATGCAGTCTTTAGGAATATCAACCTCATGCACTCTCAACTGATGATAGCCGAAACTAAGATCCATTATTGGAGAAGTATCGCGCGTCATGTAATTGGTGCCGCTCCAGGGGTTAAGTCTATACGAAGTCCAATTCGTCAAAGAGGGGTAAATACTGTTAGATCTTTACGGAATACTTACAGGGAGTCTTAAGCACGTGGGGTATCTTCGGGTTTCTCCTTATCCTACTAGGCGTAATGAAATAGGCAGTCCAATAGTAACAATCGTGTGACTAGGTTTTTATGAAATGTCTTGTGCATTCTTAAGCAAAATCATTAAAAAAATAATAAAACCTAAAGGCAACTATGAACTTAATCTCACTTCTCATAAAACAAGAACTGACATGGAATTAAGTTAAGGGTTGTTAAAAAGCTTAATGTTTTGAAAAATTTAGTTGAAGTTAGGGTTGCTAAAAAACGAATGAATGACATTTCAGCAGCAAAATGTCTTGCCGCCAGGTGGTGGAAATTTGAACTATCTTATTGGTTTCTACTCTCTGTCCATTTATTATATCAATTTCATAACTAAAGCCTAGACTATTGGGTTTCATATTTAACAGGCGCATGGATTTAGTAGAAATAAAACTATAATCGACACCAGAATAAAAAAATATGGTAGCATAATGACCATTTAAAGGAAACGTACCCGTCACGATGTTCGGATCTTGGCAGGCTTCTTCCGCTCCCATAACAAATGCTCAGCCACATGCCTAGTTTCCATTGTTACCACGGTTCAGTCACTATGACTTGGTCCAGTTTATTATGCGCGTGTCCTTGTACCTTATTCAACTTAGGAAACGTGTTTCAGAAATGATATGAGCTCCCGCACTCATAACATGTCTTTGGGTAAATAACATTAATCGGATTCACCTACATGGATACTACTAGACAATCCTTTGGAATATGACCAGGGACATATGCAGCTAAAAGACGCACGACATAGAGTAGACTCTGGATGACGGCTATTGCACTTAGCACACTTAGGGAAAGAACCCCGATACACATTCCTACCAGGATTTGTTGCCACGAACCCTTTTTCCCACTTTGACTTCTTATTGTCGGTGTTCGTTCCTTCTTTATTACTTTGCTCACTCATAATGTTCCTTTTATCATCACTTTGAAACAAAGTCCCATTCCTAACCATCTCGTCTCTTAAGGCTCCGGATTTAGTATCGCACTTTGAATAGTAGGAGGCTCAGTCGCTTGCACCATCCCGTGAATTTCAGGAATTACAATGTAGATGTACCTCCCTCCAACTCTCTTAGATTCAAAAGTAACTAGATAGGGAACTAGCTTGGCTAACTCGTTGAACTGATCTGTGTAGAGTGCATGACCAACTCCTACCATATCGTGGTTACAGAACTCATTCTTTAACCTTTGCATCTCATTGTTTGGTCAATACTCCTTTTTCATTAATGCCTTAAAGTCATCTCAAGTCACGCCTATGGCAGCTTCCCTACCTCTGGCCTGGATTTACATGTTCCACCAAGTTAATGTCTTTCCTCATAACAAACATGTGGCATATTTCACCTTTTGATGAGTCGCATACTCACTTATGTCAATCAACGACTCCATCTTCTCGACCCATTGAGTATATGCTAACGCACCTCCGTTGCCATCAAATTTCACCGGTTTGCATGCCGAAGAATCCTTGTACTAGCATCCTTTGCCGTCGTTGTTGTTGTTACCATCATTGATGTGGTCACTCCCACCGTCTTTGTCTGCATGGTCATTTCTTCTTACGTTGTTTCCTGGGTTACTGATGTGATCGCCAACCTAAGCGACAATAGTGGGTAGTAATTCCTGTAGTTGCTGGGCAATAATGGTAGAAAATTCAGGATTCCCACTTCCGTTACCATCATTTCCAATGCCGCGACCACCTCCTCTACCTCCATGTTTACTAGTCCTTCCACCCCTTAGGGCTGCACCACCTCAGTTAACTCGAGTCGACCTTCTTGGAGGCATGATATTTACAAGGAAGGGCATTGGTAAACATTAGGTAGGAGGGAAGTCCGTTTTCTGCTCGACTTAATCATACTACTTCTCAATTCCCAACCTAAATTGGGTCAACGCCGATCCATGCAAGCATGGTCACATAAGTCCACGTGGGTTGTGATGCATTTATAATTATGTTGGCCACCATAATTATAATTGCATCCTTTCCCACTTGTACTTATTAACAGGCACACACGTCTTAGTAATTGGAACTCACATAAGCCTATAGGCATAATACAACGCGAAGAAATGGGTATAAATGAAAACCGCACACATTGTCCCCAATATGCATTCTATATGAAGGTTCTTAGGTTATAGACTAGGTCAAACTACCTAATTCTCTATAACCAAGGCTCTGATGCCAATCTGTCACACGCCCAAAATATTGCAGCGGAATGATAGTCGGGGTATGACTTCGTAACACGAAACACGAGGTATACCAAGATAGAGAATTACCAAATGAATTTCACACAAAATAAGGTCAAGGTCACAATAATCCCACAAGCCAGATAAGTACATGCCACAATACATAGTTCCATATAATGGCGACGTCAAAAAGAAAACACAAAATGCATAACTCCACGGGATTATAACCCGGGAGGGTGTTTATAGTCTTACTAAGTCAAGACATTACTCAATCTCCTAAACAACTTCATTCTTAGCACCTAAAAATGCATACTCGAAAACATCAACATAAATTAGTTGAGCTCGTAGGTTTAAGCATTAAACCACGAAGCTGTGAATAATATAGCGTAGGACAATAGTGAGCAAGATATACAACGTCAATACTTTATGAAACCACAATGCCGGCGACAACTAAACCTACTAAATGTCACACAATACCAAAAATATTCATCGACACACAATGTCCGGTCATGTCACCAAAATATTCATCAACACACAATGTCTGGTCATGTCACCAAAATATTCATCGACACACACAATGTCAGGTCTGGGTAATAACCCCGATAGTATTATCAAATGCTTCGACTCCAAAACGGAGTTAAACAGTTATGCACATATAATTAAACCACACAACAAGACGCATATTGCAATCAAACCGCACATATTGTCCAAAATCATAAAAAAAACAATGCATCACAACATAAATACAATCAAAATATCATTTGAGTACCATTTCCCCACAAGAAAAAACATAATGAAAAAGGGGCTACAAAAAATCACCTCCAGCAAGTATTATGACCGGGAAAATAATAAAGTCCAATGTGCAACGAAACCTTAAAGTGCAACCTATTAATTAACGAGGTGTGTTAGGTCATATAAGGAATGAAACGATGTATATGCACTTTTAACAAATCTTATATTACCCGTACATGTTTTCACTTTAGTTCCGACACTTGAAACTTCCATTTTGACCAAACCTCGAAGTCAAGTGACTTACTATAAATAGTGTTGTCTATTTCGTTCGTGTATAGTTAATATTCTTGTCATGGTTTACAAAGGCTATGTGTCATTTAACTTGTCTAGCAATTTATAACACTTATTTTAGAAAATGAAGTTATATAAACTTATATATATAGCTTACAAGTGTTCGTCCTTATTGACCGTAGATGGTTAGCTTTTTAATATTTTGAAATTCTTCTGACTCGTATATATATTATATATAAGACTCTTCAATATTTCTTTAGAGCTTTTTAGCTCGTTTGGACTTTTAGGTGCTAAAAAACGATTTTGAAATATCCGACATCATGCTTTCTATTAGTAAAAAGCTGAAATTTTCTAATACTTTAGTTTTTTAATTAAAAACTTTAACGTGACGTAACTTATTCATTTTAAGTCCGTTTTGGACGAATAATATACCCACGGAAATGTATTTTAATATAGTTTTATGTTTTCAAACTTTCGGTCACCCAACCCGACCTTAATAGTCCGGTTTGTCTCGATAACCATGAAAATCAGCATGCAACATGCATTTTTTTTCCTGAAAAATAATATAGTTTTAGTCAAAACTTTAAAACTTCGTAACTTCTTCATTATAAATCCGTTTAGTGAATAATATGTCCATGAAAATGTATACTTTTATATTTTTAAATCCGGTTTGTCCAATCATCAAACTATTATTTACTATTTTAATTACCAAAAACTCCAACAACACTTTCAACTTGATACTAATTCTAATCCCTTCCACTAATTTCTTCAATAAGTATTTAGAAACATAATTTAACAATAATAAATGTAAAACTCATATGAATAATTAAATGACATATGTATTTAACTATATGACTTTATAAATTCACTTTTAATCTTTTTAACCTTTAACATTGGTTTTAATACATCAAATAATTTTTTTGTAAAGTCAATAAATTATCAAAAGGGTATATTTTGTGAAATTTTTATTTGTGTAAGTTTATAACCATTATTTATGTGCAATCATGAGGTGGTGATATTTTTAAAATGTAATTGATAAATAAAATCAATTATAATTATGTATGAGATATAAATAATTTGTAAAAAATTATGTAAAGAGTTTTATACCTTAAATGAGTGTTTGGATGATTAAAAACACTAAATCCTAGTTTATTTCCAAATTCAAGCTTCCAAGACACTTGTAATAATTACCCTTCTTCAAATAAGCACTAAATAAGTTGTAGTTTGTAAAAACTCAAAGCTTTCTTCCCACTTTTGCTTGCTATTGCCGAACACCCCAAGAGAAAGAGAGAAATTGTTTTTGCAAGTTGGTTTTGTGTGTGAAGTAATGAAAGCATATTTGGTATTTATAGGAGACTTGAAGCATAGTTTTAATTATAAAATAATAGGCTAGTTTAGGGCTTATAAAATAATAAGCTTTGTCTCCAAGTTTTTTAATATCCAAATTGTAATTGCTAGTTTGTGTGTAATGGATTTTTTTTTTTATTATTTATTTTTTTGAAAGTTTAGTAAGAAAAATTGACTACTTGGTGACCAAGTTCGGTCCAAGTGAAAAAGAGAAGATTTTTTTTGTATAAAATTTATAAAATATTGTTGGGTTTTAGGTTCCGATGAAAGGAATTATTCTAAGTATGGAACCATTGCCAATACAAAGGAAATCACGGCTAGAAGGAATGAATCCACTGTTATGTTAAACCACGACTAGTAGTCACATGGAACCACTGCTAATGTAATTAAAGCACTGCTAGTTATATATGTCGGTTTAATGTTTTGTATTAGATAAATATGGAAAAGATATTTATCTTGTAGGATACGTATTGTATATTGTAAAGGACTCCTTAGCCTATAAAAGGAGGTCCTAGGTTAGAGTTAGATATACGTGTTATATTTATCTAAAGTCGATACACTTCAAGGTTGTAAAACCCTAATACTATTCAGAGTATTCATATTAATAATATTGAGGTGTTTAGTGTTAATTAATGTTATTCTTCTAAAGGTTAAACATGAAATTCCACGTAGTGTTTAACAGTTTGTTCTAGTTTAAGTCAACTTCTATAAAGGATCGTTTGCTCAACTGGGATCAACAAGTGGTATCAGAGCTTGTGATCTAGAAGCTGTGATCAAGAAGAAGTCATTTTAACTCAGATCTGTTTTATTCAAGAAGTTCAAGATGTCTGACAAAACTCATATGGTTACTGCTTCAAAGTTACCCATGCTAAAGCAAGGCGAGTTCCAGATTTGGAAGATGCGAATGAGGCAATACATTCGCATGATTGACTACACCATCTGGGAGGTTGTTGAGAAGGGTGATACTTTACCTATTAAAGGTGCTGATGGTAAGGTTGTGAGCATTGTTAGTGAAACTGACAAGGCTCAAAGAAAGTTGGAGATAAAGGCTCATAGTATTCTCAGTATGGGAATACCTAATGAGTTTTCATTGGACTTCCAAGAGTATGAAACTGCTAAGGAGCTTATGGATGCACTTGAAACAAGATTTGCTGGTAATGATGCTACCAGAAATCTAGGAAGAACATGCTCAAGCATCAACTTGAAAACTTCAATGCTCTCAGTGGAAAAAAACTTGATGGAACTTATAACAGGTTGCAAAATCTCATAAGTCAATTGAAATTGGTGGACTATAAAGTTGCTCAAGAAGATATTAATCTTAAGTTCATCAAAAGTTTGTCACCTGAATGGCCTATGCATACTGTTGTGTGGAGAAATAAGGATGATTTTGATAAGATGACTCTTGACAATCTCTACAACAATTTGAAGGTTTATGAGTCTGAAAAGAACATTGCTGGATCATCCTCATCTACACAAAATATTGCTTTTGTGTCTACAAACCATAGGAGCTCTCCGGAAGCATCCACTGCTGCTTATGGAGTATCCACTGCTATTGCTAATGATACCACTGTTAGTGATAACATTAGTGATGGTGCCATATGTGCTTTCCTAGCTGATCTGACAACCAGTGTTACTGTGCTAAACCAGGATTTAGATCAAATTGATCCTGATGATCTTGAAGAGATCAATCTTCAATGGCAAATGGCAATGCTCACATTTCAAGCTAGGAGATTTCTAAGTAGGACTGGCAGACAGGTCAAGTATGATGGTCAAAGGAAAGCAGGGTTTGACAAAAGCAAGATGGAGTGCTTCAACTGCAAGAAGAAGGGGCACTTTGCAAGGGAGTGTAGAGCTCCTAAAAGGATAAGTGAGAACTTTAAGAAGGCACATGAAGAACCACAGCATTCTTCAGCATTGGTAGCTCAAGATGGACTTGGAGACTATGACTGAAGCGACCAAATTGAGGAAGGACCCAATGTTGCTTTCCTGGCTAGTAAAGCTTCCAAAGTGCATAACTTTGCACTCATGGCTTATGCTTCATCATCCGGTTCAGATTCTGAGGTATCTACTGGTTCAAAAAGTTCTACTTGCTCTTTTAAATCTTGTTAAGATAACTTAGAATCTCTTAAAGCAATCAATGAGAGTCTTAGGAAAGAGGTTGATAGACTTGCACTAGATAACTTAGGATATAAAGTTGGTCTTCAAAATGTAGAAGAAAAACTTAAGTATTGCATCAAGTATGAGTTTGAGTATGTGGATAAGATAAACATAATAGGTGGAGAGGTAGACCTTAGGGATAGAGAAATTAAAGTGCTTAAACAGAAACTAGAAGAAGCTGAAATTGTCAAACAGAATGCCTTAGATGAAAAAGAAAAACACATAGTTAGGGTGGAAAAAAACAATTTGCTTCTGATTTAGTAAATAAATCCATAGGGTGTCAATTAATGAAAAAGGGTTCTGGGATAGGATACAATGATGTGCCACCACCCTCTCTAATGAAACATGCACCACCTGGCACTGAATTGTCATTCAGTAATGAGCTTAGCTTTAACAAACGAGTTGATGAAAAAGTTAAGTCTGAGACACCTAAGGAAGAAACTGATAGGTCATCTGATGGTCCAATTATTGAAGATTGGGAATCAGATTCTGAGGAAGATAGGTCTGAGTCAACACAGTCTGAGAAGTTAGATAATGTTAAACATGTTGATTCTAAACAAGCCAACCTCATGCCTAGATTTGGAGCTCAAATTTCTAAAAAGGTTGTTGAATTCAATGAGGTACCTAGGGAACAGATGAAAAGATACATACCTAGGGGTAATCAAAGAAACTTCAATGGCATAATTTTAAACAGACTAGGAAGTGAGTTTCAATGTGTTAAAAAGGCTTGTTATAAATGTGGTTGTTTTGAGCATTTACAGAGAAGTTGTTATAAAAATCAACCACAAGTGGAATCATTGGAGGAGGGTGAATCATAAAAACTTTTCAAAGCAAACAGTCCCTCATCCAAACAAAAATATGGTTCCAAGAGCAGTGCTAATGAGGAATGGTAAAACAAAATCTATAACCACTGCTGCACCTAAATGGGTTCCAACCACTACTAAGCTAAATGTTTTCACTACTAAACAGAATATCACCACTGCTGAGTCAAAAGAAGTTTTATCTGTTCCAAAGGTGATAACTGACACAGTGGTTGGAAGCCATTTCTATGTTATAAAGGCCTCGGCTTGTTGGCAATGGAAACCAAAGACAAAAGTCAGATCATGTCAATAGTGCATCAATGAACTTGAAGAAATTTGAATATATCGATGCACAAGGCAGACCCAAGTCAGTATTGACTTAGGTCCCTAAAGGAAACTAACTTGTTTTATCTCCTGTGCAGGGCAATCTACAGGATGAGCTAAAGGATAAAGGAATTTTTGACAGTGGTTGCTCTGGGCACATGACATGGGATGGGAGCAACCTTGAGGATTTTGAAGCCTTTGATGGAGGCTATGTAGCATTTGGCAATGATCCAAAGGGAGGCAAGATTCTTGGCAGAGGAACTATCAGAACAGGAAACTTGGACTTTGAAAAAGTCTATCTGGTACAGGGACTAAAGTATAATCTATTCAGTGTTTCCCAGATGTGTGATAAGAAGAATTGGGTACTTTTTGGGGAAACTGAATGTATGGTGTTATCTCCTGATTTCAAAATGCCCGATGATAAGTATGTGCAACTTAGAGTACCTAGGAAGGAAAACATATATTGTTTTGATCTAAAAGATGTAATTCCTAAAGGTCCTTAACCTGTTTGTTTGCTAAGGAATCAGTTGATGAGTCAAAATTATGGCATAGAAGGCTAGGTCACCTAAATTTCAAAACAATCAATAAATTGGTGAAGGATAATTTAGTAAGAGGGTTACCTTCTAAGGTTTTTGAAAGTAAAGAACTTTGTGTGGCCTGTCAAAAAGGTAAACAACATAGAGCCTCTTGTAAGACCAAGACTGTGAACACCATTTCTCAACCATTGTTTATGCTACACATGGACTTATTTGGTCCCACATTTGTTAAGAGTTTGAATCATAAGCAGTATTGCCTAGTTATCACTGATGATTATAGTAGATTTTTTTGGGTTTTCTTTCTGGCACTTAAGAGTGAAACTAGTGAGATTCTTAAGAGTTTCATCACTAAAATAGAAAATAGAGTGAACCATAAGGTCAAAGTAATCAGATGTGATAATGGAACTGAGTTTAAAAATGATGTCATGAATAAGTTTTGTGTGGATAAGGGTATTGTTGGGGATTTTAGAAGTTCCTACTGATGAAGTTCTACTGACAGGTTCCTACTGAAGCTATAGATGGTTTCTGCTGATGACATGGTTCCTGCTGATATTGTATTCCTACTGATATAGTTAATCAGTATTAGTTTGTTAGGATATGCATGAGCTATTTTAGGTAGTGATATGCATTTATTTTATATAAGAAAAAATCTTTGAGAGAGAGTAATAGATATCCATAGAGGATCATTGTTTTATTAGAAAAACCTTGTTGGTAACTTTGATTGTGTTCTTATTATTCCGTTGTGCATATTCAATCATTGTTATTATATACCCTAGTTGAGTCCGGATCTTGGTTTCAACAATTGGTATCAGAGCCTCGTGGCTCTCGATCTAGGGTTGATAAGGTTTTCCTGTAATTAGGGTTTAGGCAGCAGACATAAAAAGATAAAGAAGAGCAGATCTGATAATGATGAATGTTATTGTTGGGCGTGCTTCATGTATCCTCTGAGACCCACGTATGTTTGGCTATTCGTTTCATTGATTCATAGATGTTTAATACTGTTTGAATAACGTGATCACATGAGCTTGGATGGGTACGAATTCTGGTACTCACTTCTAAATTGGTGATTGGTGGTTATTCACGTGGTACTTATCTGCCGCCATTTAAGGATTAATCACGTGAGATCTTGGTTTATTCTGTTCATCTATTGGATATTAATGTGTTGTGATTGGTCGGTGTGAATTGATCATACAGGTCACAAAATTAATTTGTCATTCCGAGAATTAATGGTCACATAATTTTAGTGGGTCTCTCGGTTAAAGCTTGCTGGACAAAGGTAGGGATATTATTTTTTGATTGGCTAATGTTGCTGCAAATTAAAGGGTACACGTGGGGCATGATATCATTTTGTTAGATCATTCATTCGTGGGTCCCTATTTGTGTTATATACTGATCACGTGGAGCAGCGTCAAAAGGGAAATTCATTTCTACTGATGTTGTGTTCCCACTGATTTTGAGATAGGATTCATTGTGTTAAGGTATATGATTGTTACTATGGGCTGTCTTTGAGTGGTCCCTCATCACACGTGGGTTTCTTAAATTTGCATTTGATTCGATTATATCTTTATGCGTTATACTGGTTTGCTGGTCCCACTCGTTTGATTGGTACTCGATTTAAAGTTAATTGGTATACGTAAGTGATTAATTCAAATTGCCAAGAATATTTGATACCAGCAGTTATGCTTCATTGGTCCTCTTGATGAGCATAAGGTTTTTGCTGGTCGACATATTTTTGAGACTGCTGCTATCACATAACTTTGTTGCTGCATTCAGCTCTTTACAAACCTCTCAACCAAACTTCTCTCCACACCTTTATAATGGCAGAATTTGAAAAAAAATAGGGATGATGTTATGTTTCCTTATTTGATGAATGATGAGTACGAGGTCTAGGCTAAGAAGATGAAACACTGGATCGTGAATAATGATATAAATATCTGGAAGGTGATCCAAAATGGCAACAGCTTGAAAAGGACTGGAAGAGATCACGATGGAAAAATCATTATTCTTCCTCCAACGACTACATATGAACACATTGATGTACAAAGAGAGACAAAGGCCAGAACTACCTTGCTTAAATCTATTCCTGCTGATCATGTAGCAAATTTTCGTTATATGGATGATGCAAGAGCTATATGGAATGCACTCAAAGCAAGGTATGGTGGAAAGGCTAAATTCAAGAAGATGAGCAAGGAAGCTTATACTGTAGGTGATGCTGAAGAATTTGCAATTATGGGCATCTCTCAAGTACATAATTGTGTTTTTAGTTGTGATGTCAAATATAATGCCCTTAAGGAGTCTTATGATGATTTGAAACCTAAATATAATGAATGTTATCTAAAGGTTCAGTCTTACAAAAATTCTTTAAAAACCTTAGAAAAACAAAAAATTTGGTTTCAAAAGAATCAGCTTGCTTATGAAGAAAAGATAAGAGTGTTAGAAAGAGATCTAACTAATGCTAAAAATGAGTTAAAATACTCTGAGAAAGAAAGAGCTAAAGTAGAGCTAGAAAAACAAGAAGTGCAAGATAAGTTGGATAATGAAGTAGCTAGGCATAAAGAATGGATAGTTTCTGGTGACAAGTTAGCTAGTCATCTCTATGGTAGTCAAGCTCCTAATTCTGGGATAGGTTTAGATTTAAAGAAATATGTTGGTTTAGAGGCAAGGAATGATATGTCTAAATCTACACCAGCAGGATTAGCACATTATGTTAAAAAAGGAGAATTGCATGCTGTCCCAGGACCAATTAGAGGAGACCATATGCCCACCACCACTACCTCAGACTTTGATGGATGACACCATTTTTATGGCAAAAAGTCAAGTGACTTGCCAGACCTTAGTAGCAAAACTAATGACTCTGTCTCTTGTTCTAAAAGTGACAAGTCATCAGACCTAAAGTCCACTGACTATGCCTCATGTGATTCAAGTGAAAAGTCTGACTCACCTAGGCACACACCCAAGACCACACCCAAGTCCAAAGTAGCTGATGATGAGCCCAAACAAAGGCGGTTACTTATTACATTGAACACAATTTTTCTTCTAGTTACATTTACGATAAGTTTATGTGTACTAAATAAAGTTGTGTTAAGAATAAGTCTTTAAGAAGAAATCTTGTTTTGTATGTGGTAGTAAACTACATCTTATTAAAGACCTGTGATTATCATGAGAAAAGGATGGGTGTTTCCTATGGCCATGAGACCTTTAGACCCACATGGACTAATGTTGCTAGTATTCCTCCATTTGTTCCCAAAGTCGCTCATGAGAGCGGGTAAACCGATTCCTCTTGGTAAGCCAAAGGTGTATGCATCTTTTCACGATAGGCTTAATAGGCCTTTTCCAGTTCCTACGGTGGAGGATATTCTTCACCGATTACTCTTGGTTGGTGGACCGGTCATGCTAGACTTATGCCCTATAGACCTACAAGTTCTTATTTTCAGTCATATACACCTTATGTATCTCATATGAATATGGCACATGGTGGAGTAAGAGTGGCAACTGCTGTTAAACCCTCAACAGGTTATTCTTGGAAAACTCAAAGGAAAGGTTCATTTTGGGTACCCAAGAACAATAACTTTTGTCAGGTGCATTGATTGAGGGGAGGCATAAGCCTAAAGGGAGGCTTATTGTTGTATTTTTTGTTATTATATTTATTTATTGTTGGGAATTTTAGAAATTCCTTCTGATGAAGTTCTACTGACAGGTTCCTACTGAAGCTATAGATGGTTTCTGTTGATGACATGGTTCCTGCTGATATTGTATTCCTACTAATATAGTTAATCAGTATTAGTTTGTTAGGATATGCATGAGCTATTTTAGGTAGTGATATGCCTTTATTTTATATTTATTTATTGTCTATTTAGGGTTCCTTGGGTATAAAAAGGAACAGTTGGCTTTTGTATTGAATAACTCTTGAAAAAAACACTCCAGGAAAACATCTTTGAGAGAGAGTAATAGATATCCATAGAGGATCATTGTTTTATTAGAAAAACCTTGTTGGTAACTTTGATTGTGTTCTTATTATTCCGCTGTGCATATTCAATCATTGTTATTATATACCCTAGTTGAGTCCGGACCTTGGTTTCAACAATTGGTATATACTAACAATGATTGAATATGCACAGTGGAATAATAAGAACACAATCAAAGTTACCAACACGGTTTTTCTAATAAAACAATGATCCTCTATGGATATCTATTACTCTTTCTCAAAGATGTTTTCCTAGAGTGTTTTTTTCAAGAGTTATTCAATACAAAAGCCAACGGTTCCTTTTTATACCCAAGGAACCCTAAATAGACAATAAATAAATGCATATCACTACCTAAAATAGCTCATTCATATCCTAACAAACTAATACTGATTAACTATATCAGTAGGAATACAATATCAGCAGGAACCATGTCATCAGCAGAAACCATCTATAGCTTCAGTAGGAACCTGTCAGTAGAACTTCATCAGTAGGAACTTCTAAAATTCCCAACAATAGATGTTTGAGTGGCATGGCATGGATTAAGGGGAATACAAAGGAAGACATACTTGTTTCATTCATGGTGAGATCCCTGATCTCAATTTCTCTACTTCGTCTAGGGAAGTTCGTTCAAGAATGGTTTTGTCATTATCAACTAGGGGAAGATTGTTGGGAATTATACGTTTGAGTTGATAAGACAAAAAGAATGAAACAAGAGGGACTTAATATGACAAGAAGGAAACCTACAAAAAGATGGAAGGACTTGCTTGCAAAAGAAGTTTTATTTATTAGTCCTTTGTAGTATTTTGTAAACCCTAATCCTCTAGTATATAAAGAGGACATAGGTGTAGGTTTTATATACAAGTCTTCCAAGATGTAGTCGACTTAAAGGTGTGTGTGTGTCCTAGGCGTATAGTCTTGTAAACGCCTAGGTTATTAGTTTAGTTAGTAGTTTAGCTATCTAGACGTGTTCCTATAAACGTCTAAGATTAGTTAGTGTTAGTGAATGAAACCTTGTTCAATAACAAAGAATTGATTAGTTTATTCGATGTGCATGTTATTAGTCTTTGTTATTGATCCCTAGCTGAGCTTATAAAGGTAGCTCATTCATACCCTAACAAACTAATACTGATTAACTATATCAGTAGGAATACAATATCAGCAGGAACCATGTCATCAGCAGAAACCATCTATAGCTTCAGTAGGAACCTGTCAGTAGAACTTCATCAGTAGGAACTTCTAAAATTCCCAACAGGTATTGAAAGACACTATATTGTTGCTAGGACACCTCAACAAAATGGTGTTTGTTAATACAAATAAGCCGTAAAAACGTTTATTTATATTTTACGATCTTCTAATGTTTTGTCGATAACAAACGTAAAATCATGTTAACGAAACAAATAAAATACTTAAATGGTTTGAACTAATAGTTTCTAACATATTCACATTTTCACATAAAACACTAAAACAAGTATAAGTGATTTTATGACTTAGTAATACATATGTACAACAACTAGTGTTTACATATTTGGGTATAATATACACATAACTAGTATGTAGTATATTAGGTAATATAAATGGGTAGAAACTTAAGTATCACAACCCATTGGGCAAATACATTGAATGTAGTTGGGTACAACCCAAAGCCCATAACCCATGGAGCTTGACCCATAACCCATTGCATGACATCATGCTTATATCATACATGGATAATATCCATAACCCATGGATCAACCCATACCCAAGTGACCAAGTGCATTGAACTCAAAGATACATTGTATCTAGCCAAAGATCCATGGTTCAACCCATGACCCATAACCAAAATACCCATGGGTAAAGGGAGGCGTCCACGGATCCCTAGCTTAACGCTAGACGGATCCCTTGTGGAAGGGATCCGTGGGATCCGGGAACGATGAGGATTTTTCCTCTATAAATAGTGAGCCATTTCTTCATTATTTCTCACCCCTTTCTAACACACTTTCTCCCTGAGTTAAAAAGTCACTAACCTCATATCCAAGAGATCTATGTTTGTAGTTTTGTTTTTGTGTGATCTTTTAGGTTCCTCTTAAAGGCAAGATCACCACCTTTGAAGTCGAGCAAACTCAAGTCCATGAGTTGCCATGCTTCCTCATCATCAAGGCTACTGAAGTCTTCTTGTTGATGATTCATTTCTTTCTTCTAAGAAGTGTAGTGTTGAAGACATTAGTGAAAGATGTCTCAAGTGTCAAGACGAAGATATTAGTGAAGGGTATCTATTGTCTATAGCATAATCACTTGTGGTAGGTGCTTAGAAGTCAAGACAAGAAGCATTAGTGAAAGGTGCTTAGAAGTCAAGACTAGAAGCATTAGTGAAAGGTGCTTAAGAAGTGAAGACACAAGACATTAGTGAAAGGTGTCTTGTAGATCTAGTCAAAGGCATTAGTGAAAGGTGCCTTAGATGTACATTCGATATGGTGTGTTTCGATGTACAAGATTGACTAGTATTAGATCCAAGGATATTGATATCCTTGATGATGTTGTAAAGGAGTGGATCTCCTTTGGGATTAGTCGTTGGTGTAGTGTGGTAGTAGTTCCTCCATTGCAATGGAACTAGGTGCTTAGCCTAGTACCTAATAAAGGGTAGGCGACGTTGTGTAGGTGTAGTTCACCTTGGAGTGAAAGAACTAGGTGCTTAGCCTAGTACCTTATAAAGGGTAGGCGACGTTGTGTAGGTATGGTTCACCTTGGTGTGAAAGAACCCGGTGGTTAGCCTAGTACCGGAAAAAGAGTAGGCGACGTTGTGAAGGCTTCTCCACCATAAGGAGATTGGTGTAGTGTTTACGAACTCTCGAGTAGCTGACTCGGGGAGTGGAGTAGGGCAAGGAAGGTGTCCTTTTAGCCAAACTACTATAAATACTCGCGTTGTGATTTTGTGCTTCTTACTCTTATCTTTTCATTACATATCTTTATATGCTTGTTTATCAACATCCAACACACACAACCAAATAGATTGACATAAGTCGATCTAAATAGTTTAAAAGGAAGTTTTAATTGGTAAAACTATTCAACCCCCCCTTCTAGTTTTTCACAATTGGCATCAGAGCTTCGTTACCAAGTTTCTTGAAGTATATTGTACTTTAAAAACTTGATACGATCTATGGTTAATTGAAAACTACAAAGAAGGTTTTTCATAAAAACAAACACCATATCTTTTAAAACTATATGTTTGGATGTTGATTTGATAACAATTTTTTTATTTACTTGTTTCATTTAATTGCACTAATCTTCTTTGTCATGTTCATTAGTCAAAGCTCATACCCACCAAGCTATAGGAATCGTTTGGTAAAAAGAATAATCGCAAAGGAGCGGGAATCGTCTAAGTGACATTTGTTGTGTCATTTGTAAAGACATTCCTAAGTGCGCTAGAGGTATGATTTTCTTTTTATTTTACTTGATAATTAAGTATGCCTATTTAGGTATTTATATGATTATCTTTTGTGCTTATACATGTATTACATGAAGTTTCATTAGGAAGCCTTTTTTCTCACATACGTGTTTTATTTCTCGTCTAAATTCGTGGTATACAAAACTTATGTTTTGTTTCTTTTAATCCAATAATTAAACAAAACACGAATTTCAAAAATTCCTCCTTCCCCATAAATACTCCCGATTCGACCACTCTATCAAATCTTCACTTTTCAAATCTTACAATTTCAAAAATTTCCTCTCATTCAAAAACTTCATCTTCCTCCTCATCTCAACCGAAACCAAGAAGATTCGTCATCAACATGGTTTACATCGCGCTCGTGCTCATCGCCTTAACACTCATCGCACTTGTGTTCCCTATGATGAAGTTCACATATGGAGACATTTACTTTGTGTTGTTAATCTACATTGGGATCATATACCCAATCCTTTGTATCATCCTTAGTATTGAAATGCAATATTACTAATAATCTAGTTATCTAGGTTATTATTATCATAATATGTTTGTCATTTCTTTTGATTTATTTGTTTCATATTCTTTCGTGATACATTAGAAGTCATGTATGCATGCTAAAAAATGTAGGATAAAACATATTTCGTTGTATAAAATGTAAAACCTATGTTTTTATCAAATCATTTACATTACTACTGAGATCCACGGATCTCGGATGATATACTAGCGGATCCCTTTTGTAAAGGAACCGTAGGATCCGTCCTCTTGGAAAACAGTTTTCATGCAAGATTAAAAACCACTATCTTTCTAAAAAGTAATAATCCACTAGAAAGTCAAAACCTTGAGTAAGTTAGAGTGTTAAAAACCATTGTTAATAAAAATCTAGTAAAAACATTAGATAATCATAGGTTGACCACAAACATCTCTGTTTTAACTTATCATTTCTATAGGTTCAACTATGACGCAGGAATATGAGTTTGATTTTTCACTCACTAGCGTCTACACTCCAAACATTTCCTTTGAACCCAACACACCTGGCAATCATGTCTGTGGGTTCAATAATCTCGAAAACCGTCACTTCCACGAAGGACGTATTGTAGACACCTCTCTACAATTCGAAGAAGGTATCAATACCTCCTTCCGAGCCATAGGACTAGAATGTCTTCTTGAAATCAACGAGAAGATATGTCCAAGGTTCATAATGGAATTCTTCCGTCAAGTTGAACTCGTTCGTAACGAGGATCGCTCTCTATCTCTTTGGTTTTATATCAAAAACCAAAAGTTTACTCTAACCCTTGGGCATTTTGATCACATCCTCCGGATTCCAAATCATGGACAATGTGCCTTTACCGAAGATTGGTCTCTCGATTCTCTCTTCAACTTTCGTGAAGAAAATAGCCCATATTGTTCACACATACCCTCCCCGGAAGATTTAAATCGCATAATATACAAACCTCGACCATATAACTCCGATCCAAACATTATCTTCACACGGGACATCCGAGAAGAGTACAAGCCTCTTGCACTCATCCTACGTGAGAATGTTTGTAGTCTTAGGGGAAATCGAGAAATCCTTCCCTCTTGTTGTGCTCACATGTTGTACTGTTTGCTAACACAACAACCATACAATCTCGCCTGCTTCTTCGCAAGGCATATTGTAAATCTTCAAGGCTCCAAAAATAAACTCATCCTTTATGGAATGTTCTAGACACGCCTCTATCACAACGTTATGCACTTCCATCCTCAATTTCAAAGTCCGTTGTACGTACTTGTGAACAAGATGATAGAACCGCTAAACATATCTCTCATGAAGACTTTCTTCATTCTTGATTCCACCAACACTCATCAATCACATAATGATCCTCCTAGCGAAAACACTCAAGAAACCTAGTAGTATTTCAAAATAGGATCAATTCTCTTGTACTCGTGCCTTATCAATGTAATCCTATTTCTCTCATGAAATAAAACATCTTACACTTGATATCTTAGTGTTAGAACCCCTTTAAACCAACCTTGGAATATAATGCATTGTCGAGATCATTGCATACCTTTAGTAAAGGTTCTGCTAAGCAGATGGACGGATCCCAAAGTTTGTGCTAGACGGATCCCTACACTTAGGGAACCGTGGGATCTGGCAAACAGAAAATGCAATTGCAAGCATTATATTTCAAACATATCCTTAGAACACCTCACACTAAGCTAAACATAGTATCTTAAGGCAAATTAAGTCCTTATCAAGATAGGTTGATCTTTCCTACTCACACATAACTTACCTAAATCACACTCTAAAATGCTTGTAGATCTATCGTTTCATTTTAATCCATTACTCTTCTGCTCTCAAACTCACACTTCATTTTTTACTTGATCCTTCACATTTAGCCTTAGAAATCTTTCGAGTATGGCAAAATTGATCATAAATCATCCTTACCTCAAAATTGATCAAAGTTGATCAAATTCTAGTTTTTCCCATCTCAAAGCTTCTAGGATATTTTCCAAAACACTATCATAAGTCACAACCTGATCTCTAGGATCATTTAGCTTCAATTGACACTTTCATCTTTAGTGTCATCCTTGCTCATCCATTGGTACTCATGAAAGTTCCAAATCCTTCCATAAAAGACAATCATTAGCTACATCACTCATTACCTTCAAGTACTTAAGCACCCCTTCATTTAAGACACTTAGGAGAACTGAAACACTCAAGATGATATAGATCTTAGATCTTAGAAACATCATTTCCACTCTTTCATAGCTGCTGAGAGCCGGATCCCTAGGATTAGCCTAGACGGATCCCTACGAGGAGGTAACCGTGGGATCCGGATGACGGTTTATGTCAAATCTTGCTAAAACAATCATTTCAACTCATCTTCCTAACTCAAACACTCCATCTCATCTTAAATGAGTTCCTAGATCGATGCAAACTCGAAGTTGACTCTTGTGCATGTTAATCATCACATTCCAATGAATCCTAGTGGCTTAAGGCTTAAATGCACTTGCCAAATCTCTTGGTTTATAAACCACTTTGTTAGGACCTCCATAGTCATCACCTTCTTCCTAACTTTCAGCACTTTAGAAATCCTTACAAACCTCTTGAAATCATCTCATCATGAGAAAAACCCCAAGTAGTAACTTATCCACCAAAGAACCACCCATGAAAAAGGCTCGTGTTATACACGAAATCTCTTCAACCGAATCATCTCCGGTCAAGCCAACAAATGATAGGATCCTTCCTCATCCAATCAAATCAATTCCTAAAAGGATAGTACCCACAAAACTACCAATGCCAAACACCACCATACCTCCTAGGCCAAACAATATCATCTCCACTAAACCATCACCATTGGTTCCTAGAGCTATTTCATTTACATCCCCACTATCATCACCACACCTCTACAATTTAGAGGACTTGCCTCCTAGGCCGTCTCATCCGCTTCCGCCGACAACATTTTCCTCATTAGGAGGAATAATGGTACAAAATCAAGGTGTTGAGTCAACACTTGTTTCGGCTTCATTTTCACCGTTTCCATCATATAATCCCATTTGGATTATGAGAAATCATCAAAGTCAACCACCCGACCATATGGAAGTTGAACTTCTCTACCACCACCATCATTCTTGGTCGAGTCATTCTCAAATGCGCCTCCACCAATCCCTCCATCGTTTGAAGCTCCACAAGTCGCTTCACTTGATCCTTCGCATCAAGCCATTTCATTTCTTCCACCACCACTACCTAGCCATGACAAAGATTGCTATCATTGTCAACATGTTGAAAGTTTGATACATGAAGTACGAGAAGACCAACGTTTCATGTTCTATCATCTCCTCGAACGTTTCGACGAGATTAAACCTAAACAAAACTCGAGCTAGAATATTTTAGTGGTATCCTAGCATCATGCGATAGTTGGTTTAGAAATTCCTAGTCATGTATTTTCTTATTTTCTTAGTTTTTAGAGTCATATATATCATAACTCTAGTTTTATTAAATGGGATTACATGCTACTTGTTATTTTTCTGAGCATATGATTACTTTGTATTCATATCTCATTTTTGTGATAACATTACTTGTTATATTACCTTTCTTTGAAATTAATCACTAATACGGATCCTCGAATTGCCTAGACGGATCCCTACTAGGAGGGAACCGTGGGATCCGTGAGACAGAAAGCTATTTTCTACTAACTTGGACCACATTTGCAGGAAATTGTGAATTATACTTGCTTTCTAACCTTTGTTCTGTAGTTATTCAATTTACACATGAAGACTTTGACATCCTAAAGCTAGGGGGAGCTTTATGTCAAAGCAATACATTGAAAATGACTTGCAATATTAGGTTTACATTTCGTGACATCCCCTTGCGTAATTGCAATCATCAAGGGGGAGCACATTCGTCACTTAGACGAAATCTTTTGCAAAATTACTTGCAAACAAACTAGGTTAGTATCACTTTCTTGACGCCCTTACATAGGGATGGACTCGTCAAGGGGGAGTAAAGACGAGATCCTTTCCCGTTACTTGCTCTCTGTTTCTTTTTATTTTATTTCTTTCACATGTTTTCTTAAAACGATGTGTTGCTTTCCTTCAAACACTTTTGTTTCGACAAAAGGGGAGAAGAAAGTAAAACTACAAATTCAAACTTTACAATTTTAGCTTTTCCTTAAAATAATTTTATGTTTTGTCATCAACAAAAAGGGGGAGATTGTTAATACAAATAAGCCGTAAAAACGTTTATTTATATTTTACGATCTTCTAATATTTTGTCGATAACAAACGTAAAATCATGTTAACGAAACAAATAAAATACTTAAATGGTTTGAACTAATAGTTTCTAACATATTCACATTTTCACATAAAACACTAAAACAAGTATAAGTGATTTTATGACTTAGTAATACATATGTACAACAACTAGTGTTTACATATTTGGGTATAATATACACATAACTAGTATGTAGTATATTAGGTAATATAAATGGGTAGAAACTTAAGTATCACAACCCATTGGGCAAATACATTGAATGTAGTTGGGTACAACCCAAAGCCCATAACCCATGGAGCTTGACCCATAACCCATTGCATGACATCATGCTTATATCATACATGGATAATATCCATAACCCATGGATCAACCCATACCCAAGTGACCAAGTGCATTGAACTCAAAGATACATTGTATCTAGCCAAAGATCCATGGTTCAACCCATGACCCATAACCAAAATACCCATGGGTAAAGGGGCGCCCCACGGATCCCTAGCTTAACGCTAGACGGATCCCTTGTGGAAGGATCCGTGGGATCCGAGGAACAGTGGGATTTTCCTCTATAAATAGTGAGCCATTTCTTCATTATTTCTCACCCCTTTCTAACACACTTTCTCCACGAGTTAAAAGTCACTAACCTCGGATCCAAGAGATCTATGTTTGTAGTTTTGTTTTGTGTGATCTTTAGGTTCCTCTTAAAGGCAAGATCACCACCTTTGAAGTCGAGCAAACTCAAGTCCATGAGTTGCCATGCTTCCTCATCATCAAGGCTCTTGAAGTCTTCTTGTTGATGATTCATTTCTTTCTTCTAAGAAGTGTAGTGTTGAAGACATTAGTGAAAGATGTCTCAAGTGTCAAGACGAAGATATTAGTGAAGGGTATCTATTGTCTATAGCATAATCACTTGTGGTAGGTGCTTAGAAGTCAAGACAAGAAGCATTAGTGAAAGGTGCTTAGAAGTCAAGACTAGAAGCATTAGTGAAAGGTGCTTAAGAAGTGAAGACACAAGACATTAGTGAAAGGTGTCTTGTAGATCTAGTCAAAGGCATTAGTGAAAGGTGCCTTAGATGTACATTCGATATGGTATGTTTCAATGTACAAGATAGACTAGTATTAGATCCAAGGATATTGATATCCTTGATGATGTTGTAAAGGAGTAGATCTCCTTTGGGATTAGTCGTTGGTGTCGTGTGGTAGTAGTTCCTCAATTGCAATGGAACTAGGTGCTTAGCCTAGTACCTAATAAAGGGTAGGCGACGTTGTGTAGGTGTAGTTCACCTTGGAGTGAAAGAACTAGGTGCTTAGCCTAGTACCTTATAAAGGGTAGGCGACGTTGTGTAGGTGTGGTTCACCTAGGTGTGAAAGAACCCGGTGGTTAGCCTAGTACCGGAAAAAGAGTAGGCGACGTTGTGAAGGCTTCTCCGCCATAAGGAGATTGGTGTAGTGTTTACGAACTCTCGAGTAGGTGACTCGGGGAGTGGAGTAGGGCAAGGAAGGTGTCCTTGTAGCCGAACCACTATAAATACTCGCGTTGTGGTTTTGTGCTTCTTACTCTTATCTTTTCATTACATATCTTTATATGCTTGTTTATCAACATCCAACACACACAACCAAATAGATTGACATAAGTCGATCTAAATAGTTTAAAAGGAAGTTTTAATTGGTAAAACTATTCAACCCCCCTTCTAGTTTTCCACAGTGTTGTTGAGAGAAAAAATAGAACACTAATTGAGGCTGCAAGAACAATGTTATCAGAATCTAAGTTACCAACTACCTTTTGAAATGAAGTCAGTAGGGCGCATGTTATGTGTAGAATAGAAGTAAGGTAGTGAAGCCTCACAACAAGACCCCCTATGAGCTGTTACATGGTAGGAAGCCTATGATAGATTTCCTAAAACCTTTTGGGTGTCTTGTTACTATCTTGAATACCATAGACCACCTAGGCAAGTTTGAGGAAAAGGCAGATGAGGGATACTTTATTGGCTACTCTTTTAGTAGTAAAGCCTTTAAGGTATACAATAAGAGGACCAGAATAGTTGAAGAGAATCTACATGTTAGATTTAATGAAGAGACTCCTAGTGTTGAGACAAAAGGACAAGAGTGGCTGTTTAATATTGATATGCTAACCAAGTCTATGAATTATGAGCCTATCAATGCAGGTACAACCACTAATGTTGATGCATGTACTCAAAAGGATTCTGATGTAAAAGCAAATTCTAAGGAAGCTGATTCTCCAAATGAATTCTATTTGATTGAAAAATGGAAAGCTGGTCCTGTCTCACCCATCATTGATACATAAGAGTTGTCTCAAGATAACTCAGTGTCGGTAGAAGATATTGAAAAGCAGAAGAAAATCGCTGAAAGCACTACTAATCCAAATTCTACCACTGCTAGTTCAAGTGAAACCCCTGCTGCAAGTACAGGTGACAGTACTTATTTTGGAATCCCTGCCAAGCCATTATTTGGTGATGACGAGTATCCAACTGATCCTGACATGCCTGATTTGGAAGAAATAGATACTCCTACTGATGATGAAAACATGGATGACTATTTCAATGATGCTGATGTTACAAATTTGGAAACTGTCATAATAGAGAGTACAATTCCTACCACCAGAGTTCATAAGAATCATCCCAAAGAACAAATACTTGGTAACTTGAATACACCAGTTCAAACAAGAAGCAAGACTCAGAACACTAAAACCTTTCCTAAACAAGGTTTCTTTGCAAGGTCACTTCACAAAAGAAACAACCATCAAGACTTGCAGAACTGTTTGTTTGCTTGCTTTCTGTCACAAAAAGAGCCCAAGAGAGTTGAAGAAGCTTTATTAGAAGTAGGATGGGTTGAATCAATGCAAGAGGAGCTGTTGCAGTTCAAGCTTCAAGAGGTGTGGACATTGGTTAACCTACCAAATGGAAAAAGGGCTATTGGAACTAAGTCGGTGTTCAGAAACAAACCGGATGAAAGAGGTATTGTGGTAAGAAATAAATCAAGGTTGGTTGCTCAAGGATACACACAAACTAAAGGCCTGGATTATGATGAAGTGTTTGTACCTGTTTCCAGAAATGAAGCTATCAGATTGTTTTTGGCATATGCTTCATTCAAAAATTTTGTTGTGTATCAAATGGATGTTAAGAGTGCCTTTTTGTATGGTACCATTGATGAGGATATCTATGTGTGCCAACCTCCTAGTTTTGAAGATCTTGATAATCCTGATAAGGTCTACAGGGTGAAGAAGGCTATGTATGGGTTGCATCAAGCTCCAAGGGCATGAATGCCTTTCTACTTATTTGATGGACAATGGTTTCAAGAAGGGAATGATTGACAAGACATTGTTCATAAGGAAGCACAAGGATGATATATTGTTGGTTCAGGTTTATGTTGATGACATCATCTTTGGCTCAACAAATAAGGAGCTATGCAAATACTTTGAGAAACTTATGCATGATAAGTTTCAGATGAGTTCTATGGGTGAACTCACTTTCTTTTTGGGGCTACAGGTTCAACAGAGGACCGATGGTATCTTCATTAGTTAAGACAAGTATGTAGCAGATATTTTGAAGAAGTTTAGATTTCAGGATGTCAAGAGTGCTAGTACACCCATGGAGACTCAGAAACCACTGCTACCAGATGATGGAAGTCCCAAAGTTGATTTGAAGCTGTATAGATCCATGATTGGATTTTTGATGTATCTAACTGCTTCTAGGCCAGATATTATGTTCTCAGTATGTGTGTATGCAAGATTTCAAGTCACACCAAACACAACACACATGAATGCTGTGAAGAGAATCTTTAGATATCTTAAGGGTCATCCTAAATTGGGCCTTTGGTATTCTAAGGATTCAACTTTTGATTTGGTGGCATATACAGACAGTGATTATGCTGGAGCTAGTTTGGATAGAAAGTCTACTACTGGAGGATGTCAGTTTTTGGGAAGTAGGCTTATCTTATGGCAGTGTAAAAAGCAGACAATTATGGCCAATTCCACCACTAAAGCTGAGTATGTGGCTGCTGCTAGTTGTTGTGGTCAAGTGCTTTGGATTCAGAATCAATTGTTGGACTTTGGGTACAATTTTATGCATACTAAGATTTACATAGACAATAACAGTACAATATGCATTATTAAAAATCTAGTTTTGCATTCTAGAACTAAACACATTGAGATAAGGCATCATTTTATTAGAGATTGTAATGAGAAAAGGTTAATTCAAATGGTTAAAATCCATACTGACTTCAATGTTGCTGATCTTCTCACTAAAGCTTTTGATGTGGGGAGGTTTCAGTATCTTGTAGTTAGTATTGGTATGATAAATCTCTAAATCTCAAAATTGTTTTGTAAAAGTTTGTAAAATGTATGTACTGTTATTGGTTGATCTTAGTATTGCTAGTTTAGTTCTATCCACTGCTTGTTATTTTTGTTCCCACTAACTATTTTGCAGATTAAAGTTCCATCATAATCAGTAAGTAGCAATGGACTTAAAAGGAAACATGGTATTATTATTAAACGATAGAACTGCATTCTAGGATGTAGAGTTACAACCATGTCATTCATACTACCATCAATAGAATACAACAAAAGATAACAACTAAACACAACCATCAAGAGACTACAGCTTCATGACAACCACCTAAACCAACTATGGCTTCTTTGTTATGGCCCATGCTGGTATCTTCTTCTGAACCCCTTGTCCCCCAATAACGTCCCACACTTTTGGGTAGGCAAGTACCCTCACTCTCTCTCTTATAGGGTGATGAGGAAGAAGGACCAGCTGGTTGTGGAGGAGCTGTAAGGAGTGCTTGCAAATGTGGAGCTGGTAGTGGTTCTGGAGGTGGTATCTTGGCAAGAGGAGGCACCACCAATGCTCTGGAAGAGGCTTCATCATCTGTGTCTTCATATGGTGACACATAGCTTGGCATAGAGCTCAAATCAGAACTGGATTCTTTCTTGAGAGCTCCTTGAGGCACTGGTTGGATTACAGAAGGACCAGGAGATGTAGGGTTTGTTCTCATAAAGGTGAGAGATGTTTTTCTTGGAGGAAGATAGTTCTCCCAAGCATTGTTTGAGGATGAACTCTTAGATGAGTTAGACGAGATCTCAATAGGATGGCTTGGATTGCTCATGTTGCTGATATTTTGGCTTTTAGAGAGAAGTTTTCTGAGATTGTGTTTTTACTAAGATGATTTTTGGGAATGTGAGAGATATGTGTGGTATGTGGGTGATTTGCTCTTAAAGAGAGTTAAAGAGAAATAAGTGTGTTAAATGTGTGGAAGCTATGAGTTGTTGAGGAGTAAATGAAGTCTTTGACTTTGGTGGACGTTTAAATGACTTGGAGTTGACCCTTTGACTGTGTGTTTAGTATTTTGGTTAAGCACTGCCAGTATAAATTATGTAACCACTTCTAGTTATTACTAACCTCTGCTAACCTTGACAAAGTTCTAGTGTTTGGTTTATGTTTGTGATATGCAGGTTTGAAGGAGCTATTGTAACTTATGGAGCTGTAGGAGTAGTGATTAAAAAAAAAAAAAAAAAAAAAAAAAACAATTTGTGTATCTTTTGTAATCCTTCAAATTAATGCATGATATCACTATTTTTGGCTTAGATTTTGTTGCAGAAGTCTTAGTCAAAGGATTGGAGTGTTGGTGAAGTATCCACTGCCAGTGCATTTCTAACCACTACTAGTTGTGGACAATCCACTGCTAGAGCAGTTTTGATGACGATGGAAACTTGAGGGGCTATTTTGTAACTTCTTGCTGATAACGTATTTAATCCCCAAATCACTGCTGGATCATTTAATTGATCTTTAAACACTTCCAATTGGCTCCCTACACAAACCCTAACCACTCCCAACTGATAATTTCACAAATCCCACGTCTTTTACACAATGCCGACTGAATACTCCACAACCCACAACCTTGTCGCATACCTTATTAAGAACAACCATTCAGAAGGATTCCATGAAATGATTGATTTCATCAAACACACTCCTATTCACTATGCTTTATCTGTAGAACTTGTCATTGTAAAAACCTATGTTCATCAATTTTGGTGGAATGCTGAAATTCAAGAAAGAGATGGACCAGAGGTTCTAAGGAATGTTGTTGATGAGAATGAGATTCTAGTCACAGAGGAGGTGATTAGAGATATTTTGAAATTGGAGGATGCTGAAGGGGTTGTAAATTTGTCAAATGATGAGATTTTTGAAGGTTTGAAAAGATTGGGTTATGAAAGAAGAGGGGATAGAATTAAGTTTCTTAAAGGTATGTTTTCACCTCAGTGGATGTTTTTTATACATACTTTGCTTATGTGTGTAAGCAATAAGACCACAGGTTTTGATGAATTTCCCTCTAGAATTGCAACTGCTATCATTTGTCTATCCCAAGGAAGGGTCTTTAATTGGTCTAGGATGATATTTGATGGTTTTCTGAAGAACATCAAGGACAAGGGGAAATACTACTTATATCCTAGGTTTGTACAATTAATAGTAGACAATCAGATCAGAGAACCCATTCCTCATAAAAGGGAGTATAAGGTGCTTCATATGTTATCTAAGGAACTCTTACACCATTATTTCCCCATATGATGAACTTGCCAGACATTCCTGTGAATGAAGAGGTACCTGAACCACAACCTACCCAAACCACTGATGCTGATCCCACTGCTACCACATCTGCAACCACTGCTAGCACATCTGAACCCAATGCTGAACCCATACCTTTACCAACTGAACCCAAAAGAATATTAGTACATAGAAGGAGGATGAAGGGCACCAAGCTACCTCAGGCTGGTGTTAGTGGTGTAGTTAATGAGGCTGTCACAAGAGGTGAAGGTGACATGAGTGGAAGGGCTTTCACTACTGATTCAGGCCTAGGTGCTGAACATGTCAGTGAAAACATAAGTAAGACCCAACCACTGGCAACTCCTAATGTGGAGAGTTCTTTTGAGCTCAACACAGGTGGAGGAATCCCTAGCCAACTGGCTAAATCAGGGTGCATGGATGATCAAGCTAGGTCTAATGCCATGTTTTCTACACCCCATGATTCACCTCTCGGAGCAGGTTACACAGCTCGAAGTGATGAGGGTAGTTTGGGACATGATAATGAATTGATGGGTACTGATTATGTACATAATGACTTTTCCAAGGATCCACCTCTTGGACCAGTTAACACAGGTCGAAGTGGTGAGGATATTATTGAACAATTGAATGAATTGACGGCTAAATGTACCAAAATGGAAAACAAAATCACTGGTCTTCAAGAACTTGCAGTCTTTCAAGCTGGAACTATTAGACGCCTGAAGCACAGGGTAACTGTACTGGAAAGAATGAGGAGATCAGGGATTGTTGCTTCTAGGAGAGTCAGGAAGGTGAATATGAAGGCTAACTCCTCAAAGAATCAAAGTTTGGAGGATGCATCCAAACAGGGGAGGAATGAAAGCAAGGATTCAGGGGAGGATTTAAACTTGGATGATGATCTGGATTTGGATTGTAGAGATCATGGTGATGATTATGTGGTGACTGAAAAGGAAGGAAAAGAAGCAGTGCTTGAAACTTTGAAGGTTGTAGTTGAAGATAAAAAGAAAGAAGTGGTGCAGGCAACAACCACTGTTATTGTTGCTGAATCCCCTGCTAGTACAATTGAAACCACTGCTGCAACCTCTGAGGTAATTTTATCCACTGTTACTTCAGAAACACCTATTGATATTACAACCACTACTACCCTAATCACAACCACTGTCACACCACCACCCAAGTCTAAGGAAGTTGAGAAGGAGGTTGTTGGTACACTGTTAAACTTAAGTAAAACCTCATCAAATCCTGAACCTAGTATTGCACCTGTTCCTATTATTCTGAAACCAACTGGACCTAAACCCTTGGGAAGTTTAGTTATTGGTGAGCCTGTAATGACTAAAGTGGTTCAACCAGATATTTGAAAGGGGAAAGGTATTGCTTAGCCAATTTTGAAGTTTAAGAATAAGCAAGAACAAATTGCACATGATGAAGAGCTTTCAAGAAGGTTGCAAGAGAAATTAGATGCTGAAGCTCTAGCAGCCAGAGAGAAGCAAAAGCAAGAAGAAGAGGAAGCTACTCAGAGGTTGATTGAAGAATGGAACAAGGAACAGCCTTTACTTCAAGCTTCTGAAATGATAAGGACAGAGTATATTGATCATGAATGGGCACAATTAGACATTGATACAAGGAGTAAGGTTTTGGCTGAGAGGATGAGACAATTGCAGAAGGAAAAAGCAGTTAGGAATTATAAAGCTAAGAAGAATAAACCTCCTACTAAGCAAGAAATGAGAAATAAAATGATGAAGGTTATCAGGCACATGGACATGCACATTCCTGTTAACTCGAGAAAGTGCTCATATGAAGAGGTTGAGAAGATCTATCAAACTTGCAAAAGAATATGTGATGACTTCATTCCTATGAATTCTGAGAAAGAAGAAGAATGGATTAAGAACAGACAAAAGAGAAAAGCAGATATTCAGGAGGAGTCTAGTTCTAAGAAACAGAAAGTGGATGAAGAGATGGAGAAAGAAGAAAGACTGAATCAGTATCTTCTGGTGTGTGATCAACCAGAACCTTTTAATCCTACACCTGTAAGATCCATTCATCCTATTGAAGATTGGCAGATAGTCACAGCTAATGATAGAGAGATAATTGAAATTACAAGAGCTGATGGATGGAAAAGCACATACTTCAATTTTGGATGTTTTTTGTTTTGTATGAATAAAGTTGATGGAACAACTGTGGAAGATAATGAAGTTTAGATATAGGAAGTTTGGGCCAACTGGAGATTTAGCAAGGTTTGTGTGGACTTCTATAAAGAACTTTGTGTCAGCCCAATCCAGATGATAAATTTTGGGAAGACTGTGAGGTGGTTGAATGGATGCTATATCAACCTTGCAGAGTACATGCTATGCAGACTACACATGAGAAGTGCTTCATGTTATTGATAAAGACTATCCACTAACCAAGAATGTAGCCAGAAGAATGTTGGAAGCCAAACTTGCTCCACAGGGGACAAAGCCTACAAATCCTATGATTGATCAATTATTCCTGAAGATTGAGAAAATTGCAGATCTACAAGGTCCTTTAGCAATAAAGGCCAAGCCTCAAGGAAGATTGAAAAGGAAGGCTGACAGATCTAAAGTTGTGGATTATACTTCTGAGTCAGAGACTGAAGAGGACATTGAAGCAAACAAGAAAAGACTGCTGGTTCTTACAAAATTGTCTACATTGAAGGAGCCAGAGGTTAGTTGTGCATTACCTCTTACAGGTCATCATCAAATTATCTCATATATATTTGAGCTTAATGGAAGTGAAGGATATTGGAAGTTTGAGAGAACCAATGGTGAGTGTTATGGTTTTGTTAAGTTTTCACAAATGCTTTACTACATGGAAAGAGATGATTTGATGACCATCTGGAAGTTATACAAGAACAGATTTGAAGATTTGATACTAGATGATTATCATGAGAGGATTGTGTATCATAATTTGAAGATCATATTTGAACCCACTCATGATGAACCAGAATGGAAAGGACTCTTCAATGGCAAAGTTACAAGTTGGTTTCTATATCAGTCTTGTGGAGTTCATGTATTAACTGTTTCTGGAGAAGTTATTCATATGTGTGTAGAAAGTGATTATCCTAAATTGAATAATCATCCAGGGGTTATTACTCAGATGTTACAGCCTGGTGGTTTAAAGCTGTAAAAATCCTTTGATTATCAAGCTTACAGGTTTCTGAGGAAGTTTGAGAAGTTACTACATCCTGGTAAGTGTTTGGATACATCCTCCATGTGAAGACTGTATGGTTTTAAAAGAAAACTTGATGATTTTGGTTGTAAATATCAAGTTTAAGGGAGGATTGTTGGGTTTTAGGTTCTGATGAAAGGAATTATTCTAAGTATGGAACCATTGCCAGTACAAAGGAAACCACGGCTAGAAGGAATGAATCCACTGTTATGTTAAACCACGGCTAGTAGTCACATGGAACCACTGCTAATGTAATTAAAGCACTGCTAGTTATATATGTCGGTTTAATGTTTTGTATTAGATAAATATGGAAAAGATATTTATCTTGTAGGATATGTATTGTATATTGTAAAGGACTCCTTAGCCTATAAAAGGAGGTCCTAGGTTAGAGTTAGATATACGTGTTAGATATATCTAAAGTCGATACACTTCAAGGTTGTAAAACCCTAATACTATTTAGAGTATTGGTTTTAATAATATTGAGGTGTTTAGTGTCAATTACTGTTATTCTTCTTAAGGTTAAACATTAAATTCCGCGTAGTATTTAACAGTTTGTTCTAGTTTAAGTCAGCTTCTATAAAGGATCGTTTGCTCAACTAGGATCAACAAATATGTATTAGTGCATGTATAGGTATGTATTGGATATGTTGTGTATGCATTAAAATGCAAATGATGCACGTTACGTACCTACATAAATAATTTAAGACCGTAAATATTTAAATGAAAAAAATGCACTTGTAATAATAATATTACATCGGAAATATTCTTAGTCCAAACTCATTGTGCACAAATATTATTTTCCGGTTTATGCGATTTAAAAAATAGTCAAACATAAAAGTAAAATTTCAAATACTCAAAGTAAATAGTTTCGGGTTTGAGGTTGAGTACGGACTTGAAAATAACGGGTTGTTATACAGGTGTTGATCATCCGCGGAGCAGACGTGGGGGACATGTGGATTGCTTTCATTGGCTCGTACAAAGTGGTGCTTGTCATGCGTCCTCATTGCACAGTGTTAGATGGTACATCTTAACCGTTAGTGACAGTTGAGAGCAGTTGTACTATGAGTTTTTTGAGGCCTTACGTGGCCTGGGGTTTAAGTCGGGCTGCTATCAAGTGTTTATTGATGAGCCTAATTAATTCGAGCGTGTATTTAGTAAGCTTGAGCCACTAATATTATTAGTTAGTTTTAATTACTATTTAAAAATGCTTAATTAAAAAGGAGAAATATTATGATTTAACATATTTTATGAATTTATGTTATAAATTGGTTTTTTATATATAGATAGATGTATAAATCTTTTATATAATAAATGAATTACGTTATTTCGAAGTGATTTGTCAATCAATTCATTCTTATTGAAAAAATAATTGGGCCAATAGGAGAGCTCAATTTCGCCACGTAAGCAAAATCGTGTGATGTGATTGATTAATAAAAGTCAAAATTAAATTGATTTTGGTCAAAATTTAATAAATTTGGTGGAGAAATTTGGTTGATAAAAAAAAACACATAAAAATATAGGTGTCAAATTTGTGGAAAAAAACGTAAAAAAAGAGGAGATAATTAATAAAACTTTCGTGGTTGATTTTTTTAAAAATTATATAGAGTTAAGTGTAATACTATAAAGCCTCTATATTTTTTAGTAACTTTGGATTATAAACAAATACCCCCTTATAATTTATACCCTTTATACTTTATATCTTAAAAAATATAATGTATATGTTGTTTTAAATTAACAACATATAAATTTGCATAAGATTATAAGTATCAATTTTTTTTACTATATACGTTTAATAAGGACTCATTTGTTTCATTTTAAAAGTTTAACCTATGTGGACACGAGTTTACATTTAAATACGGCTAAATTCTTGAAAGCGGAATATAATTATCAAATTGTAAGCACGGGTTACTTTAATATAAAAATAAATATACGCAATTGTACTTATAAGAATGACTCATGTAATTTTCATTTATTTATATAAGGATATCTAGAAGAAAAAAAATTTAAAACTTTAAAGAGTATACTTTAACTTTATCAACGCTCATTATGTGCTATTAAACTTGCATCATGTGTACAACATAATATCAGTAGTGAAATTTAAGTAACAACATCAACATCTTTGTCAACTATATAAAATTAAATCTTGAGTTACCTAACAAAACTTTTTACAAATATTTTACCAAATTCTAATGGATATTAATGCATAATGAAAAACTCGTGTAAAAGTATTAGTTGTACTTATATCATATTTTTCATGGGCAAATTTTTATATGTGTATATACTGAACTAAGATGTTAAAATAAATTTGATTTATGTGTAAACTTCATGCGTGAACGAAACTTATAACTAAATAATTATATGCAATTAACTTTAAAGACACAATATTCAGTATCCACACAATATTCAGTTTAATACAGTATTATAACTAGTAAATCAAAATTACGCATAAACAAACTTGTGGCATACGAAAAAAAAAGAAAAAAAGAAAGAAGAGAAAAAAAAGGGTAGTTGTCAAAAGTACAAAGCCCTTGACTTGTTTAGATATAAAATCTTCTAAGGTTTTGGTTTTCGTGTGTTGATCTTGAATCTATGCCGGTATGGTTTCTGTAGCTTAATTAATGTCTTTTGCTCTTGTTAATTTCGTTCTTAATGATGATACGTAATGTAAAAAGAAAAGAGATTATTATGATATTGGGTTTTGATTTTTGCCTTTAAGTATGTATGTATAATTAAGTAACTGACACGAGAGTGAAGGGGTTGTGAAACCATTTATTGTTAAGCCAATACTACATTTATCCCTAGACTTTATGGGATGGGATGTTTCTTTAAGCTCATTTTTTTCTTTTTTGTTTGGCTTTCAGCTTATATAAGCTATACATATAAAAAAAATATATGAGATTCATCAAAAGTATTGTTAGCCAAGCCCTTTCGCCACTATGCGGCCACCCCTGAGTGGTTTAATTATAGTATTAGCCCAGACAAATTTGGGTCTCCTTGCTTCCTTTGGCGTAGTATATCTACCATCTTAATAATGGCTCTCGAATGGTGCCATGAACCATTAATACATTGTAAATTGTGACCCTAATCAAAACCTATTACTTCCTTCTTTTCTGCTGCTAAATTCCATGTTAATTTTTCGATCGATATCTGTTTGTAAACCTTTTGTTTTTATTTGCTTTACTAGATCATGGAAGCAAGTTACCGTGATCTAATTGCCGACCCTGCTGTCACCATGGATCATCTCGATTCTCAGATGATGAAAGAATCTGATCTCTGTAATCACCGTGATCTAACCAACTTCATTTATCCTCTCAATTCTCGGATAATGTTTAAAGAGCTTCCGCAGAATAATAAAGTTAAATCACATTATGACGTGCGTAAATCTTTACTCATGCTTGAAGAGCTTGATGAGGATGATGTTTCATGGACTGATGAGGAGACTAAATCTTTTCTCAAATTTGAACACCATGCTGCATGTGATGTATACACAATATTAGATTCTTATTGCATATATTTATATACCTTGTCTGTCAATGCATTTCAATCTTCTTTCTTTCATGTTTTTTTTTTTTTTTTTTTTTTTTTTATCTTTTGTCACAGCATGCATATTTCCTTGAACGTAAACTACATGATGAGTTTGGACAAGCGTCTGTTCGGGTCAATGATCCATTTGTTCTCTTTTTGACTGACTTTGCTGTTGCTACATTCAACGAGCTGTGTAGAAAGGTTGGTTTTTATTTGTATTCTATGAATTTAGTCTTTTTTTATTTATCTATTTGTCAACTTAGACACACGCATTTTTGTCGCTAGCATTTTAAGAAGAGTGTCCATGGCAACATATATGGAGCCGTGGCTACAAGAGCCACATACTATCCCAACAGATTTGGCTATATCTTTTTCCTTACAATTGAGGCGATGGAAGAAGATGTTGCTGGAATGTATGAAGCAAAAGTATTTATCAATCGCTTTGAGCGCCGAAGAACACTGATAAAGTTTGTTCGTTCTCCATGTGCGCCTCTTGGTACGCAGAATCTAGTTACTACTTCCATCTTTTGACTGGGTCATCATTTGTAAATATTTGTCTTCTCTCAATAGTATTAATTGTTCTCTGTATCCGTAAAACATGCTATATGTATATAGGCAACGTGTTACAAAACCCGCAGGTCAACTTGCCCAGTTGCCCCGTTTTTAGGACACCCAGTCACCCACTCATAACCTCACTTGAACATTTTTCCAGATCTAAGTCTTTAACAATTAGAGAGAGTAGTACACTAAACATTTGCGTGGACTTGTGTTCTTTGCATATTGTACAAAAGTTATCACCATCCCTCTCTAACTTTACATAAATTGTTTGAACAAGTGTAGGTTACCTTTTTATCTTAATTTTTTATTGTATATATATTTTTTGCACTCGTCTTAATAGTTGACATCTTCCAAAAAAATTTATTTGGATATCTAAAATAGTGTTAAAAACAATATTGGCTCTATTTGGATGATCAGATTTGTCGTATCCGTGTTGCCAATGTGTGCAGGTAGCAAATTCAAAGAGAGGAATGACCTGATCTATCTTTACGAAGCTGTGAATGGTTATATTCTCTGGATACTTCATGTGTTTGTCTCGGTTTTTGCTGTTCATATTGTGTTTCTCTGTCAATCTTGTTGATCGATTCGTGGTTGTTTGGTGTGCAGATAAACAGAAAGCCATAGAAGCCGAAATATGCAGTCCCAGGAAAGGTTACAGTTTGTTGTTGTTTTTCTTTTTACCGTATTTTTTGTTGGATGCTTCCAGTTACAGGTTGCAAAATGGGCTGGATGGTTTGGATCCATGGCATGCTCTTGTCAAATTCATCTTTACACGTGTGTGTGTGTGTGCGCGTGCGTGCGTTTCAAATATTATATTATTACAAAAGTTCATCACTAAATGTTCAAGTTACATATATTATCTTACGTTTTGCAGGAAAGAAGAGATTCTTACCTAAGTCAGTTCGACTTCAAAGATTTTATACCGCTGTGAAAGGTAATTAGTACACACACACAAATATATATATTTGTATACTTTCTTATCTATACAACAGTCTGACGTGAGTTTCTTATGCAGGTAGGAAGAGATCCATAGCATCTGTTCGGTTTCTTAGCTTGAAAAAGAAGTACAGAACTATGGAAGGTATATGTATTTAGTTCCTTTACGACAACCTGATGCTAGTTCAAAAAATATGACATGTTCCTATTTCTTAACTTGAGCGCCTAGTGTGACCAGCTTGGTTCCCCTATAATTATTATAAATTTCAGAATCTTTATGAAACTAATGATAATAATTGGTTTACCCTATGGTTGCTTTAACCTTGTACTATAATTGGTATTGAGTTGTTTGAACAATATATAGGTGCTCGCCTCATTGTTGAACGTCACGCTCATCTGTTGAAACAAAAATCTTGGGAGATTAAGAGGAGTAACTCAGGTTATATATGGTTTTATTTTGTGTATGTGCTATTCTATTATCTTTTATATGGGTAAATTTTGAGGGGATAAAATGTGTTGGGTCGACTGACTTAAAATTTGTTTAATGGGTTCTCACATTTAGCTAGCCTTTAAATTTAAACTTGTTTGACCCATAAGGCTGTAACCAGTAAGATATAACCCAAATTGACCATAGTCACACAGATAGGTCGGTATTGTGCTGAGAAACTTACAATTATTTGTTTTTATCCTTATATATAAATTTGTTTTTTTACTGGTCTGGGAACTTATCTTTTTCAAGTGTATGGGAATTCATCTTTTTTAAAAGAAGCATATACCCAGGTTTACCAAACTTTAATCCACCACCAAATATAGTTAACTTGTTTCAAGTACAATTATATTTCTCAACTTTGTATTCTCGTTTTCAGAAGACTGGTTGGTTCCCAACCAGACATGCGGCTTGCTACCGAGAAGTGCTGAGCATTCGTGTGGGGGCTATGATTACCATAATCCGTTGAAAGGTAAGCTAGTTATTCAAAGTGTTATTTATATGCATCTGTTTGGTGTTTCAAAATCTTTGGAAAGAGTTAAAGATTTAGATGATGTTTTATTCTATGTGTTGTAATTTTCATGTGCAATTATCGTTCTTGAATTGGTTTTTTGATTGAATATAATATAATGCTGCTTTCTCTATTCTCAGTCTTATATACAGAGGTGTTGGAATCTATCCTCAACTAGAAATGCGAATCGTCATCACCACCAAACGGATTACTTGAGCGCATTTACTAATGCTGATTATATTAGTTTGATTTTTGCCTCTTCTTCAGATGTATGTCTTTTTCATGTTTCTGGGGCGAGAATATGATGGCACGCTTACAGTGTTCTCAAGTTTTTATTTGAGGAAAAAATAAAGTGAGAGGAATGATAGAAAGTGGTGAGGAGAGAAAAAGAAAGATTTTTAAAAATTTGGTATTGTTCTTGACTTGTAAGAAAAAAAGGGAGTAAAGTGATAAATAAAATATTATTCGACAATTATATCCATAATATATTTAATTGAGTGTAAAGTTAAAAAAAATGTCAAAAAAATTGCACCACACTTGTATTCCCTCCACTTTCATCCAAAAATTAAGATGAAAGTTTTAGCAGAAGAAACAAATTATTCCCCCTCTTTCATTGTTACTTTCCCTCCAAAAAAAAAAAAAAGAACTTACCATATCTTTGTTCCTTTCACTTTCACTCTAAAATCAAAACTTAGAACACAGTGTTAGAATATTTTGTTGCAAGCTAATGTTAGTAGGCCCAACAGCCTTAGAAAGTTGTTAATCACATTTGTTTTTTGTTTAAATATTTAGGACATAAAATAGTCCTTTTCTAAAAGAAAGTGATTTGCACACTTTTATTAGTTTTATATTTAATCGAGACACTTTAAAACGTGCAATAAACAGTTGTATCGTAAATATAAACAGCTTTAACTGTTTGTACATTGAGTGTCCCAATCAAATTAATGAGTGTGCCAATCACTTCCCTTTTCTAAATTGTAGATTAAGGACTATTACTCGCGCTAGCACTTGCTACAAACCAATTATTATTGTTATTATCTGTTGTTGTTGCAATTATTAAGAAAACACATTATTAAAAGATTTCTATGATTAGTGGTACTGTTGTTGTTGTCTCTATGATTAATGGTGCAATTCATTTACGTTTCTACTTAAAGCTTAATGATTTTGTGTGTTTTAAAAAATGAGGTGATTTGCTACAATAAAAAATCACGATTATGATCTGATTATATAAGCCTAAGGTCCTTACAAAAAAGTCAAAATAGAGGATAAATGGTTTTTAAAATGATGAATGCATGGTTTTTAATTATTTCCTTTTGCAAGGAACAAGCCAATAAGTTCATGAAGTTATATCAAACACTCGTTACGGGATGAGTCAAAAGATACGAGTCAAAAATCGATTGCAGACATACAAGAACCAACCCTAATAACCAGAGCTTTAAGGATCGTCTTATTAGGTCTTCGCCACTTGACAACCAGTCAAAACCAATCTTCACCGGCTGATGTTACATGAGCTTATATTTGTTGACTTGACTTGTCAATGATTCCTTGAAAAATCTTTTTTGCCGATAAAAGCAATGCGCTAACTTGCATTTCGCAAAGATTACATACATGTGTGCTTTCATGAAAGGTCCATTTCCAAGCCAAGTGTTGGTAGATGTTGGACTTGATCCAAACAATGGAATTTACCCATTGGCTTATGCCTTGGTAGAAGCAGAAAGTAAGAGTTCATGGGCTTGGTTCTTGATGTGCTTGGGTGATGACATAGATCTAAACCCTAGTTCAAATTTCACATTCATCAGTGATAAACAAAAGATTAGTAACATGCTTCGCTAGTTGAATTCTTAAATACAACATAATATGAGTTATTATTTGCTTAGTGAATTGGTTTATGCAGGGACTCATTCCAGCCATAAAATCTGTGTTCCCAATGGCAGAACACATATTTTGCTTGAGGCACGTTCATGAAAATATGAAGCAGTCTTGGAGTGGCCAATTATATAAGGATGCTTTGTGGAGATGTGCATTTGTTACAACTGTTGCTGAGTTTCAAAGGTGTATGCAACATTTGAAGACATTGAATCCTAAAGCACATGAGTGGTTGAACAAGATACCAACTGAACATTGAGCAAGATCTCATTTTTTTGTTAATTTTTTTTTTAATTTATTTCTATCCATACAGTGGTCACAATTAGTGGCTTGTTATTATTTGACTGAAAAAGGTATGATAGTTAGACATGTATATCATTTAATGCTTTCATATTTACATATTATAGGTAGAGCAGTTACAGATTTATTGCTCAACAACATTTGTAAGATCTTTAATAGTAAAATAGTTAGAGCTAGGGACAAGCCAGTCATTACACTTTTAGAGTACATTAGGGATATACTCCATGAAGAGAATAGTATGTGTACAAGGTGTGTTGGGATACAGAATGTTAAAGTACTGAAGAGTTAAAGTGCTGAAGATTAACAAAGTCAATGAGAAAGACAAAAATCTTGCAAGAAGTCAAAGTACTACTAAGTAAAAGTCAAAGTCTCGCTTATTCATCAATCTTGCAAAGATTAAAGTCGGTTGTATTAGATTAAAGATAGAAAGTAATGTTTATCTAGAACTTTCTAAGTATTGTTTACTTGACGTACAAGGATAAGAATTGTAAACCGTTTAGGGTTATCCTTGAGCCTATAAAAGGACCCTAGATTGGTATTAGACGTGCGTGATATTATTAGAGTTTTAGAAGTTCGATATTATTAGAGTTGTTAAAGAGTGCATAATAAGCGAGTTAGAGTTATTAATAAAATCGTTCAAAGTTAAAGTTATTCTTCTTAGCTTTGTTAAGTAAATTTGCATACTTAATAGAGTTTGCTCGGTGTTTCATTGTTAATAACTTAGGATTTATCCGAGGTTATTAAACCTTAACAAGCTATTTAAGTTAGTTTGGTTAGAGTACATCGATCTAACAAGTGGTATCGAGCTTGTGTGGAAACTCGACTGAAGAAACCCTAAAACCTAAAGATGTCGTGATTACATTCCACCACCTTCCATCACCTCAATGAGGATTCTGTCATCAAGAAGGCGAATACGATCTATGGAGCATGAAGATGAGGCGTTACATTGCAATTACGGACCAACCACCGTGGAATATAATTGTCAATGGTAATGAAGAAGTTCCGAAACTATTGATGTTCTGGACAACCCAAGCACCTAAGGCAATCTTACAAGTGACAACATTAAGGAATCAAGAGAAGGCACTCAACATTCTCTTGTGCGCCATTCCAGATGGTCATCTTCTCAAGTTCCATGATGCTAAAGATGCTAAGCAACTCGGGTGCTCTCAAAACAAGGTTTGGAGGTAATGATGCTTCCAAAGATGCACGAAATCTGTTGAAGCGGCGAGTTTGAAACATTCATCGTTGGAGAAAGAAAACCTTGATGTTGCTTATGATGATTTGAACCTTCTCGACATGTTGGAGCTATACAAAGCACAAGTTTCAGTTGAAGATGCTAATCTCAAGTTCTTATGAGTCGCCATCAACATGGCATGTGATAGCTACAATGATCGAGGACAACCAGGTTTGGATGTTATGGACTTTGATGATCTCTACAATCATCCGAAGGTGTATGAGCATGAGATGAATGGTCAAACCGGTTCCAAATCTCACGGTGTTACTTTTCTATCATCGAAAAGAGGCGATACTTCCACCAAAAGTACCGCTTCTCCCACTCAAATCTTGTTGCTCAAAGTATTGTTACCTATTCTACCCCTTTGTTCAAAGAAGCCCACCAACCATTCACTCGGATGAAGTTGTATGCTCTTTCTTTGCACAACAAGCTTTTACGCTGTCACTTATGAAGAAGATCTCTCACAGTTGAAGAGGTGCTCTTGAAGAAATTGATATCGGTGGCAAGTTGCTATGATCCTTGCAAGGATAAAGAAGTTCATGAAGAAGGCAGGAAGAGGCATTGACTTCAAGCCAAAGCAGGAATAACTTTGACAAATCCAAGATTGAGTGCTTCAATTGTCAAAAGGCGGACATTTTGCAGGAATGCGGGTTTGCTAAATATCAAGCAAACAGGATGACCGAGAAACCAAAGCTAGAGTTGAAAGAAATTCCTATTACGAAACAAAGGCTTTGGTTGCTCAAGAGAATTTATCGAGGTTGATTGAGTCTTGAGTTTGATGATGAACCAAGTAACCTATTGTATGGTAGCGATGGAAGAAGCGAGTTGAAGATTCGATAGAAGAATTGGACCGAGCACAACCTTTGATGAGGAAGGCGATCATCTTGCTTTGGAATCCGGAGATGGTTTTGGAGGATTTGATTGGAGCATGGAGAGTGAAGATGATCTGTTCTACTTGCAATGGTAGATACTTCACCAATTTCACCCCTATCTACGAGGTATGCTCAAATTGTCATGATTTTATCAAAATTACTTGGCGCTTATGTGATTGAAAGAGATAATTGTGTTAGGGCTAGGTGCGAGGTAGTCGGTTATCAAATAACCTTAGAGTCAATGGAAGCCAAAATATTAACACATGAAAATAATGAAATGGCTTGGTGAAAAGTATGAACAACGGGATTACCAGTTAAAACTAAGTGAATGGAAACTAAATTGTAAAATTCTTGAAATTGAGAAATTGACTAAGGAAAGAGATGATTTGTTAGCAAAGTTTGATGCACGGAAAGAATCAGTGCATCTCATGTTACTTATGTTCAAAAACAGAGAAGAGCTTACATTAGAACTGGCTTAGGTTTTGGTATGGACTTTGATAACATAGAAGAGAATCACTCTAGTAATGAACTAGAGGATATAACCACTAGTGATGATGAACTCATTAATTATGTAGACACATCTAGTAATGAGGACTCAATTAGTGAAACTCCTCCTGAGTATAAGAAAGACAATGGTTATCATTCAGTCTCCCATCCCACTGGACTTCATCAACCCCCTAGGCCTGATGTTTCTCGTTTTGGAGTAGACAGTCTAAAGTTTAGGAAAAAGCTAGTTGGTCAATCTAGGTCTGAAACCCCAAAAGAAACTGTTGAAAACAACATTAAAAGTCAAGCGGTACCTTCAACTCAAAGTCTTGCTCCACAAGCGATACCTTCGGAAAACCTTTTCAAAGCAAGATCTTGCTAAACCTTTTGGGATAACTTTGGTCAAAACAGTTCAATCATTCACCTAGAAGGCAAAATAGTTTTGGTCATAGACATAGAAGAAGTCACTTTGGGAGTATGGGTCAAAAGCGTGTTTTGTGTGCTTTAGTCCTACTCATTTAATCAAGGATTGCGAATTTCATTGAGAATACCTTAGAAAATTTCCAAAGCATAGGTCCGCCAATCGAAACCTAGAGAGCACAAACCGATGCGGAATAATTCAAATAGGGTCAATCACGCAATTTCTCACTGGACCATAGGTACCCTCTTGAGAGAAGACCTTTTCTAAACCACCAATACCTTCACAAGCGGTACCTTCCCAAAGTACTACTCCATCAAAACAAAGTCTCGCTAACACTTCTTGGAACAGTATCCTAGGAGATCTCATTACTATCAACCTAGAAGGTATTACAATTCACATAGGGATCTAGATCACAGGAACCAAGTGTTAAACCGAATGGGTTAAGAGAGAAATCTTCTTGAGGACAAACAAGACTTTCAACAAAAAGTGAATCGATATTTTTGTGATACAAGAAAAGAGAATGAACTTGTAAAGAGAGTTTTGAAAGTTTTGAAAATCCACATGCTAAAAATCAAAAGATAATTACGGATCATGTTTTAAAAATAGTGGAATTACATACTCAAAGAATTTGAGTTTGTAACTCCACAAGGGAACACAAGTCAAGAATGGCTTGGGTTCCTAAAAAGCTAACTCTCTAAATCTTTGTGCGTGGCAACCCGTAAGAGGAGCTTAAAGATCATATGATTGTAGATAGTGGTTGCTCGAAGTATGACAGAGATACGGAGATTCATCTCGATTTTAGATCTATTAGTGGAGGACGAGTTGCATTTGGGAATGATCCCAATGGAGGAAGAATTCTTGGAAAATGAATCATCAAAGCAGGCGTATAGATTTTGAGAATGTTAGATATGTGAAGGAGCTCAAGTTCAACTTATTGTCGGTCTCTCAAACTGTGATAAAAGCATCTGTGTTATTCATCGTCACATAATGTCTCATCCTTTCTCCGAATTCAAGCTGTTGATGATAACTTGGTAGTCCTTAGAGTACCAAGAACCAATGATGTGTATAGTCTAGATATGGAGAGTCTTCATTCTTATGGGAGAGCCACATGTTTGGTGGCAAAAGCAACATCTGAAGAAGCACATCGGTGGCATAGAAGAATGGGCCATGTGAATTTCAAGAATATCAACAAAGCGGTCAAAGGAATTTAGTTAGAGGTTTACCTTCAAAGACTTACAAGAATGATCACTCTGTTTGGCATGTAAGAAGGGTAAACAACATAAAGCTTCTTGCAAGAAGCTTGAGGAAAGGACTTTAGAGAACCATTGGAGTGTTACATATGGATCTATTTGGTCCGTGATCTGTTACAAGTTTGAACAAGAAGAAGTCTTGCTTAGTTGTAACAGATGATTGCGATGAGATTCGAGTTGGGTATTTTTCTTGGGATTTAAATATGATACTTTTGATGCTATTCGACTCTCATAATAGCACTTGAAAACCAATTGAGACTCAAGGTTAGAGGTATTAGATGTGACAATGGAACCGAATTCAAGAACAAGCTTATGGATGAATTTTGTGCAAACAAAGGAATCAAGAGGAGTTCAAGATTGCAAGAACACCACAGCAGAATGGTGTTGCGAGAGAAAGAATATGACTTTGATTGAAGCAACCGAACAATGCTAGCGATTCACAACTACCTATTCAATTCGGGTGAAGTCGTAAATCTTGCTTGCTATGTACTTATGAGTATCGATTACTAAGCCACGATGAAGACACCTTATGAGTTCTTGATGGGCAACAAACCCAACATTCGATTTATGAAGCCTTTTGGATGCCCTCTTACTATTTGAATACAATTGATAATCTGGGTAAGTTTGATGGCAAGTCGGAAGAAGGTTATTTATTGGGTTATTGTACCAATGATAAGGGCTTTAGAGTGTACAATGAGTCACTAAGAAGGTTCAAGATTGTCTTCATGTTGAGTTTTAGAAGATCAAGACAATGAGAAGGGTAAAGGTCCCGATTGGATGTTTGATCTTGAAGTTCTAACTCCTTCTATGAACTATGTACTGTTAGAGAAGAAAATCAACTGTACACAATGAAGAAGATTTACAATATGTTGTTCATAGAGTTCATATTAGACCGATGTTGTTCACGATGAAGAACCAATTTACGTGGAACCAAAGAAGAGTCTTGATGCACCAAAATCCTCATTGTCTGCTGAGGATCAATCTATTCAAGATGAACTAAATCGATTCTTCTTCAAGATGTCTTAGCACATTCTTATTCGATGACCAAAGAAGAGCTTATGAAGAAGCAAATAAAAGAACAAAAGCTGCAGAATACTCTCACGGTGCTTTGGACGATGCTTTTGACCAAAATCTTTGTTGCACCGATTCCGACACTTTGGATGATTTGGATGATCCTACTATGCACGGCTTAGAAGATCTGATGATGAGTTTGAAGTTGAAAGTATTTTCTCATATTCCAATGAAGATCTTGATTTCACTAATTTGGATGATACCTATGGAGTTCCACGGTCTCCAAACTTAAGAATTCATAAGAATCATCCTCTTGATCAAATCATTGGTCCTTCTACTGGAGTGATGACAAGACACAAAGCTAAGAGTTTTACTAAACCTTATAATGCTTTACTTAGCTTTGTCTATAATAGAACAAAATTTGAATCATAAGGACCATCAAACATGCTGCTTACTTGCTTTATCTCTCAAGAGGAACCCAAGAATATTGCTCAAGCATTGACTAAAGAAAGTTGGGTTGAAGCTATGCAAGAAGAACTGCTACAATTCGGACTTCAAGAAGTTTGGGTATTATGTGATCTTCCGATGGTAAGAAGGTCATTGGTACAAGATGGGTGTTCGAGTCAAGAGAGATGAAAGAGGAATGTCATCAAAAACAAAGCAAGGTTAGTTGCACAAGGTTCTGAGACAAGAAGAAGGAGTTGATTATGATGAAGTGTTTGCTCTCAGCAAGGATAGAAGCAATTCGAATTTTCCTTGCTTTTGCTTCTTATATGGGATTTCAGGTTTATCAAATGGATGTTAAGAGTGCCTTTTTATATGGCAAGATCACAGAGGAGGTGTATGTTAAGCAACCTCCTGGTTTTGAAGATCCTTCACATCCTAACAAAGTCTACAAGGTGGTTAAGGCTCTTTATGGTCTTCATCAAGCTCCTAGAGCTTGGTATGAGAGGCTCTCTACTTTCTTATTGCAACATGGTTACAGAAGGGGAGCCATTGACAAGACTTTGTTTATCAAGAGAGACAAAAAGGATATCATGTTAGTTCAAGTGTATGTAGATGATATCATATTTGGAGCTACCAAACGATCCATGGTCAAGGAGTTTGAGCGGTGATGTAGAATGAATTTCAAATGAGTTCAATGGGTGAGTTAACTTTCTTTTGGGACTTCAAGTTAAGCGGTCAAAGGAGGGTATTTTTATCGGTCAAGACAAGTATGTATCGACATACTTAAGAAGTTCAACTTTGATGCTATGAAGCCGTAACTACACCGATCAAGTCTATCAACTCATCGAGAAAAGATGAAGATGGACAACCTATTGAAGTCAAGTTATACAGATCAATGATTGGTCGTCTTATGTATCTCAACGCATCTAGGCACGATATCATGTTTCTGTGTGTTTATGTGCAAGATATCAAGTCTCACCAAAGGTCTCTCATCCGAATGCGGTGAAGAGAATTTTAGTTATTTGAAACAACAACCTAAGTTAGGGTTGTGGTATCCAAAGGATTCACCTTTTCACTTGGAAGCTTTTTCGGATAGTGATTATGCGGTGACAATTATGACGGAAGATCAACCACGGTGGATGCCAATATCTTGGAAGAAGATTAGTCTCATGGCAATGCAAAACAGACTATTGCGACAACATCCTCATCAAGCGAGAATATGTGGCGGCCGCAGGCTGTTGTGGACAAGTTTTGTGGATGCAGAATCAACTCTTGGACTATGGGTTCAATTTCAAGAATACTCCTATCAATATTGATAATGAGAGTATTATTTGCATTGTGAAGAATCCAGTTTATCATTCCAAGACCAAGCATATTCAGATTAGGCATCACTTCATCCGAGATTGTTATGAGCATAGGCTCATTAATGTTGTCAAGGTGCATACATATGATAATGTAGGTGATTTACTCACCAAATGATTTGATGTTTCTCGATTTACTCACTTGGTGGTGAGTATTGGCATGATCAATTACTGAGCTACATTTAAGGGGAGGACTATTTAGTGTAAGTATAGTCCTATGCATTGTTTGAGGGGAGGATATTCATGTTTATTTGCTGTTGTAAGGAAGAGAATGGAAAAATCGCTTTTGCTTTTATGAAAGTCTTGACTTGGAAAATCTTGCTTGAAATCTTGCACGTGGAAAATCTTGTTTGTCTTATTAAAATCTTGTTCTAACGGTAATATTGAGAGGTAACTACTACTAACGGTAACTTTGTTATTAAGGTCGTGATTTTTAAATCTCATCTATAAATAACTACTCTCGAATTTCCTCTCATATTGATATCTCCTAATCTTTTCCATAGTTCTCTCACTTTCACCTATATTATTCGTTCAATTTCTTCTTGTGATCATATAATCATCAATGGCGAGTCGTAATCTGTTTCCAAACACAACATGGTGGCGAATTTAGACAAGACCGAAGCGAATGTAATCTTTCACGATATTATCGATTTTCTTCTTGGATCGCCAATTAGTTATGCGCTATTAGTAGAACCGGATGTTATTGAGCCCTGGATTCAACAATTTTGGGAAGCGCTAGGGTTCATATGGAGAATGATGAAGAATATATTCATGCTATGGTTGGGAAAATGTCAAGATTATCAAGCCTCTATTCGTGAAGACTTATTGTTTGATGATCTTGATAAACATTCGCTTTGATAAGCAACCGATTTGGGATACTTTTGGGCACATTGGTTATGAAGGGTCCTTAATCGAACAAACATTCGTGAAACCCTTATTTTGTCCTCCTTTGGAAGTTTTTAGTGCATGTGTTGCTTCATTGTATTAGTGCTAAAAGTACATCATGGGAGCAATTTGGATCTAACATAGCATCTGCTATAGTAGGATTGGATACTGATCGTGTTTTCAATTTTTCAAGGCTAATTCTAGATGGAATGCTTCCACACATCACTCATGGTTCAAAATGGTTGATGTATCTAAGGTTTGTTCAAGTATTCCTCAATAAACAACTTTCAGATGTACCTAAGCCTACAAGTTTTTTACCTGTTGTGGTACAACAAGCCAAGATTTTCACTTTCATGGCTAGGAAGAGTGATTTATTCCTTTGGAAGGACACTCCTTAACTACTTCTATGATGGAAGTTGTTCAAGTATCGTGAGCGATCTTGCAGAAGATGAAGATAGAGAAGGTACTACTCAAGGTACCGCTACATCTCAAGCATCGCTCGAAGGTCCGCATCTCAAGAAGGTCTTGCATCACAAGGTCTTGCCATCAGAAATCTTGAAATTCAAGCTGATGTTGCAGTTTCACCTTCTCCATCTCCTCAAAAATTTGTTCCTGATTCTCAACCAGAGGAACATTCACCAATTCAAGGAGATGCTTCACATACTATACCCCCTGAAGGTTTGACATTGGATAATTATGTTCTGACAAGAGAGTTAGTCAAATTGAAGAAAGTTCAAGCTAAACAAATTAAGAAGTTGAAGCTCAAGTTTAGAAGACTCAAGAATTTTGTCTGGCCTTTGGTTCAGCATCATCGTCTCTGGGTCAAATCTAAAAAGAAGGAGCAAAGGCTGTTTAAGAAGACAAAACGTCAAAAGGTTCAAAAACAATCTTCATTCCAATTGGGGAGGAATTTAGAAGAAAAGAATTTGAAAGAAGATGTTGTTAAGGAGAATGAACCTGAAGGTACTGAAGAACATGAAAGGACTGAAGTTCAAGGTACAAATATTCAGCCACAAGAAACTGAAGAACAGGTTATTCAAAGTACTGAGGAGCAAGTTATTGATGTTCAAGTTCAAAGTACTGATGATCAAGGTACTGCTGATCAAAGTACTGCTTTTCCTGGAACTTACAGACAAGAATTGATTACTCCAAGGGTATTAGATTTTGAAGAGGAAGCTGGTCCTTCAACTGTGTTACATGAAGAAGAAGCTGGTCCTTCAACAGTTATACCAGAAAAGGAAGCTGATACACCTAAACCTATACATACAACAAGTGATGATGAAACCATTCTTTGAAATTTTGCATGATTTATCAAAGCCAAGGGTGTTAGTATTCCAGAGTGCAAGAAGAGGAACAACCAAGAGTTTCTCAAGCTATTATTGATCCAAAGGATAAAGATAAGGGCAAGTTGGTAGAGACTAAGAAGAAAAAGAAACCTACTTTAGCACGGATAAGAGTTGCTCAGTGGCTATGAATGAGAAGCGACTAGAAAGATACAAGGCGAGTTGAATCTTGAAGTTGATAAAGAAGAAGCAATGAATGAGGAAGCAGCTAGGAAATTACAAGAAGAATTGAATGCTGAAGCTGTTATACCATCACCACTTCCTATTTCTTCTCTACCAAGAAGACCAAATCTTGCAAAGGAAAGGAATTCTATGATGGCTTATCTTAAGAAGATGGGATATGTTGGTTTGAACAAGCTGAATTATGTTAATATGAAAGAGTTATATGATGCTGTCAGAGAAGAATATAAAAGACAAGTTGATAGTATCAAAGATTATAAAGATGATGATGCTTACAAAGAAGAAGAAAGAAAAGAAAGCTTAAAAGAAAAGAAAAGAAAAGCGAAGTTAAAGATCCAAGTCATCAAAGAAAGTTGAGTTAAGGTCCGATCATCGATGATGAGCTAAGGAATTACTTAAGAGTAATAGATTTTGAGTATTCTAAAGATGATCTTGATTTCAAGATGAACAAATCTCCAATAACTACTTTTGAAGTTGTTGAGTCAAAAGATGGAAATTATTTGATGTTTCATAAAGAAGATGAAAGTTTCAAAGTGTTCAATATGCTATGGGATTTATTGCATATAATTGATAGAGTGGATTTACTCCATTTATATCATGTGGTAAAAGAATATTATGAACACAATTCATCAGAAGGATATGGTTTACTCTTGCTTGGAGATCTCATAACTGTTTGGGAAACTGAAGAAATAAGTACTGATGAGATCTGGAAAAACCAAGAAGATTGGGAGATTACTTGCTGGAGATTCTTTGAAGAATCTGGAGTACATGTTCTAGAGCTAGAAGATGGGACAATGATTCACATGTTAGCTGATAGAAGATATCCTCTTACATCAGATCTTATGAGGATGATGTTGGAGCATGGAACGGAAGTTGAAGAAGACAATGAAACAGCACTTATGGTCATCAAGCTGTTTATCAGATGGACTATAATTGCTGATGATGATGAATAACTGGTATGAATCTTAATTGATAATTTTTTTTGATATATCAGTACTTTATTCAAAGTATTGCTGATCAAACAGTACTTTAATCAAAGTACTGCTTGCAGTTTTAAATCAGTTACTGATTTTGAAAAACTTTTGTTAAGTACTAAATGTTTTGAAACAAAGTTTAAAAGAAATAAATGGTTTTTGAGATGGTAACACCAATAGGTTATCAATCCACCATGGTTACAAAAGGATTGGCTAATCCATGAGCAAACGGCTCTGGTAAAGATATTTCAAATCCGTTTTTAGTTGACAACTTGCTAATAAGTTGGATGGTAATCAACTCACCATATCAGTAAATGCGAAGAGTTGGCTAGCCCACAAGAAAATGGCTTGTGGTAAAGGCTGTGGAAAAACCATTATATGGTAATTAGTTCATCATGATGAAAGAACTAACTAGTCCAAAAGGGTACAACTTTTGGTAAAGACAACTCAAATTTGTTGATAGGTTGCTAAAAATCATATGGTTATCAGTGTACCATGATCTTACACATCAAAACATTTGGCTACCCCAGAGTTAATGGTTTTGGTAAAGAGAACTCAAATCCATTAAATTTTCAATGATTCACCTCTCACAGGAGTTTACACACCTGGAAGTGATGAGAATAGACTGAAACTTAAACTGAATTAAATGTACAAATTGTCTTATGTTCTTTGAAAAGATGGAGCTTCTTGAATGTTGCAAAAAGAAATAAGATTGTTGTTTGATGTTGAAAAGAATTATACAGATAAAGACTACTTTGATGATGATATAAGCAGAGAATCTACAAAGATAAAATTTGAAGATAAAGTCACAATTCCTCTTTGAAGATAACGATGTTAAAGCTAAATCTACAAAAGAACTTGAAATCAAACAAGTAGAATTCAAGTTAGGGAAGGATTGTTGGGATACAGAATGTTAAAGTACTGAAGAGTTAAAGTGCTGAAGATTAACAAAGTCTTCGCAGAAAGACAAAATCTCGCAAGAAGTCAAAATCTTGCTAAGTAAAAGTCAAAGTATCGCTTATTCATCAAGTACCGCAAAGATTAAAGTCGGTTGTATTAGATTAAAGATAGAAAGTAATGTTAATCTAGAACTTTCTAAGTATTGTTTACTTGACGTACAAGGAAAAGAATTGTAAACCGTTTAGGGTTATCCTTGAGCCTATAAAAGGACCCCCAGATTGGTATTAGACATACGTGATATTATTAGAGTTTTAGAGAAGTTCGATATTATTAGAGTTGTTAAAGAGTTTGCATAATAAGCAGAGTTAGAGTTATTAATAAAATCGTTCAAAGTTAAAGTTATTCTTCTTAGCTTTGTTAAGTAAATTCCGCATACTTAATAGAGTTTGCTCAGTGTTTCATTGTTAATAACTTAGGATTTATCCGAGGTTATTAAACCTTAACAAGCTATTTAAGTTAGTTTGGTTAGAGTACATCGATCCAACAAGGTATAATTGCCAAATGTGATGGTCCTCTAACCCCTACTGCAACAAAAATCTTTGAAGCCATTAAGAAAGAGGCTCATTTGTTGAATGTGATATGGAATGGATGAGTTAAATATCATGTAACAGGGGCATGGAGTGATCAGTGTGTTGTTGATGTACAGATTAGGAGATGTTCATGCAGAAAATGGGAATTGACAAGAATACCTTGTAAACATGATGTTGCAACTTGTTGGAATATGCTCTCAATGGAAAGGAAGTAGGCCATCCAGAGTCTTGGGTACATCCTTGTTATAGGTTGAACACATGGAAGGAAGTATACTATCACTTAATAGAACCAATTAGAGGAAACAACTACCGGGAGAAGACCAACTGTTCAACATACTTGTTGCCACCAAAGCATCATGTCCATGTAGGCAGACCAAGGAAGAAGAGAAGAAGGTCTAGATTTGAGGATCAACCCTTTGTAAAAGATGGTAAAGTGAGCAAGAGAGGGAGAAGCATTACTTTCCAAACTTGCGAACACAATGGACACAACAAGGCTACATGCAAAGGACAAGGTCAACCTCCAAGAACATGTAGTTATTAGATTTTCAGAGTTAACTCTTTGATTGATTTAAATATCAGGGTTGTTTTGAACTTGTTTTGTAATGTATTTGAACAATGCAGAAGCTAGTGGTAGTAGAACTGGACAAGCTAGTCAAGTTGCTGCTGGTGTTGGTAATGGGCAAAGTGTGCAAGGTGGAAATGTAGCTGCTCAAGCTGGTCTTAGTTCAAGTGTGCAAGGTGGAAATGTAGCCTCTCAAGATGGTCCTATTTCAAGTGTGCAAGGTGGAAATGTAGCCTCTGAAGCTGGTCCTAGTTCAAGTGTGCAAGATGGAATAGTTGTTGATATACCAACCCAATCAAGCCAAGCTAATGATAGTCAATGGGCTTTCCTATAATCATGTTTTAAATTCAAGACAATTACGTGTTTAAGTATAATGCATGTTATCCAAGTCTGTAATGCAAGTCCAAATAAGTGTAAAGTGGCAAACATCAAAGTCCACAGCTGTGGTACTTCTCTAAGTCATTGTAAAGACAAATTTTCAAAGTCCACATATGTGGCAATTTTCTAAGTCCTTGTAAAGGCAAACTTATAAAGTCCACTTGTGTGGCAATTTTCTAATGGTGATATGTTATGGGTTGGTTTATATGTGTGTGACTTATTTCACTTTTTTTAGTTGTTTTGTGACTTGTTTGACTACATTTTATCAACATGAACCTAGATATCTATAATGGTTCTTGACTTGGTAAAGTCAAATGCATCAACCATATGAATACCTCACACAATGAAAGGAAAAATTGTGAGTCCTTAATACGCCTTTACCTACCTCATACAATGAAAGTCAAACGGTGGTAGTACACACTTCCTGTTTATCACATTCAATCATCCCTCAAACACACACTCTTAAGACAAGCTCAAATTCCCCAGAACAAAACATATAGAGATTGACTGTCATTATGTTAGAGGTCAGCTGAAAAGTGGACAAGTTCTACCTTCTCATGTTTCTACCAAAGAGTAGTTAGCAGATGTTTTTACTAAGGTTCTTCCAACTGATCAACACTCAAAACTGATGTCCAAGTTGGGAGCTTGCAGTCCTTCCACCTCTCAACTTGAGGGGGAGTGTAAAAGAGGAGTTGGTTAAGTTAGTAATTCTAGCTTTGTAGAGTTAGTAATGTTAGAGTTAGTTAGTGTTGCTAGAGTTAGTTAGTACTGATAGCTTTGTAGAGTTAGTTAGTGCTGCTAGCTTTGTAGAGTTAGTACTGTCACATTAACAGTATAGTAGAACTTGTATAAATACCCATTGTATACCCATTGTATACTTAGTTCTACCTTCTCATGTTTCTACCAAAGAGCAGTTAGCAGATGTTTTTTTATGTGTGAGAGATATGAAATGGTTTGTCTGAATTTATATGGTGGATGTGGTTAGATATTTTTAATAAAATCGTTATTGATAGTAATGATTTTTAGCGGTTACACGTTTTTAATAATTATTGATATTGAAGGTTGTTATAATGAAGATTAAATGAGCTGTTACAATGTTATAATGACTAGACGAGTACCCACGCCTAGCGGCAACGGTGTCTAGTTTTTTGCAAAATCCCGACGACCCATAAGTTTCTTTCAACAAACTGTATTTGTAGCGTCAGAGAATCATTTTCGAATAAGTATAATTCTGATGCGTGGTTGCATAGCAACAAAAATGTACAGTTTTCAAGAAAATTATGTGGAGTCGATCTAAGTGTGGGAGTATATTTCTAATATGATTGTTTTAACTTTTAAGTTATTAAGATTTTAGTATTAATAGATTCAAGCATTACAAAAAGCAACGGTATTATTTAGTTGACAATATTATATTGTAGTTTAGATGTATAGCCAACGTGTGTGATCGTTTTTTCTTGTTTTGTCAGTAATTTAGGCAGTGATAACAATTTTTTTTTACATGTGTAGCGTTTATTATTTGGTGTGTGGCTTTTAAACTTGTAACCTTACAAATTTAATATCACCATAATAAGATTATCTTGTACTATCAATTTGCATATATATTTAAATAGCATTGTTCAAAGCTATTTGTTTGGGGTACAAATAATTATCGCTAAAGATAACAATACTATTTAATTTTTGTGATTCTAATAAACTTACATAACATCATTGATATACCAGACAAAGGGCTATACAATATATATTAACTTTTATAAGACGTTCATATATGCTAGTCCCTTAAATGGTGCAAGACCAACATTTTTCAAAATAACATTATACAGATGACAACGTACATGTGTCAAAGCAAAATAAACAACAAAAAACTACAATTCTTGGTCTATCATTTTCCCAATTTGTCACGGGTTCCACAACTACTTCATCATTCTCATATAATTTTGTCAAATTTGAAACCCGGTTCGACCCGGGTGGTTCAACCGGTTAAACCATTCCGGTCAAAAGAGCAAGTCGATTTAAACCGAGTCAACCCGACCGGTTGGGTTGAAAACAAGTCAAATTAAATCGGGTCAACCCGCCGGGTTTGAAGCGTCCCGGGTCAACCCGGTTTTCGATGTATATTAATAGTTTCCTTTTGAAATATATGTCTTCAACATTTCCACTTTTAGTTTCAACTTTTTACTTTTTACTTTTTACTTTTTGGTTTTTCCTTTACATATAGTATATAGCAGGGTACTCGCGCGTTTTGGCGGCAGGTACCTTGTGATGATTAACCGCAGAAATAGATCTAGATGAGACCTAATTCATGAGTTTGTATCGGTTTCAACGGGTCCTCTCTAGTTCGTTTTCAGATGGCTTTAATTGGTTAGCCGAACTGGTGGCGACACCGGTTCCCGGTTGAACACGTTGGTCCAGTCCGGTCCGGTTTTCAAAACTATATGTAACATCAACTTGTTAGATTGTATGAAATTTTGTGTGTTTTATTAATTTTTATAATGTGTATAATAACATGTACTTTTCATTTTAGGGTGTTTTGAAAATATCATTAATTAGTGTGTTTAATTATTTTATATTTTGGATTATGTTGTAGCTTCTTTAAATTGTACGTTATGAAAATTTTATTGTACTTTTTAGTAAGGAGTGTTTTAATTGGTTGTTTTTAATTTGATTGATGTGTTTTTAATTGGTTGTACAATGTGAATAAATTATTGTACTTTTAAGTAATTGGGTGTTTTAATAAGAGTATTAATTACAATATGCATTTCTCTCTCATTTGACCAATTTCAACAATTCAACTTTTCAATTTTGACCGTTTTTCTATTATATGTAGTATAGATATTGATGACTATCAAAAGACAATATTTCCATAACAAGCAAGTTTAAAAGTATGATTTTTAAGCCTTGCTAATAATGGAATAGTTCCAAATGCATTATAAGGTAGTATAGATTAAGATAAGATAATTTTCAAGATGGTTGTTTACTTAGCCAAATTTTACTTTAAACCATATTCGTTAAACAGTGGTAAAAGTTGAAATACTACCCGATAAACGTAACAATTGAACATCAAGAATAAGAAAAAGTGTTTGCAGTTTGCATATCACACTGAAGAACAATCAATCTTTGACGCCTAGGCTAAAGGCCCTTTGGTTATCCAAATTCATAGTACTAGACCAACCGGCAAGGGCGTGAGAAGCCCATGATGACCACCAAATTCACGCACCACCCTCTTGCGTTGGGGGTTAACTGCCCAGAGCAAGGTGAAAATAATCAATAGCCTAAGTAATTACCAATGAATGGTTACCGGATATCACTTGGAATCGTGTTGTCACTTTCCAAAATAAACTATTCGACCCTAATGTCTGGGTATCACGAATATCTACTTGGGATAAGACCAAATGTATGTTACTAATTTAGGCACAAATCAATAACCCTTTTGCATCCAAGTGTTTATGTTTTCTATATCTCATTCATGCATATGTGATTTCCTTTTTATAGGAAAATACTCATAGCTAGTCAAATAGAATTATGATGATTAATCGGCCCATTAATCGCCTCATAATTATCCCCATTTTAGCTAATAGTGGTTACATGACCAATTAAATGTGGTCATTAAGCAGTTATAACTGTCACTTGAATATGTCAAAGCCTGTTACAAGTTACTTCCAGCAGCACTAGCAGTTGTAACTATGCCTAAAAGTACTAACATTAATCCTAACAGTATTAACTCGGCCCAATAGTACTAACATTAATACTAGCAGTATTAACTCTGCCTAACAGTACTAACATTAGTACTAGCAATATTAACTCTGCCTAACAGTACTAACATTCTGAACTTACCACTATAGAGTCAGGGTGTTCAGTGACCTTATGGGTGTACACTCTGTACCTCCTGACCAATTACCTGGTGTGAACTAATCCCACAAGTGCACTAAATTTTCCAACAATCCTCTCCAAATTTTGTTCACTTCCTTTGCATGAAAATTAAACATTAAACAAAACATGTTCATAAACAAAAATATCCTGAGGATTGAATTTCCATCTTAGTACATTACACGTTCAAATATTCGAGAATTAGGGTGTTCTAAGAATTGAACCCTTCAACCCATTTGAATACCTGAAGATAAAATGCACACAAGTTTTCAAACACTTAAAAGCTTCTGACACTATACAAGCCATGTATCCATATCCAATTCATAAATGTTGTAAGAGCCAAAAGTCTAAAGCTCCCTGAAGCGGCAGAACTTCAACATTCACATAGGTGGTTCCTCTTTATTCATGCTCATGCCAAGCACTTTTTCAAAGAAAATAACCATCAAGAAGTAAAGACTTCATCCTCCTTTTCAGCAGGTTCTGAGCACAACCTTTGGATGTAAATAAAACATGTGCTCCAGTCTACTGAATGTTCAGCTTTCCACATTGAACTTAGCTCCCAAGTTTCCTCAGGAGGGATTTGGGTGTCTTAGCATTCAGTGACTAAGTTGGACTTAAACATATCCCTTTAGCAGACTTTATAACCAAGTCTTTAGCCAAACCCTTCGTCAAGTGATCAGCTAAATTTTGTTGAGATCTAACAAACTCTATAGATACCACCACATTCATGACAAGCTCACGAATCATGCTATGTATGACACCTAAGTGTCTAGACTTCCCATTGTACATCTGGCTATAAGCCTTTGCCAATGTAGTTGCAGCAGATAGAAATAGGTGTTATAGGTTTAGGCCACAATGGAATCTCAAGAAGCAAGTTTTTCGACCATTCAGCTTCTTTACCAGCAACTGATAAGGCCACAAATTCAGATTCCATTGTTGAACTGGTGATGCAAGTTTGCTTCTTGGATGCCCAAGAAATTGCACCTCTACCAAGTAGGAATACCCGACCCATTTGGTAGAGCGAATTGTCTTCGATGTTCTTGATCCAACTTGCATCAATGTATCTTTCTAACATCGAAGGATAACCAGTATATGAGAGATTATAATCTATAGTTCTCTTCAGATACTTCAGTACCCTCTGAACTGCTTGCCAGTGATGAGCACTAGGATTGCTAGTATAGCTGCTCAGTTTACCCACTGCAAATGCAATATCAGGTCTTGTACAAGTCATGGCATACATCATGCAGCCAATTACCCTAGAATACTCAAGTTGAGATACGACCTTGCCATTATTAGGCCTCAACTTCTCACAAGTATCCATATGTGTACTCACTGGAGTACAATCAAAGTAATTGAATTTCCTCAACACATTCTCAATATAATGAGATTGAGAAATTTAAATTTTTTTACTTTCATGTTTAATCCCTATACCAAGGATAACATCAGCCTCCCCCATGTCCTTCATGGAGAACCTTGATGAAAAAAATTCATTTGTTAGGTTAACCTGATTTTGGTCAGTGCCAAAGATCAGCATGTCATCAACATATAGACAAATGATGACTCCTTTACCAGATTCATCAAATTTGCTATACACACATTTTTTATCTTGGTTAAGAAGATAACCATTTGACAAAACCACTTCATCAAAATTTTGATGCCATTGTTTAGGTGCCTGCTTTAGTCGATACAGAGACTTAATCAGTTTACACACCTTGTTTTTCATTTCCAAGCATGATGAAACCATGAGGTTGGTTCATATAAACCTCCTCATCTAATTCACCATTCAAGAAAGCTGTTTTCACATCCATCTAATGAAAAATCATATTTTGAATTGATGCCAAACCAATCAGCAGTCTTATGGTACTGATACGAGCCACATGGGCATAAGTATCAAAATAGTCTATCACTGACTTTTTTTTAAAGCCCTGAATGACTAGTCTAGCCTTGAAATTTTCAACAGTTCCATCTACCTTCATTTTCCTTTTGAAAATCCATTTGCAACCTAGAGGTTTGCAACCAGGTGGTAGATCAACCAACACCCAAGTGTTGCTACCCATGATGGAATCCATCTCATCATTGATTGCTTCTTTACAGAAAGCAACATTATGGGACTTCATTTCTTCTTCAAATGTCTTAGGATCATCCTCAACAATGAAGCAACAGGAGTATTGGTCAGAGACTTCATCCCTTTTTCCTTCAATTAAATATAATTGAAACTCAGGTCCAAATGAGTCCTGACCCTTTTGCTCTTTCTAAGCTCAGGTTCAGGTTGTTAAATCACAACCTCATCAGAAACCTCTTATGGCACTTCATCAGAGACCTCTGATACACTAATGTCATAGATTTCATCCATTGATTCAATTATAGAGGTAATTGAAACACTTTCATTAGGTTCTATAACATAGAATCTAAAAGCTTTGGAATGCTCAGCATATCTAACAAAGAGGCATTCAATGCCTCTTTCACCCAAAGTTTTTAGTTTTGGATCATGGAGTCTTACAACAACCCTACAACCCCAAACCCTGAGAAAGATTAGGTTGGGTTTCCTTTTAGTTCAGAGTTCATAAGGGGTAATCTTGTTCCTTTTATTGGGAACCCTATTTAATAAATAGCAAGTTGTTAACGTACCACGAGGTTGACCGGAGCATATGAACAACAATATTCACCAGAGGATGCAACCAGCGGTATTAGTCGGACTTGCAGATGAGCAACGATTTTATTGGAGTAGCGACATGCAACAATGTTGGTGGTTAAAGCAAGGAGGAATTATCGGTGACGATAAAGAGGCCGAAGTTTTAGAAATCAACTATAATACAAACAAAATATCAATGGATTTAAAAATTGAAAAAGAAGGGGGGGAATAATATGGACAACGTGTTGGACCAATTCAGTGCCCACTAAGCTTCATCTAGGATTTGAATATAAAATACCTTAAGTTTAAACAAGTCCCTGAATGTAAAAAAGCATTCACGGAGTCATCTTTAGAATTCTTTTGAGTCTAAAAAAAGACTTGACACTTCCTGAGGCGGAACGTGGAACTCGATAAGTAAAGTCCCTAAATCAAAAAGTAGATGATAGAGTCGGGAGTGATTACTGACATGATAACATCAAATATATATATATATATATATATATATATATATATATATATATATATATATATATATATATATATATATATATATATATATATATATATATATATATATATATATATACACACTAGAAGGGTACCCGCGTGCGTGTGGCGGGTACCATAACTTTTTGGCGAATAATATATTTCGATTACATGTTTTTCGTGATAATAATTTTATGTGGAGGTGTGCACGGTTCGGTTTGGGTCGGTTTTGGCTAAAACCGAAGCTGAACTGAAAAGTCCACACAAACTTTAATCTTGTTAAGATAAAGTAAAGAAAAGAAAATCGACAGTTGTTACAGTATTATTTTCTTTTTCTCGCGTTGTATATACAATATGCATAAATATAAATAATAACAACATATTTTTCTTTCACAACTCTTCAATCCGAATACCTAAAATCCAACTGTTCTGTTTTCATTTATATTTTCTATATTCTAAACCACTAAAAAAATAAATACAACTATATGACTATTTCCAAATTTTTATTCTACCACTGGTTTAAAAAAAACTCATCTTGCATCAATAGGATCTTCCATAATAGTATCCAAAAATGGCTTTCTTGACCTACAAACAACCATTCTATAACTCAATTCCGGTACATCAACCACCATTCTCGACTCTTCGGCCGCCTCTTTAGCATCGCCACTTGTCGTTATGCCGGGTGTAATCCTCCAGAAATCCTTTTTCCCGTGTTATTACCCGCTATCCAAAACAAATCAGCAGGAGTACCATAGAGTTTACCCTCCTAATTGAAAACATGATATAAATACTCTCGGGCTCTAAGTCTTCATCCGTAGATAATGGAAAAAATATTCGGTTCATGTTTAATGATCTTGAGTTGACTATGAAAAAAGATGGACACTCTAGTATGACCTCAGATGCTTTTATTTGTTCATGATATTGTCGGATTTCTCCTGAATGAAATATAGCTCTTGATGCTTTGTTTACTTTGTTGGTTTTTATTATGGAGAGATTATGAACGTGCATGAAGATGCATAGAAAAAAGTGTGTGTGTATTTTAAGTTTTGAGAGAGAGAGAGACAAAAATGAAATGAATGAAATGGTATTTGTGTGTTTATTTGTTTTGGGAGTTTATATCCCGAGTTCTAATTAGGATGTGTAATGGGTTGTTACAAGTATGGCTAAAAAGTCTTAAATGGGTTGTAATTTAGGGTTTTTTCTCTCAAAATACAAACCACAAGGACGATTTATGTAATTTACTATTAAAAAAAATTAAAGTTTATTGTACGAAATTGTTTTAGTTTTATTATAATAAATAAATAAATAAACAAAAAACTTTTTTAAATAAATTTTTAATTTTATTAAAAAAATTATAATAAAATTTTTAAAAATGTTAATTTTAATTTTATTATAATATATATTTTTTTAAAAGAAAACCTTCTTTAGAAAAAATTTTAAATTTTATTTAAAAAAATTATAGATAAATTAAAAAAGTAAATTTAATTTTATTAAAATAATTTTTTTGTTAACTTTTTTTTTAATTTTTTTTGTGAATTTTATTACAAAATTTGTTTGTACATTTTTATACGGTTTTGTACATTTTTATAAGATTTTTAGATGTTTTTTTACAAATTTTTTTGTTTTTGGACGTCATTATACGTTTTTATCCTTTTTTATACGTTGTTTTCATACATTTTTTTTATGGTTTTATCCGTTTTTACACGTTTTTGTAAGTTTTATAAGTTTTTATATGCTTTGTTCTTTTTTTATACGTTTTTGTACGAAAACGCATAAAACATACAAAAACGTACTAAAAACGAACAAAAACGTATAACAACGTACAAAAAAGAAAAGAAAAAAACGTATAAAAACGGATGAAAATGTACAAAAATCGTATAAGAACGTATAAAAATGGACGAAAACGTATAAAAACGTCCAAAAACAGACGAAAACGTATAAAAATGGATGAACACATATTAAAACGTATGAAAATGTACAAAAAAAGGATGAAAACATGTAAAAATGAAGGAAAACGTATATAAACGTAGAAGACGTATAAAAACGGATGAAAACGTATAAAAACATAAAATTATAAAAAAAAATGACAAAATTAAGAAGTAAATTTTAAAAAAAAAGTTTTTTTTTTTAAAGGGTTATGGTACACAAAAGTTACTAAAGTTTACAAAAAAATTGTCCTAAGGTAATATAGTTTCATTTTGTTCATTCGAGCATTGAACTTTGAAACTTTGTTCACTCGAGTAATTGAACTTATAAAAGTGAATGTTCGGGTTATTAAACTTTGAATTTTGTTCACTCAAGTTCTTGAACTTATCAAAATTATACATCCAAGTTACTCGGACTAACTTGAATTTTCAAGTGTATGCTACCGAAAGTTTAGTAACCTAACTGAACAAAATGAAACTATATTACCTTAGGACAATTTTTTTGTAAACTTTAGTAACTTTTGTGTACCATAACCCTTTTTTAAATTACTAAAATAAAATTTAAAAAATTTCGTATAACAAAATTTAAAAAACTTGTTTTTTTCTTTTTTTTAGAGTAAATTACATATATCGTCCTTGTGGTTTTTTTTAGAGTGAAAACTAAAACTAAAAAGTCAGCCCTTTAGTTATGGAGAAATTGCAAGTTAGGTCCTTTTTTAGCGCCAGCTTGGATTGGGGTCAAATTTTGGACTGGATCCGTAAAAATCAAAAACTACAGGGACATGACCCGCTTAACCACAGGGACAAGATCCGTAAAAAAACAATGGACTATTAAAGTCAAATTAAGGACATTTAATTTTGATGTTTAATGTAATTTATATGCATATATACAATTCTTTCTTATTAAAGAAATGTTTTTTGGTATTAATTTTTTAAGACTTCTTTATTTAGAAAGTCCCAAATATTTTATATAGTAGTATAGATATATATATATTCACTATCAATGTCTCATGATTATTGCTCATTTTTTAAGTATTTACTAGCTTCCAGGCCCGTCCGATGGACGGCCTAGTTCCGTGTGTAGTGTTTCAAAATTTGATGGTGATTTAATTTCATAATTTATTGTATATAGTATTTAAACAAAAATCGTTGGTGGTTTTGTTAAAATATATAAAGTATACTACAACACATCCTGTCAAAGGCTAAGTTTGTTATGGAGTAAAATATTAAATTTACACTTGATGTGCATTTGCTTGCAACCAAAATTGTTATTGGATAATGCAATTGCATATGACGTGTTAAAGATATATTGTGTAACAAACTTTGAAAAATGTTTTATTGATTGATTTAGGATTTGTACTTTAACTCTAATATAATTTAATTTCATAATTTATTTTATATAATATTAAAAAAATCGTTGGTGGTTTTGTTAAAAGATATAAGGCATGCAACACAATGCTAGGATAATGGAACCACATCATACCGAGGGCTAAGTTTGTTATAGAGCAAAATATTAAACTTACACTTGATGTTGATCTGCTTGCAAGTTGCAACCAATATAGGCTTATTTTTTTTTTTTTTTTTTTTTTTTTTTTTTTTTTAAGTGAAATTAATGTTAATGGTTTTGATAATATGTATTTTTTAGGTTTATCATTCACTATCTTTGTTTTCTTTTGCTAATTACCTCGCCTAGTTTTATATGAATAGTATTATTGCAATTAAGTTTAATAAGGCCCAATAGAAATTAATTGTTCTTTGCCGATTTTAATATATATTCATTGGGATTAGAAACCCAAAAAACACTAACCCTAGTTATACTATTGTTATATACCACACTAAAATCTAACCATCCCTAAAAATTTTCCCCACAAACCCTACTATACCTTATAACAATAAACACAACATCCATTTTTTAAATATGTATGTTCATTACATAAATTGTCAATTGAAGTTTTTTAACGATAATGCTATTTCAAAAATGGAATTTATAGTTTTATTGTTGTTGTTGTGTCCTCCAGATACATCTTTTGATGCTAATTATACTTAGTGTAACATATTTGATTTCACATACACATCAAACCATAAGCAAAGTAGGCGTACACAAGAGTTTTAGAGAGAGAAAGTTAGAGGTTTGGGAACTTTAGTGAGAGAAAAAAAAATCTTATTATGAGTTCCAACTCTCTACCTTGGAAGGTAGAGAGTATTTATAGTCTTTACATAAAACGCCACCTATCGGGTGTGGATCGGGCATACGGTGGGTAAAGACCCGTCCGTCCTCCACGGTGTTACTTAAACTAAATACTACTTAACTTATATTAATCTCGACTACGAGCTTACTAACGATTACATATACTTGAGGTGACCGACTCTTTAATACTTGGATTTACTAAATCCTAACAATCTCCCCAAGGAGGTCACCTCAAACATATACTAAAAATACATTGAATACAAACAGATATTACATTAAAAATCGTTCTTGCATTCTTGGTGTAGTACTTTGCTCAAGCTCGTAGTCATTGATTCTTCTCATTGCATGTTTGGTTAATCCAAGTGGAGGTCTTTTCTTGACCCACGTGATAATGAGTTTTGAGCCGTTTGAGATCAACAACAAACATCAATCTCGACTCATCCATTGTGGTGTTGGTATAATGTGAAGTTGTGACTTTCGGACCGACATGCTCACATTACGGATCATGATATCTTCTTATCGAGTAGCGGAAGCTTCGTTGATTCATGATATTGGCGGCGTAGCGAAGCATGGAGTGATAATATCGAGTCATTGATGCACTAATCATGATTTTTGGAAATGAATGTGTTGTGTGAGCATGCGGCTATGGATTGACCGCTCCATTCGATCACCGCAAGCGTAGGGTGTTCTGCATAAAGCAGTTAGCAATAAAGCACACAAGAGTGTCTTTGATCACTTTTGTTGAATTGAGGTACACGCCCACGGTTCCCCGTTGATCGATTACAAGTATTGCTGTGATCGGTATAATTCAAGAATTTCCTTGACGAGGGTTTCGCATTTGTTCTAGCCGTTCTCAAACCGGAACGTCTCAAAGAAGACAACACGGAGTGAGTGAACCGGTAATTGAGATTCACCGATTGATAAGAAGAGATTTGAAAAACAATCGTGTCTTGCTCAATAGAAATTGTTTTTGCAATACAACGAAGGTTTTGATGAAAATCAATTATCAATCATAAACACCTTTTATTTTGAAATATAAGTACTCGATCGATGTGCTAAAGAAAAGAGTTTTTAAGCACAATGACCGGTTTTTCAAAGGTATCCGTCAATCCATAACTGAACGTGATTGATTCAAAAGATTGAATCGCCCCATTGTTTCATTCGGTTGTCACATGGTCTATCTTTTGAAAAGATCTCACATGTCACCTACGGGAGCTTGTTTGATGTTGGCTCGAAGGCTTTCCATCTTCATTGTGAATATTTTACATATCACTCGGATGTTTTGGCAATACCACAAGGATAATCGTGGGACTCATAAGATATAATCTCTCTTTCCACATTGTGTGAAGCAGAGAGTCTTCATTGAAAGTGTCCTAAAGAGATTTATTGATGATCTCGTGGCTCTAGACTCAATTTGTGCACATTTGGTTCTGTCTGCGGAGACTAGGAGAGGATCTTCTTCTTCAATATCAACAATCTCTAAGAGAAAGTCGATAGATTATGTAGGTTCCCGTGAGAATGAAACAAGCCCTTTTAAGAGGAACTTGAGTGGTTTGGGAAGATGTAGTGCGGTGCGTCCTTTGGGTCCATGACGTCTTGTCTTCAATACCGATGTTACCTTGGTAACCACCGTAGCATATGAATTGAACCCGGTTTACGCCCTAAGGTTGAATAAATGGAGGGCTATTTCTTTTCACCCTTTTCACATTCAATTCTTTTTATTCTTCAACCCTTGGTGCTTACGAGACTTCATAACTAGAACCTTGTTGGGTTTATTCCATTACTAGTTCGGTCTTAGTCCGCACTCTTCCCACATCTCATTTTTCTCCTTTTTTTCAATATACCTAAGGACTTCTACACTATCTAGTGGATTGTCCTCGGTAGATCCCTCCGGTTACGGGGATCATGGGAACAAATACCTAACCTTATCATCCTTATATCACCATACATAAAGTAAAGTTGGTCGGTCTATTTGGTATTGTTCATCCGCCATTGGAACCAATTGAAAACCATTTGAAAATCAATCCGGATACTTATGATATATTATCAAAGCATTTTGTACCGAATTGTTTTTGATATTTTTAGAACAAGAGCTCCCCTCAACATGTGCATCAAGTGAAATCGTTTTGCACACGGAGGCAAGAGAAAGAATTTAGCTTCTTTGATTACTATTTTCTAAAAGATATAAACATCACTTCCCGATCAAAACAAGTAGATAAAGCATATAAGGGAGGATGAGGTTTTCATAAGCTTGCTCCCCTCAATATGTGCCTTGAGGTTTGAAAGAGTTTTGCACATACAAGAGGAACATCGCACATTGAAACAATTTGATCACGTTTGGATCTTTGTGGTTTAAGATAGATGCTCCTCCTCAACATGTGCATGGAAAATTTGAAATCGTTTGTCACATGCGGGAGGAAAACTTGCTAAGCACTTATGAACCCATTTATCGAATTATCGACTTAAATCCAATTTAAATCACAAATTCTCCCCGATCACAATTATCAAATCATTTGAGATTTGTGATCTCTGTAGATTTAAATTGATTTTGAAAGCTTTTAAGGAGAATTGTGACTTGATTATGAAAGCGTTTTAAGCGATAAGGATCGATTTTAAGACTTTGGTCTCCATTGATTAAACATGCATGAATATCTTTTGAAAACAATTGAATAACACATAACTTTTTAATTTAATTGAAATCATTCTCCCCCTCAATCAATGACCTAAGTTGTTGATTGAGAGATAGATATTTTGACACACTTTAAGTCCAGATGATTTCCAAAAAATAGAGTCCGAGTTATTTTTCAAAGCAATTAGTTTTCATTAGATAGTAAGGATTAGTTTAAAGAATCAGAGCATTAAATTTGAAAACCAAGATAGAGCATGGCTCTGTTCTTTCTTTGAAAAGCGGGTTACTGCCTGGAATGACAATAAACCATTTTTTTCTCTTTCTCCCAAAAATATTTTTTGATTTTTTTATTATTATTTTTTTTATATGAAAATTCGAACAACATCTAAAGTCCCGTGTCATTCTTTGAATGACATCACAAAGATCGTAGATATTATCGAATAGAAAAAAACATGACAAAAAGACAATATTTTTCGAAAATTTTCAAGTTTTCAAATTTTTTTTTTTTTTTTTTGAAAGTTTTATATTTTTCTATTTGCTTTTTGAAGGTTTTGTAATTTTGTATTTTGCTTTTTGAATAGATATATACAAGAGATAGATGAAGAAAACCTTTTACTCCTCTTCTTCCTCTTGAAGACGTTTGAGTGTTTCTGGTTGTAGGCTCTTAAGACCAAGTCGTGGAAGTATAAACTCAAAACGTTCTGTAGGAAGAGCTTTGGTGAAGATGTCTGCTAACTGGTATTCGGTCCTCACAAAGTAAAGTTCCACCACACTGTTTTCAACTTGTTCCTCGATGAAATGATGTCGAATGTCGATGTGCTTTGCTCTTGAGTGTTGTACGTTGTTGCATGAGAGAGCAATAGCACTTTTATTATCACAAGCTGAGAGAGGATTTTGTTGAATTCAAAGCCATAGTCGGATAATTGGGATCTCATCCATAGGATTTGAGCACAACAAGATGACATGGCTATGTACTCGACCTCTGTAGAGGAAATAGAAGTACTCATTTGCTTCTTTGAAGACCGACACAAGCTTATCACCCAAAAGCGAGCACCTCAAACGTGCTTGACGAGTATCTTGACATCTGCATGATCAACATCTGCATAGGTTGTTAGTGACATACCGGTGTCCTTGGTACCAAAGTCCCATATTGATGGTTCCTTGGAGATACCGAAGACCCGTTTAACCGCTTCAAGGTGCTTTTAGTAGGCTTAGCACGGTATCTAGCACACATGCAAACAATGAACAAGATGTACGGTCTACTAGGCGTGAGGTACATCGGGATCCAATCATACTACGATATTTTGTTTGGTCTACCATGATCCCCGAGTGGTCCTCATCTAGTTTAGTACGTTCAATCATGGGAGTGTCAACAGGTCACTAGAATCAAATCCAAATTTCTTTAAAATCTCATTTGCATATTTAGATTGATTTATAAAAATGCCTCGGGGCTTTGTGAAATTTGTAATCCCAAGAAAATGACATTTGTCCCATCATTGACATTTGAAATTTAGAACCCATTTCTTTTGAAAACGATCACACTCATTGGGGTCGATCGAGGCAAAGATGATATCATCAACATAAATTTGAGCGTGAATTAAATGTTTGCACGACTTTACGGTGAACAATGTAGGATCAATCGCTCCTTTCTTTGAATCCGGTAGATAGAAGAAACTTTGATAGTGTATCATACCATGCCCTTGGATCTTGCTTTAGACCGCTGAGCCTTCTTCAAACGATAAGCGTGAGTAGGATGCTCGGATTCACAAAGCCTTATGGTTGGTGGCGTGAGCGACTTCTTTAAGATCTTCGTTAAGAAAAGCCGTCTTTACATCCATCGATAGACTACCATGTTCTTACTTGCAGCATTAGCCAAGAAGATTACGATTGCCTCGACACGAGCAACAGGAGCAAATGATTCTTTAAAGTCAATACCCTCCTCTTGACGGTATCCTTTTGCAACCAATCGAGCCTTGTTCTTTAACACATCACCATGCTCATCAAGTTTCACTTTGAAGATCCATTTTAGAGCAATGATCATAGCACAATCTGGAGCAGGTACTAATTCCCATACATCAAGTCAATCAAACTCATGAATTTCTTCTTGCATAGCATTGAACCAACTGTCTTCATTCATGGCGGTTTTAACATCTTTTGGTTCGATCTTAGAGAGTACGGAGTTGAAGAAGCACCATAAGGCATCGGTGTGATTGTTTCCATGTGGATCTTGGATGAGAGGATTTCCAATGATGTTGTCTAATGGATGATCGTGAGTCCATTTTCGAGGTGTTCATGTGGTCATTGTTGAGGGATGAAGTAGCGAGTCGATGTCTCTGAATGAGATGGTTCGATGATGATTCGAGAGCAAATATGTTTTCAAATGGAGCATCTTGAGGAGTAGCAAATGGATTTACTTCATCATTGATGCGAAGCAGTTCCATGATGTACATTTGAAGATTGATGATTTGTTGATGAGACAGAGTGATCGTGCAGGCGCTTCTTGACTTAGAGATATTGAGGCGAAGGATTGACTTCATTCACAAGGATATGAGCGACCTACATTGTGGGAATTGACAGTTCATTAGCACTTGGCTCATAGTGTTCATCAAACATCGGATCAAACAATTTCTTCAAATCATCTTGATTGGAGGTAAATATGGAGTTCTTTGGAGAGGAATTTGGTACAAGGATGAACCAATGGGACTGTTTTGAAGTGCGGGTCAGGCTGGATTGTCCAGAGCCATATGACGGTCGACTCATCGAGCGTAACGTGAATTGTTTCCATGATATTTCGGGTTCTTTTGTTGTAGATTCTGTAACCCTTCTTGTTTGGTGCATAACCAACAAAAACTCCAATATATGCCTTTGCTCTTAATTTTCCTAAGTCTTGACCATCATTCGTTGGATAACACAAGGCACCAAACACACGAAGGTAGGAGAGATCAGGTTTTCGTTTATGAATAAGTTCATATGGAGTTTTTCCATGAGAGGTGTGAATAAGGGAACCATTTTGGGTGTAGCAAGCAGTGGCAATGGCTTCAGCCCATAGAAACATTGGAACCTTTGAATAAATAAGCATTGTTCTTGCGGCTTCTACAAGAGTTCGATTTAGTCTTTCAACTACACCGTTCATTGAGGAGTTCATGGAACACTTCTTTAATGGTGATTCCAACACTTTCATAAAAGCGAATTAAGTCATTGTTAACAAACTCGTGCCATTGTGCATTCGAACAATTACATTGTATTGTTGAGTCGAACACGAAGTTTGTTTGATTGGTTTGATGATGACATCCGGAGTTTCATCCTTTGTCCTCAAAAACTTTACCCAAGTAAATCGAGAGTAGTCATCAACAACTACTAGAATGTATTTCTTTCCATTTATCGTTTGCACTCTCATTGGTCCGCACGGATCCATATGAAGGGTATGAAGAACTTCCATTCTGAGTTTGTGGGTTTTGGTTTGTGGGCATATTTCGTGCTTTTTCCCAATTGGCAAGTCGAGCAAAGATGATCTTTTCATATTTTAACTGGGTAAACCTCGACAAGATCCTTTACGGAAAGGTTGTTTATGGTACCAAAGTTCAAGTGATTGAGACAGCGATGCCATAACCAAGACTTTGTTTTAGAAGCCTTTGACGACAAGCGATTGGAGAGGACTTCATCATGTCGTCGATAGAGATGGTGTATAGGGTTGAACCTCGAGTACCTCTTAATAATTCCACACCATCAAGTTCTCTAACGAAACAAGAATGTTTTCTAAAAGCCACTTCTAGATCGGAATCACGAATTGACCAAGCGAGAACAAATTGTGACCAAGACCTTCCACATAATATACCACGAAATCACACTTTTACCAACCACATAATCTCCATAACCCATAATAACTCCAAAATGGTCGTTCCCGAATCTAATCGTCTCGATGAATTTACTCACGAAGTTCATGAGCGCGACCGGTCTCAAATCATATGCTTGGAACGACTGAGTCCGGTACCACGTAAGCGATTTGAGCGATCTGCGGTTGAACACAGACAAGAATGGATAAGCTGGATAATTGGGATCCCCATGCAAGAATGGGTTCTATTTGGTTAGTAACAATGATTGGAACACCCACATCGAAATAGAAACATCCATATCGAAATAGAAGCAATGGAATCATTATGAATAGATGCGATACTAGTGTCCGTATTTTCCTATTCAAAGTATGTTCACTTCTTAAGGAATAGTTCTACCGATGAGGCATCCACTTTCTAGTGGGCATTGTCGATTAACCTTATGGCCAACGGTATCCATTGATAACCTATCTTACTAAATGTTCTTCTGTGGGTTTCCTTTGTTTTCTAACTTTCTTTCGCCTTTGCCTTTTAGCCTTCTTAGAATGATTTTTCATTAACAATATTAAGCGGGGATTTGACCGCATTAGACAAAGCATTCACACCACATTCATGATTAGTAATGAATTCATGTAGACATCTATACATGGTTTGCAAATAGTATTAGAATTGAATTAATTACGATGCGCCTATGGCTAATACTAGAATCAACACGATTCGTTTTATTCAAATTCTCCCTACGGTGATCTTCTACTTTCTTCCAATGCACATTCTTAGCTTGCGAGGCCCTATCATTCCTTGTATTGCCTTGAGACTTTGACCGCTCGCTTTAATGTCACCGATTACTCTGTAGAGGCAGGAACATTAGTTGGTTTTGCTACTTTTGCCTTTCTGTTTTGATGTCTTTGGGATGTGAACTATTCGAAGGCACATTGAGGTTCACTTTCTTAACTTGGAGGTCTTGTGATCGAACTATTTTAAGGCCTACTAAAGTTCACATTCATAACATTGGGCATTGAATGATTTGTATACTTGGCATTAGGCATAGAACAGGGTATCAAGGGGTTGACTTGCTCACCTAGGGATTTAGGACATATTGTAATTAAGCATTCTAGAAGTTCTTGAGATCATTTGGCATATAAGCATGCATGCCCAATTGCATTATCAAGTGGTTTCTCTAACTTATCCTCTTCTACAATCTCACGGAGACATTCTAGACTATCCTTAAGGTATGAGAAATATGTTTGAATGGCAAGTTTGTTATTCCTAAGGTGATGAGGAACATAATTCACAGACAAAGCATATTTATTATAACCATGCACCTTTGATGGACCATTCTCCCCATTGGTCATTGGCATTTTCCCTTTTACCTGACTCTTCAGATTCTCAATTTCCTTTTGCAACGAAGTTATTTGTTCATTATTTTTATTACGAGTGACTTTTATTGACTCAAATAACTCATTGAAATGACGTTTAACCTTTTCATTTTCTTCGAGAAAACTCTCATTTTCCTTTTGTAAAGCATTGACCAAGTTTTGTAGATGAAAATTTTGAGAATTCGAGAATCTAAAGGAGGAGGCATTTGGGAGCCAGACACATTGTTCATTTCACCCTTTAATTGAGAGATTTGGGCTTTCAACTTTCTGATCGTGATACAATGAGCTCGAATCTGTTCATCACGTTTGCTAATTTCAAAACCGCATCAAATTCGGGAACATCCAAAGATGTCTTGATATTAGAGGTTTTAACATTTTCTTCGGATGTTGATATTTTAATTGCAAAGCAAGATGCTCAACTTCTAATTTAGAAAACTGTTTTACCAGTTATCATGATCATCTGTTCAACTTTATCATGCGGTTTAGAGTTAGTTTTTCAAGCTCAATGACACGATCATGGGAGACTTTCGAGCAACAGATAATTCATGAAATCGAGAAGCATTAATGGAACAATTAGTAGCGATGTAAAACACATCTTGAGTAATACATTCGAAATAAGAGTCTCATTCAATGTATGCAAGTTCTTCCTCTCAATCTCATTATATTTTAGTGCTCGCTCATAGTCACTAACCTCAACTATCATTGCATCAAATTCCTTTTCCATTCCTTTAATATACGAATCTATCCCTTTTAAGACTCTCAAATTGATCTTTTAGTTGTTTAAAGAAAGGCATGACCTCGGTTAGATAGCATTCTTTTGTTTGCTCAAAACCCTTTCCCTTGATAATCCCGATGGGTGTGATCCTTTTCTTACAAGTTTTCTCAAAATCGACAAATAGTTGAAAAATAACATATTGGTGATTAAGGTCTTGCTCTTAGTGGAAATAGTTCTAGGAACTAAATGCATTGGTGTATTTGGAGGATACACGATCATTGCTATGAGCATTTTCCTAATGGGAGGTTTGTTTCAACAAGATTTTCACTTTTGCTTATCTAAGTCCCTTTTCCGAATACTTGTTCGGTGTTAACAACGTTTGAGGCTTAAATTTGTTTAAGGAGATCCAGTTTTCCTTCTTGTAATCATGGGGTTTGATCATTATGTTATTCTTTTACATTCGAGAATCATCTAGCTTCTTATTCATTTTATCCCTAGATGCATCATCTAATTTTCTATCTTCCTCGGTGCACTCAACGCAACTAGGTTTCTGTCTAGGCTTAAGGATTTCATTACCATCATAGATTACCTTATGAGCACTTTTAGCCTTTTAATGACCTCTGGATTTGGTTCCTCAACAAGGGAGTACTATGCTTATCACTTAAAACTCGTGCTTAGTGATTAAGTGAGCGATTTGAATGGTATTTCCTTGTACATACAACTTATTTTCAAGCTTGTTTTCTAGGTTTTAGATTAGAAAAATCATTCAAAAGTTTTGATTCCTTAGCACGAATTCTTGCTTAAGCATTTTAACATTTTCTTGAAGTTCTTGTTTTTGCTTAGCGGTTTTAGAAAGCTTTTCTTGTAAGGAGTTTAACTCTTGTTTTAATACTTCTTCTCAAAACTTACTTTGTCTAATAGTTGTATGCATTTGGTCATCCATCTCCGCTCACGAGTGGTTAACTCAAACTTAGCCCGTTGTTCATAAATAGCAACACGTTCTTTATAAGCATTGAGTTCGAGATATGAGACTCATCGGTACATGCGGTGTATTCGTAAAAGCATAGTCATCATTGATCGCATAAGATACATCACATGGTACAATCTCACTTTCACTTTGTTTCACATATTGATCATATGGGACAACATCGACATTGCCCATATTTTCAATATCGACTCAATAATTACGATCGATTGTACTTCATCATGTATCTTTGCTCATCAACTTCATCGTATAGTTTAAGTACCTCGAAATGATTTTGCCTTTGGATGGACCAGCTTGTGGTGATGAAACTTTTGGAGAAACCATAGGTGAGATGCTAGCCATGAAGATTGTTTGAGCGATGGGTTCATCATCTACATCGAGTCAAATGCATCATAATCGGCTACTTGAAAGGCATTCGATGATTATGACCAATCTCATGAATTGGTTGTTCATCAACATCGACATCATATGTCTTGGCATTCCTTGAGAAGAAACAATAACTCCTCTTCATCCAAAGCTGCTCCATTGTCCCGAGCTTGCACTAGCAACATCTTATCCTCAAGTACTCGGCATTACGAGGCGTTTTGGTGATGTGCGGTTTCTTGCAATATGTCCTCACCACCACGGTTGTAACACTTGATCGGCTTTACTTGTCCTTGATTTCCATTCCTTCCCTATTACGATTTGCGGCAAAACCTCTACCAACTCTACCTCTTCCTTGTTCATCTGTCTTTCTTGAGCAGGTTGTACCATAACCTTTCCGTCTCGACGATGGCACGATTGTGTAGATTAGATGCGTTCGAGGTTGTTGTTGGTGTGTGGGAGAGAGTTCATGTTTTGTTGATCATGAGAGCTAGTTGATTAATGAAGTTTCCACGTGTGCATCAAACATCGACTTGTTTGAACATTGGGTCGGGAATGAGTTTGTGATTACCATTACCCATGGGTATGACTTGTGATGCTTTGGTTGTGATTCCTATGTTTGAGTAGAAGGCGGTTGAATCATTCGATGAGCTTGTCTCTCCACGGTTGGTTTTGAGGCGATTAAGAATCCTTTTTCAAACATAGCATGTCTCTCATTCGAAGAAGGAATGCATAGAGTTGCTCATAGTTTGTATTCTTCAATCATTTGGTTAGCTTCACGTAGTGACAAACTTGTGCCATTCGGGATTCATGTTGTTTACAAATTTAGAGTTCAAGCGAATGTTTGGCATGGTCATTCGATATTCCTCATGTCATTGACAAGCTTGTGGAATCTCACGTAATACTCATAGACGCTCTCATCGGTTTCATCTTGAAGTGCTCAAACTCATCATAGAGTTGTGATTCTCTGTCTTCCATAGTTAATTCGAACCAGATGAAGCATCTTGACATTATCTCACTTTGCCTTGGCCGGTGTTGTGATTGATTAGCTTGTAGATATCTTTTGGAAGACCTTGAAGTACGATGTTAGAAGCCACGATATCGACATCGAATCTATTTTCTCCTTATCATTGAGCTCATCATACGTCTTTGGCTGTCTAGTCCAAAGATCATAGTTCCATCTGTAGCGATATCAATTATGTCTCTTGTAGTCTCAACGGATAAGGTCCTTCATCAATCGATTTGAGAATGTTGACCCCATTTTCCTTTCCAAGACAATGCAGATCGATTCTTTGAGCCCAAGAGTCGTAGTCGGATTACATCAAGCATGGGTGGACGAGTATCCGAACCATTGCTTGAACATCCTCGACAGCGATGGAGATGATTGTAGGTGCGATGGTAGACATGTTTAAAGATTACACGGATTTTATAACTCTATGATTAAACCGGAAATAGATTCTTTCACGGATTTTACTAAATCAAGAGAAAACCGTATTACAAACAAGCGTTAACCAAGTCGCTAAGATTCCTTGAATCAAGTCGCTAAGAACCAAGTTGCTAAGACATGTCGCTAAGTTCCAAATCGCTATGAATTTTGTGAAGAAGTCGCTATGCACCAAGTCGCTACGAGATCAAATTGCTAAATAGCAACTCGCTCTCTTGGTCAAATCGCTAACACCAAGTCGCTACGAAACTTAAGAACAAGTCGCTATCAAAATTGAAAGCAAGTCGCTACCTTACCAAATCGCTACCGTAGTGGAGAATCCACTGTGATTACTTTTGTCGGCTTGTCTCTAAAAGCAAGTCGCTAGGACCAAATCGCTACCACAATACACTACAACTCGCTACAAATTTACAAAGCAAGTCGCTACCAAGAAAATTACACCAAGAGCCAAGTCGCTAACTTGAAAAACTTCCAAAACACACTTTTCAATCCAAAAACAACCCAACCACGATGATTCAAGCCTTCCAAATCAAAACCTAAACACTTGTGATGATCCTAAACACAAAAGTACAATCAAAATCCAAGCTTTAACACTAGAAATCAACCAAATGATGCAAAAATCACTAAACTTTCTCAAACTCAAAAACCACCTAAAAACCACTAGAAATCCAAAGATATGTAAGAGATGATTTAACCTGGCTCTGATACCATTTGTAACATATTGGATTTCACATACACATCAAACCATAAGCAAAGTAGGCGTACACAATAGTTTTAGAGAGAGAAAGTTAGAGGTTTGGGAACTTTAGTGAGAGAAAGAAAAATCTTATTATGAGCTCCAACTCTCTACCTTGGAAGGTAGATAGTATTTATAGTCTTTACATAAACGCCACCTATCTTGGATCGGGCATACGATGGGTAAAGACCGTCCATCCTCCACGGTGTTACTTAAACTAAATACTACTTAACTTATATTAATCTATGACTACGAGCTTACTAACGATTACATATACTTGAGGTGACCGACTCTTTAATACTTGGATTTACTAAATCCTAACACTTAGCTAATACTTTAACAGATCCATTAGGTGCGTATAAATATACTCGAAAGATTGTATTTAGAGGAGGAAACAATAGCGCTAAGCCTATATATTTTATTTTTTGAATCATAAATAAGTCGTTTGGCGTTGATGCATATTAACTGTTTCACATCAGAAATACACAAAAAAATGTAAGATTTTATTGACTGGTATAGGATTTGTATTTTAACTCTAACATGCATTTTTTAGGTTTATCATTCACTATCTTTATTATATTTTGCTAATTACCTCTCCTAATTTTATAACAATAATATTATTAAATATAAAATTTTAACATATCTCATTAACAAAATAAAAATGGCAATTATTAAAAAAAATGTTTTACATAACTTATGCTATTTTTGTATTATAGGAAATAAATTAATTATATAATATACATAATTTTAAAAGTGAATAATGGCCAAAGTAATTATGAGAACTACGACTTACACTCTTCCCCTCGACATCACATCTATCAACTCCTGCAAAAGTATTAACGCATAAATTTTTATTAGATCTTCTAAATAATATCACATTGTTTATGTGAAAAATATTTAAACATTATAATATTTAATACGTTCAAAAGAAAGGTAGAAAAAGGTACCCTAAGGCCTCCATGTACAAAATATTCAAAGTATAAACCTATGGTGTCCTATGATAGTTGGTTCATTGTCATACCGACAAGAAGTACTCTATGGTGCAGATCTACCGGAATGTGAAATTGTTTGGTAGCCTATGAAACTTCTGCCTCATCCATTTTCGACAAATTCATATGTACATCGAACTTAGGCTTGACCACCTCTTCCTCTGTCTCTTCCACAATATGTTCCTCGGACATCTCGAAAGCGGAAGGGGACACGTATAGCTGGATGAGAATATGAAGAAAGAACTAAAGACGTACCTGTAAAGACGGAAGACAAAAACCTCTAGATATTTCGGATGAGAGGGATTGAGAAAAAATAAACGTGGGATAAATAAGAAAGGGGAGAAGTATTTATAGGGGAAGATTGGGAATTGCGAAATGTCGCATTGTGTTAGACGTCGACGCAACACCATATTAACCGCACGGTGTGAGGCCGGACGCAATCGTTGTTTTGAAATCGGTTGGTCAAGCCAAATTATACACCACGACAGCTGTTAACATCGGTCAAGTGGGATGTGGGTGTCGGTCGAGACATCGGTCGAGTGAACAAAAACGCAACATCGAGCTGATTTTCAACCGATATTTCAAACGTTCCATTTCCACTTTATTTGACCGTTGCATTAAAAAAAAAAGAAAAAAAAAACTTTTTTTTTAAACTTTACCACTCTATAAATACTAACCCAAACACATTTCTAAAACACACAATTTCAATCAACCATTCTAACGAAATACCCACGAAACACAATTTTTAATATGTCGTTCGAGCTTTTATTCGGTTCTTCTTCATCTTCCGACGATGAAGAAGTTTTTAGTGAGTTTGTGGAGTTTGCGGATTTTGCTTGGAAGGCTTACAAAGCATCACAGCCAAAAGTTCGACGAAGGTACTGTTAGGAATTAGAAAATTCCAGTATTGAAGAGTCGGTCACCCCAACTATTATCTAGCATAAGTTAGCTCGTAGACTTGTCGTTATTTACGTTTTTATGTAGATAATTAGTTAGTCAGTAGCGTAAAATAGTTTAGTGCAACACCGTGGAGGAAGGTCGGGTCTTTACCCATGTATCCACGATCCACGTGCCGATAGGAGGTCGTTTACTTTGTAACCTATAAATACCCTCTACCTTGCAAGGTAGAGGGTTGGATGTTCTTTGGTAATCTAATATTCTACAAGTTTCTCTTACTAGAATGTCCCACTTTCTCTCTCTCTAAAATCATCTCTATGCCCATTGTGTGAATGTTATGATATGTAAGTGAAATCCAATATCCAACAGGTACATACGTAGGGATCATGAGGGTGCTCATAATCATTTAGTGGCGACATACTTCTCCGAAAACCCGCAGTTCGACGCAAGAACATTCCGTCGGCGATTCCGTATGAGTTGAGAACTATTCACAAAAATTGTTCGAGAGGTAACCGATCACTCTACTTATTTTTGACAAACTCTTGATGCTAGGGGCGTACCTAGTATTAGCCCATTGGTCAAGTGTCTCGCGCCATTCGTCAATTGGGATCTGCACTGTTCGTGATTCTCTTGACGAGAATTTGGCACTCGGTGCAACAACATCCCGTGAATGTCTTCGTAAGTTTTGCGAGGTTATCATGGAGTTATATGGTCGTGAGTATTTGCGAAAGCCCACGTATTCTGACCTTGAAAGAATATATGCTCATCACGAGCATAAGCATGGCTTTCCTGGGATGATGGGAAGCATTGATTGTACAAGTTGGGAGTGGGAGAATTGCCCGAATAGTGTGAGAGCTCAACATTGTAGGGGTGATCACGGGCCACATCCATTCATTTTATTGGAAGCGATCGCTTCCCAAGATTTTTGGATTTGGCATGCGTTCTTTGGTGTCTCCGGAATGAATAACAACGTAAACGTTTTACGTCGTTCCCCTATTTTCAATGATATCAAATCTGGGAGAGCACCAGCCCTTGAATTCGAGGCTAACGATGTGGCTTATAAAAGGGGATATTATCTTACTGGCGGGATATATCCACAATGGTCCGTTCTTATGAAGTCCATTTCAAATCCTCCCATGGGTGATCATAAACGAATATTGTACAAGAAGAGGCACGAAGCAGCAAGGAAAGATGTGGAACGGGCTTTTGGTGTGTTGAAGAAGAAGTGGAAAATGCTTAAAGTTCCTGCTCGAGGGTTGTATAAAAAAGATATCCAAGATATTATGTATACATGTATCATATTACATAATATGATCATCCGACACAAGCAGCGGGCGATATGTCCTACATGGTTCGAAGATGAGGGACACCAAGATCATGATCCCTTAAGAACGCATGAAGAATCATTGGTGATTACTCAGGAGCTAATGGACTCATCAACTCATCAAAACTTAAAATATGATTTGGTCGAACACATTTGGAGAAATCGTCGAGATCATGTCAATGAAGTGAATCAAGTCGATAGTGACGATGACGATGAGGAAGACGATGAAGAGTTTTTGTAATGTTTTTAACGTTATTTGCGAAAGCCCACGTATTTTGACCTTGAAAGAATATATGCTCATCACGAGCATAAGCATGGCTTTCCTGGGATGATGGGAAGCATTGATTGTACAAGTTGGGAGTGGGAGAATTTCCCGAATAGTGTGAGAGCTCAACATTGTAGGGGTGATCACGGGCCACATCCATTCATTTTATTGGAAGCGATCGCTTCCCAAGATTTTTGGATTTGGCATGCGTTCTTTGGTGTCTCCGGAATGAATAACAACGTAAACGTTTTACGCCGTTCCCCTATTTTCAATGATATCAAATCTGGGAGAGCACCGACCCTTGAATTCGAGGCTAACGATGTGGCTTATAAAAGGGATATTATCTTCTTGGCGGGATATATCCACAATGGTCCGTTCTTATGAAGTCCATTTCAAATCCTCCATGGGTGATCATAAAAGAATATTGTACAAGAGGAGGCACGCAAGCGCAAGGAAAGATGTGGAGCGGGCTTTTGGTGTGTTGAAGAAGAAGTGGAAAATGCTTAAAGTTCACCGAGGGTTGTATAAAAAAGATATCCAAGATATTATGTATACATGTATCATATTACATAATATGATCATCCGACACAAGCAGCGGGCGATATGTCCTACATGGTTCGAAGATGAGGGACACCAAGATCATGATCCCTTAAGAACGCTTGAAGAATCGTTGGTGGTTACTCAGGAGCTAATGGACTCATCAACTCATCAAAACTTAAAATCTGATTTGGTCGAACACATTTGGAGAAATCGTCGAGACCATGTCAATGAAGTGAATCAAGTCGATAGTGACGATGACGATGAGGAAGACGATGAAGAGTTTTTGTAATGTTTTTAACGTTATTTGAATAAGTTACGTAATGTTTTAATGTTTATTTGAATTTCATCTTGTAATGTTTTTTAATTTTAATGAATTTTAAATTTGTTGCTTAAAATGTTTGAATTAAAAAAAAAAAAACGTCGGTCATCGATTGTGGCATCCGGTCATGTCCGGTCATTTGGAGAAAGAAAGTCGACGTGTGTTGGTGACTGGTCACGATCGTGCCTAACTTTGAACAATCTTAAAATGTGTCACAATCTCTATTCCCGAGGTAAAAAGACGGTATTTTTTGACCTGTGTTAATTATACTTTTTGTCATTTATTCATAACTACATGCCCATTAAAGCCTAACGGGCCGAATGCTTCAGAAGGATGAAAATAAAGTTTTAGAAAAAAGAAACTAATAATGCAATACTGGGGACATGTTGGTGTATGTGTCCGGAGGACCCATACCGAACAACAATCGAGACATGTGTTCGAAAGGCATTAACCGAAAAGGATAGGAACACACACTCTATTATCCGGACACCACCTTTTATCCAGACACTACCTTTTATCCATTGGTTCGTTTCAAGGACCAGGCTACACTGCCTATCCTGGATTTTACGGGATTGTGTCCCTACGTGATCTGACACCTAGCATCTAGGCTCGACGAAGTCTTTCCCAAGACAAAACAAATATCGAGGTAAGGGTAGTATAAATACCCCACATCATTTATGTCACACCTAACTAATTCACTAGCATTTACTCTGTCATTTATTACCCAGCCTTTCGGCATATACCACATACTTATTCTAATGCCGGAGCTTGGTCTTAAGATAAAACCCAAGACGAGTCTAACATGTGTCTTTTCCTTGTGTAGGTGCTCGAAGGATGTTGCTCCATCTATTCCAAAGGGACCTACACGTGATTAGCTTTAGGTACAAATTTTTACTTCAACAAGGCACATGTATAAATATTAAATAACCACAATTATAATGCATCTTGTAACCATGCATGCTAACAATGCAATGAAGCGTATCTATAAGAGCATCAGGTGTAGTGACAAGGGTTAACTTCGTCGTCGTGCCACCTCAGCGCCACATCAGCATCCAATTTTTCCACAACTAACCACAACAAACCCCCTCCTCACTCATAACAAACCTCAACCTCTTCATTTGGGACCCACCACTACCACAAACACACACTACACACACAAACACACCTCAGTAACATTCATATATACCTTGATTCCATTTATTAAATATCCATGCTTGTCAGATGCAAGCCTCGTCGTCCCCACGATTTTCACTTCCACGGCGAGCCACAACGAGCAGGGTTGGTGTGGCGGCGAGCCACGACGGCGCTCCACGGCACCCACGGCGAGCCACAACTAACTCCACACCGGATGCTCTAAGTACTTACCAAATGGATAATTATGTTGCATTTGTTTGATGGAGACTTGCAGTAGTCTTATTCCGTATTTGTATATTTTCAAAATTGCAAGTTGCAGAAATAAGAAAATAAAAGAACAAGACTATGACTTGACATTAGTTGCAAATTGCAAATTGCCTCATCCAAATAACAACAGTAGGCAAAAAAAACTTGCAGTCTTGCAGACTAAAAGCATTTGCAATGGAGAGTTTTTGCAAAAGCTTTTCATTATTTGAAAAACTTTTTACCATTGCAATGAAAGACTTTTCTCTTGGTTTGAAAGAAAGACTTGGCACCACTTGCTAGCATTGTTAATAAATGTTTCAAGATAAAATAACTTAGCATTTATTGCCACAGATGCACCAAGTCATTAAAAGACTTGGTGCAATGCGGATGCTCTTAGACTTTTAGGTCACAACAAAATCAACCATAAAAAGTAGTACCTTTAGGCTATGCGCAGTGGGGGTTAAAAGTCTCGGTTGGCAAGGCCGGTCGTCGTCGGTCATGGTCGGTCCTCCCTTTGTGGAGGTCGAGGTCTTCGTCGGTTGGGGAAAGAGAAATCACAAACTCGGTTGTCAATCCAACCGAGTATAAACAAAGCCAAACCTTTTTTTTTTCAAAACTTTACCACTTTTACAACATTATAAATACCAACCTCAAACACATTTTTAAACACACAATTTCAAACACAATTCAAACAACTTCTCTTCAAATCTTCAATAATCATCATGTCACAAAGAAAAACTCCCAGCTCAAAACCCGACGATCCCGACTTCCCAAAATTCCCGAACTTGAATTTCTCACCGGATCCACCGTTTCAATTAACGGTTTAACACCACCACAAAATCGGATGTTCGTTTTCAAGCGCCGGTTTTAATTATCAAACACGACTACCACAACCCAACCTTAATCAAAACCCATTTCGTCAATCGTCCATATTTCCCACCGGTCGTCCGAGTATCAATCAAAACCAAGCACCAGCGGTTCGTCATATCATCCTAACATGGATTTCACAATCTTCCCAACATAATCAATCGTTTTCACCGCTTCATCTGTTAATCTTGATATGGATTATGAGCATTTTATGGAATTCCTCCCGCTCGATGCTTCACGTCTCAACAATACCCGACTCAAGATCGTCGGTGGGACAAGGTTCATACCCGACTCAAGATGCTTGATGGGACAAGGTTCGGGCACGGTTCATACCACGGTTCTATTCGTGTTGAAGGCGATGTCGAAGAGACGTCACCGTCAAATCAAAGAAGGTTACAAAGCGGGCTACAAAGGGAAGGGCGAGGAAAGAATGTTGCAACCGCACCCGTCGTACCATGGACAAAAGCGGAAGAAGTCGCGCTTTGTAGAGCTTGGGTACATGTCGGAAAATTCGGAAGAGGAACTCTATCAACCGGAGTGGGTTTTGGGATGAGGTGATAGCGTGCTTTGAAAGTGAAACGGTTCAACAAGAACCTACGACTCCATAATGACCAAATGGAAGGGTAGGATTCGTTCGAGGTTGGTTTCTTTTGTGCGATTATGGATAATATCAAGGATAATCACAAGCGGTGAGAATGGCGAAGACGACTATGAAAATGCTTGTAACGAATACCGTGTGCTTCACAAGCATGAGTTTACATTGAAGGAGTGTTGGAAAGTTTTGAGAGGGCATTCTCGCTGGAAAAGCTGCTGAGATGCCTAATTTCACCAAGACTAGTCGGAAGAAATCCGGGACTTGAAACCACCTCGGGGTCAACAAAGGTCCTTTTCATCCCCAAGAGGTGGATGATTACGAAGAAGAAGAGACTGAGAATCACGACCAAAAGGTCGTGGACGCAGCCCAAGAAGAAATCACACGAGGCACCCGCTTCATTTCTTACTAATATGGCCGAGAACTTTTCAAGATCAAAAAGTCAAATAAGGAAAAACCAAGAATATGGAAGCGGAATACATAAAGTTGAGCGAAGAAGAGATGGAGCTTGCAGAGGCAAGCGGCAAGGCGAGTCAAGAGTTAAAAGGGAGAAACTTGAGCTCAACGTCGGTGACACAATGGCAAAGACAATCAACCGGACGCAAGATTTAATTTTCTACAACACACCTCTCGACCCAAATATGCCCGCACGACAACTATAAGAACTTGAACAACTTAAGGCCTCAATCAATGAGCGTTACACCTTAGATTATTAAGTTGCGGTTTTAATAAGTATTATAACGTCTATGTTTTATTACTTTAAGTTTTAATTATTGTTGTAATGTTAAGTATTTTTATTAATGAATTTTAATTTTGTGTTTAAAAATATTTGAATTAAAAAAAAAAAAAAAAAAAAAAATCTCGGTCACCTGTGCAAGGTAGGTCGTCGCGTCGTCGGAGAGAGAAAGCTGATGTGGCGGCGACGAACTAGGTCGCCTCTGTGCATAGCCTTAGTATAACAATGAAATTCTTGAAAAAAAAAATCCGGTTGGTCGGGTTGACCGAAGCCCTAATAGGAAAAGTACTTTAAACCCGATACCCGACCCTATTTAAACTCGAGTTAATCAGGTTGACTCGATTGATCCGAGTTAAAATTTGAACTCGATTAAACCGACCCGAATATCCTTATCCGGGTTCAGGTTCGAATCGGATTAGAATTTAGAATATCCCTATACGTCGCCTAATTTTTAAAAAAGCCCGAATAAATTACTTCATGTTATTTAAAAAAAGTGAAAACAGTAATTATTTATTTTTCTTTAAAGAATTTTTTTGTTTGTTTTGAAATTGTAACAATCATTTTAACACGGATAGAAATAGAAATCCAAACACCCCTCCTCCTACTTCTTTAATTTGGGTTTATGAAAGACATTTGTGTAAAACCTAGGGGTACCACCAGCTGCTTGATTTCAAGTTTCAAATTTTCAACAGGTCAAATTTTCTTCTTTGTCTTTTAATCCTACATTATTTATAACTCATTTTATAATTATGAGCTTATTATGATTTCGGCTTATATTTCATATTGTTCGCCTTATATGAGTTTGGCTTATATTTCATAACCTCACATTTTTTTGGCTTATTAGCTTATTTTGTTATAAGAATGAAAAATAAGTTTTAAACTGAAAATAAGCCCAAAAGTTGTGCTTATGAAATATAAGCCCCCAAGAAGAAACATCAATTAAAAGTACTTGGGGGTGTTTGGATAAGTTTATTTTAGCCGCTTATTTGATTTTGAAAAGAAGGGGGTGTTTGTTTAAGCTTATACGTGGGCTTGCGAGCTTATTTGATTTCGGCTTATATTTCATAAGCCACAATTTTCCGGCTAATTTTAAAACTTTTGGGCTTATATAATAAACTTATATAAGCCCGCAAGTCTCATAATAGGCCAGAAAATTGAGGCTTATAAAATATAAGCCGAACACAAATAAGCTCATAAGCCACATATAAGCTTAAACAAACACCCCCGAAGTCCTCTTTTTTTTTTTTTTTGCTTATGAGCTTATCAAGATGAGCTTATTGCTTATTTAAGTCCATAAGTTCAGTTTAAAAAGCTCATAATCTAAAAAAAGTGGACTTATGAGCTTTTCCAAAATCAAATAAGCCCATAAGCTGCAAATCAAACACCCCCGTAATTCAGTTCTTTGACTGTCATTCAATATCACATGACCTAAATTTATGTTATGATATCAGGTTGTTTGCTTCTCATCAACAACCATGGTTTCCGGTAATGTTGTACCTCCACAGGTTCACCGTCATTCCAACAAGGTATCTGGTTTTTTTTATCTCCTTATAGACAACAATTTTGTTCCGTTCTGTCGGTGAACTATCTTTCACATCTATTAACTTGCTTTGCAGCCTAGAAGTATTATCGTTAGCAAGCTGCCTGATTGGGCACGAGGCCCTGACGTGTAAGTTTTCTACTCTCGGTATTGGTTTGTTTTCGGAGTTCTTGCTTTTAGTATTTTGATAATTGAATTCCTTTGCCGATTGTAATCCTTGAATTTAGACCTTTTTTTTTTTATGAAACACTTGTCTAAATTAGTTACTTAAATTAGCTTATATGTAAGGATAAAACCAAAGTTAATAGACTCAAACTATATAGATTCTGGTTTTAAAAGGGAAATGGGTCAAAATATTTTGCTTAAAAAGTTTGCTTCTATAATGAAACAGATCACAAGTATTAAGCAGGTCAATGTTTTTTTTATAATGTAACGATAAAATAATCTAAGAGTAATAATCTGAAGGAGAATGTTTCGTTACAGGACTGATTATTTTGGAAGCTATGGAGTTATAAAAGGCATATGCTTTAAATACCAGGAAAAGAGCCGGGAAAAGGGCCGTGCTTTGCAATACACGCGTTGCTGTACTGTAGAGTTTGAATCCGCAAAGTCAGTTAAAAAGGTATCATACTCTCTTTACGGCCTTCTCTACTAAAATGAATCAATGGCCTCATTTTTGTAACACCTCTGCCAGGTCATGCGTGTACGTGATCATGAGATACTTTCACGTCATGTGGATGTGGAAATATTTATGGGGTAAGCAAAGAAAGTAACTATTCGATTTATAATCTTGTAATGAGTTAACTTTAAGGATATCTTTGTGTTTCTACAGGGTGAATAATCACAAGCATTTGCTTGAGAAAGGCAGGTGGCGACTATGGATAAAAGGAGGATTACCAGGAGGAATACCAAAACCGGTAGAAGGTTGCTGCAGAGTCAATGAGATTAAGGATATCGTAAGATTCTAGAAAGAAATACTAATATTTGTATTTTGTTTTTGTACTTCATTTGATTAATAATCATACTTTTAAATCAGACAAATCAGGCTTATGAGTATCTCTGGCGCGAATTTGGAAGGTTTGGATATAACCGCTGTAAACTTTACAGAAACTGTGACATTTTTAATGGGTACGTTTTAATTTATTTTCCTAAGTGCAACACTTTGTTTTTGTTAGTCTTACCGGCAGTTTAATTTTTTCTGGTTCAGACAAGCAAAGCTAAGGTTTGTCAGCGAAGCTGCGTGTCAGAATGCACTCAATCATCTGAAACATACTCTTGGGTTACAAGGAGAAACCTGGATGACATAGGAGGTATGTTCGTTCTTGCTTGATCTCGTAGGACGTTCTTAAAGATAATTACAATATACAAAGTAAAAAGTTAGTTGCTAACTTGTCTATGGGGATTCACTAGATGTATGCGATTTGAATGCCCATCCTGTGAATCTGTGTATATTCTAATCTTTTAAGGGTATTTAAAGCTTGTGGCTCTGTCTAAAGGTTAATATTTTGATGCATACATAAACAACAACCAATATGTCCAAAATGTCATATTGTACCTGCTGCTGATCTGTTATTTTTCATAGAGGTGAACCACCCCCTGGTCGAAGCAATAGCCATGTGCTTCTTTACTTTTTGCTAGAGCCTAAGAGATGATGAGGTGAGCTTTGCTAAGTAGGGTTGGTGTAGGAGCAAAACAACCTTGAATGATATCCTGCCATAACATTTCAACATTATACGTACATTTGGAAGATGAAATAAGTTAGCACTACACTCATAGAAATGGCACTACTTATAACAAAGTTACAGAGTCTCCAAAAAAGAGTGATAGACTTTACAAAAAGGGCTGAACATCATTAATCGTGTCTGGGCCTCAGAAACTTAAAAAAAGTACTGCAACTTTCACCTCCTCGATGTCTGATTAGATTCAGTAGCATTCGAAGGATGTTTGTTCACCCCTGCAGAAAGGGGGTTGCTTATAAAGATTAAAAACGGTATTTTGTACGTAGAAAGCTATAGAGGCAATATACCCATTACTTAACTTCACATGAAAAAAGGCTTAGCTGATATGTTTTGGCTTTTAAGATATTCATAAATAGATAAAAGCCAACAGCGTAATTACATGAAATGGTGGACAATTAAAAGACCAAGACATTAATTCAGAGTAATTTGGCTCTTTAAGATACAAAATTACCAATGAATTTTGTAGTACAGTAGTTGTTAATTCAGATGCATTGTAACAAAATTAGATGATTGGTTGGTTCCACCAAGATGAGGCTTTGAACTAAGAAGTGATGAACACTCTTGCGAGGGATATGATCAGTACCTTAATCAGTTGATAGGCTAATTAGTTTGTCCAAGTATTATTTTGTTCATCTATATCATGCTTCAAAATCTTTTGAAAATGGTTAAAGATTCTAACGGCTTTTATTCTCTCTGTTGTGATTTTGATGTGCATTCACCTTTTTTTAATTGGTTAAGATCAAATATAACATAATACTGTGTTCTGTATTCTCAGTGCTCTATACGAAGGCGTTCAAATCTCTTTGGTAGAAATGGGAAGTGTCATCACCACCTAACCCAAACGGATTACTTGAGCGCATCTATTGTGGACCTGTAGTCGCGGTTTCTAACAGTAATTTTCTTTTGTTGCCCCCCTTCGATTGCATGTTCACATGTTTAGTTGTAAATCAATGTTAGTGGTCTAACAGCCCTTTAAAGTTTTTGATCACATACGGTTTTTGTCTAACATTAAGGATATGGATATAGTCCTTTTCTAGATTGTAGCTCACACAAGTATTAACTACTTAGATGATAACCTTGCCTGACCCGCTTCCGTTGAGCTGGCCGTCGCACCTGACAGTAATGAATGTTAATTCCTGCTAGTTGTGAATTGCCGATAATATGTATAAAGCTACTGGCTTTGTTTTTAAGTTGAACACCAAATATTTTATTGAGTTCCTAGTGAAAAGACCAACGATTGATGATCTTTTTATGTGAATTATGAAGATATAACCATCCTTTTATCTAGTTAATCGATAACTCGTTTTGTAGGAGCACTACAGACTCGATGCAATGCCACGATGATACTTTGAATCTACTACTCATCCCCTAATTCGATTTTAAAATGTTTTTTACTATGTTAAATTGGTGGGTGATAGGTTGGTTGCAGAGGATTTATTGGTCTTATGTTTGTGGTTGGTGTGTGTCATAATGGAGATTTAATGGTCTTATGTTTATAGTTGGTGAGCCAGGTTTTTTATTTCGGCTTTTAACCAAAAGACCATATGCAAGAATGGTGTTCTTCTGATTCTTTTTGGCCACATTTGTAGTTCGTTCCTCACTAAAAGAATATTGAATTATAAATGGACCCTTGTCTTTTTGTTTAATCTTTTATGGGTATGTTTGGTATGATGGGGTGAAACTTGCATTTGAAATTGCAGGCTTTTATGATAATAGAAGTTGAAATTAGATTGTAGACTTATTTGTAGAATGGGTGTAAATTGAGCGCTTATTTTGCAAAATTACTAAAATCTCTGTTGTAAAAATCGGTCCAGCGGGATTAATCCTCGTGATAATCACGATCGCTCACTAAGCGCTTGATTTATCATAATCGGCCTATTAATCGGTTTGGTCAAAGATCGCTTAAAAATCGGTCAACAAACCGATTAATCGGATAAAATCGATCTAATCGGACAAAAGCGCTTAAAAATTGGTCAACAAAATCGCTTAAAAATCGGACAAAATCACTTAAAAATCGATCAACAAACCAATTAATCGGACAAAATATGTCAAATGTCGCTTAAAAATGGTCAACGAACCGAGTAATATTTATATTTGACTTTGAACTTTGAAGAATTATGTATTATGTCTATTTTTAAACACTTGAAATATTCGAACTTTGATGCAATACGTTTATCTCATACATATAAAATAATATAATATCTAAAATTACATTTTTGTGCATAAAAATTCCAATCCGAATAATCCCCGATTAATCCCCGCCCAACCGATTAATCGCTAGGCCCTACCCAACCGCCTCACGAGCGCCTAGCGATTTTTACAACCTTGCTAAAAATGATATAATTGAGTTTTGTAGTATATGTTAGATATTTTTGTGAGTAAATATGTAATTTATGGTTCATGTTCGAAATTTAAAGTTTTAAGCACTTGTATGAGCTAAAGTTTTAAGCCATTTTAGGGCTTATGATTTTATAAGCCCGCATGACAAACGAGACTTATTTTATAAGCCGACTTATTTTAAAAGCCCAAGCCCCATAAGCCCTTCCCCAAACACACCCTATGTTCGGATGACTAGGGGTGAGCGAAAAAACCGTAAAGACCGAATAAATCGAAAATCAAAACCGAACCGAACCGAAAATAACCGAACCGAACTAATAACCGAACCGAATTTGCTAAAACCGAACCGAACCGAACTACTAATCCGGTTCTCGGTTTGGTTATGGGTTTCGCAATTTAAACCGAAAACCAAACTGAAAACCGAATTCATATAAATATATATATATTTTTTATATTTATATATATATTTATATACTTTTATATATATTTATATATAAATAAATACTATTAAAAGGTTATCATAATATAATAAAACACTTTTTATGCTTGAAATATAGTTTTTTACTAAATGTCTATGTAATTATTAATTATTTTTTTTTAAAATAGTGAAATTCGGGTTATTTGGGTTAACCCAAGAACCGAACCGAATTAGAATTCAACCGAACCAAACCGAAAACCGAATTTGAATTTGGTTTGGTTCGGTTCTCGGATTGACCTAAAAAAAATTAATCGAATTAACCGAACCGAACTAACCGAAGAACCCGATGACCGAACCGATCAACACCCCTACGGATGACTATTTGCCTTTCAATAATTACTTAATATATTTTATTAATTTTGCAAGTACAGTTTAAATTATGAGTAATATCTTTAATTCGTTCAAAATTTCTTATTAATTAAAGACAAATAAATTAGGGAGATACCTTGAAATGAAAAACACGGTTATGCTTAACTTTTGTCCACTTTTGAGATGATGTAACAAATTTTATCCAAAGCAGAAAGAAAAAAGTTCTATTCGACAGTGTTATTTATGACAAGATTAAGACATAGCCATCAGCCATGAATTCCCAACCTGAACGCCCCAACTACAAAACACAGGAATGAATGAAGTCCTCAGTTTCAAGGGTTTTTCATTAACTATTTCACCTAATCTATTGATTAACCAAGGCATGTTATATTAGTTTTCTTCTTATATAAACGAACAACCTTTTCTTACTAATAGGAAATGATTTTTTTTTAATAAAATTTTCCTTCAGTGAATGAAAAACCGTTGAAGCAACACACACCTTTTCTTTCTGCTTATAAATGAGTCACAATCTAATGAAGCAACACACACCTCCTTTCTCATCTTAAAAGTCTTCATCTCACTCTATAATTAGCATACTCTTATTTGAACCCCCTTTATCGGCTATAGATCTTCCCCTGCTAGCGTTGAGTCATGTTGATCATAGCTGGAACAATTCGTTTTGTTGTCCATCTAGTGGATGCTTTCTTGGAGATGATTTTGAATGTTTTTCGGCCAAGGTTTCCCTGTTTAAATGAATTGGTGTGGTTGCTTCTCTTATCCGGAGGTATAACTTTCATGAATTGCAGTTGGTATTTTATGCTTTCTTGCAGTTGGTATAACCTGTCACTATTTTCATACAGTAGATATGATTGGAACAATTTACCGTATGAAATGAGTGAGGTTTGTTGGCATCACCACAACCAATAATGGACTTGGGGTTAATCTCTATTTACGACGCACGTCCGTATCTTTGCAGTGACAAATACAACCTTTAATCCAAACAAGATTATCCCTTTGCAATAGGAGAGAACCGGTTTGGTTTAAACACATAGGTGAAACACGTTATGCTAAGAAACAACCAAGATATTTGGTTGGAAATGTCCATACGAGTAAGGATAGACAACACTAGAATATATGTTGGCAACAAATTTTATGCAAAGTGGTTTGTGTTCCCATGCTTGGTTTTCTAATAATGGGTGATTTGCAGTATCCTGAAGTTGCAAGGTGGGCTTACCTTCGTGAATCGTTCCACCATCCTTGAACTCAAACATATCAGGTTGAAGTACTTGACAAACAAGATAATCATGTCGTGATGGTTGTTGGTTTTAACAACACAAAAGAACTTGAGTCGAATCCCTACTGCGTAATAAAGAACTCGTGGGGGCTTGAATGGGGAGATTAGGCTTTTCCAAGGTTGCCATTGAAGCATAATTGTGTGATTAGCGTGGAGGTTGGGCCTAAAGAACTGATTTTTGCGGATCACGCCACTCACCGACGCAAATTGTGAAGAATTTTTTACCAGTAGTATTATTATTGTATCACTTGGTGAATACCATTGATTAGATTGATCTAATGCACATTTTGTAGCAAATTGTGAAGACTATTTTACCAGTAGTATTATTATTGTATCACTTGGTGAATACCATTGATTAGATTGATCTAATGCACATTTTGTAATCAATATTGTCAGTAATAGTATAATTGTTTGACAATGATTTTATTATGCTTATGAAAGCCTTAATGTAAGGCAAATTTTGGTATTTGTATGCATTATAATCAAACAGGATCAAGTGTGTTGATTATAATAGTCACACAGGGTCATTGTGGTCTCACAAAGGTATAACCAGTTAACTGCATATGTTGGGCTTGAAAAAGGGTCAAACATTGATTATTGTATCACTAATAAAGAACTCGTGGGGGCCTGAATGGGAAGATGGGGCTTTTCCAAGGTTGCTATTGAAGCGCGATTGTGTGATTAGGGTGGAGGTTGGGCCTAAAGAACTGAGTTTTGCGGATCACGCCACTCACCGGACGCAAATTGTGAAGACTTTTTTACCAGCGGTATATTATTGTATCACTTGGTGAATACCATTGATTAGATCGATTGTTTTGACTTACAAAAGTCAAATAGAGTCATTTGCCGATTCACAAAGGTATACTTATTCTACCACATTTTTATTCACAAAGGTATAATCATGCATGACATCCAATGCTTGTGGCAAATTGGTGGGTCCACCCATCCTATGAAGCCACATTTGGATCCCTAGATCATAAAGACAAGAAAAAAAAATGAGGGAGTAAAACGATCATCTAACCACAAAATATAAAACGAGTCTTACCAGAGTCGGGAAATAGTAAAACCTTCGGCCAAGATTACGATCTGTCCAAGAAGTTCGAATGCATACTTGCTTACGATCTGTCACAATACTACACTTAGAGCATACCATAAGGATAAATTTTAACATGTCAAATGCACATTTTCAAACCAACAACATGCCAAACATCATACCAAGGAACAAGCCATTAATGAGCTAAAACTGAATTGAGTTGATAGAGTGGCTCAAGCCAAAGGAGAAAGAGGACAAACTTTTGCTATTTTTTTTAATTTTTTTAGTGTATTGTGAGTGAGGGGTATTTTTAGTGGGGTATTTTGTAGATCCAAGAACATGTTATTGGTGTGTTATGAGAGAGGGTGTTTGAGTTATTGGTGAGTTATTGGGAGATGTATGATGTGGCAGTGAGGTGGCATACCAATAACGTGTTATTAGTATCCACGTTACGATATATTAACAAGAGCATTGATTTTACATGTGGCTAAAGAGAATTATCAGAGTATTAGTTGTTGTTGCTAAAGCTTCTAGGAGCACGCTCGTTGAACGAAGAGTGCATAGAAGCTAGCGAGCTCGACTGCAATACTAGATTATACCCTTTTGGTTGGGACTCGTCAATTACCGGTTGAAGCCGAATCCAACTATGATAGGACCTTGTTCAGAAAAGATGTTTCAAGGAGAAACGGGTTCTCTCATTCTACTAACATGTCCATTTATATCACTACCTTGATTACAAAAAAAAAAAAAAAACCTAGTCGAACGCATCACAAACCGCCTATGAGTATACTCCAGACCCAAGGAAGATATTGTATCTTACTGTAGAAGAAGATGGTTTGATCGTAGGTCCTAAATCCACTAATATGTTTGAAGACCCACCATCCATTGAAGGTGTTAAAAAATATTATAATAGGGTGGTGAAAACAAGTCCCAGATTATGTCACTATCTAGTTCTGCCAACACAAGGTCGTAAAAGGACACGATAAGAAAAAGATTATGATCAGGATTATGGATTTAGGTTGGTAGAATGGTAGCCCAAGCTGCATGGAAGAGTGAGAATGTAGACCTTGCTGCTATTAATGACCCATTTATCTCGATTGAGTACATGAGATATATGTTCAAGTACGACATTGTTCATGGCCAATGGAAACATCATGACCTTAAGGTCAAGGATGAGAAAACCCTTCTCTTCGGTGAGAAGCCAGTCAGCGTTTTTGGCTGTAGGAACCCTTAACAGTTCCTAAAAAACTCGTGTAAAAGTGGTCAAACATTATAAGAGAGAAAACTTTTGCAACTAATTAAACTCCTTAAGTCATCAATACTTGCAACCAAAACAAACCAAAGAATTAACTCATTAACTGAGGTGCCTGATTAAAATGGTTGGCCTTAATTTACAACAATGTTCCAACAATGTCTTCTCAAAGTCGTTCTTGTTCTAGCTGTTTGGTTGAGTGGAATTCAGTGTAATATTAATGAACGAGGAGATTTTACTCGGCATCATACAATAAGATTCAATTAAGCTGTTGTGATTTTGTAACTAGACAAACCAATTATACCACATGTGCAGTGTATACGTTGAACCGAATATTACAACCTATCTACCTCAATTTTCATAGGTAAATATACATTTAAATGCTTCATACTTTTGAGCATTGATCAACAATGAATATATGGATACAGGATACTTAGGGGGGAGGGAGTGGATATTTCTTACCCTAATACCCTGAGGGTGCCACGTCACCTCTATCCAATAAAAACCTTCCAACTCAAAACTACCCCAATACTACCCTAACACTACCCTAAGTGGACGGAGTGGTACCCGATCCTAACCTAACCCAAAATTTCATAAAAAGACAAAAAAAAAAAGAAGAACAAAGCTTGCAAAGGTTCGGGTTCCGAACTCGAAATCTTCAAATTTTTCAAGTACCCGAATAGGACGGGGCGGTGTAGCCGCTAGGGTACTTGAACCCGATGCCCCAAGTTTCATCCACTCCGTCTGCCCTTACACAAGCAATTTACTTTACACAAATATGGATACTGTTCTGAAAGCTAGACCATATGCACGTATTTATTGAAGCGACTATGACGATATATCTACCTCAATGTTCAGAAGTATAAACACTTTATTGCATCAAACCTTTGAACATTGACCAGTAATTTATGGATACTTACAAAACTAGTCTAGCTATTTACTTAAAAATACACAACTATGGATATTGATTAAATCTTGCATTAAAAATGTTTACTGATTAACCCACGACTAATTATTGATAAAATAACAGATCTGCTCTTAGAATCAACCACAACACAATCAAATCACCCAGCCAACCACCCTTTGAATTTAAGTGGACCAAGATCTTTAATCATAAATTTTGAATTTAGAAACTTTTTGAACTTCTCAATTTCACTAACATTATTCCCTGTGATGACAATGTCATCCACATAAACCAATAATGGCAAGAAAATACCATCAGAATCTTTAGTGTATAAAGAATAGTCATTAAGACTTTGTTTAAAACCATTTTCCACCAAGGCAGCGGTAAGTTTTCCATTCCACTGCCTAGGAGCTTGTTTTAGCCCATACAAAGACTTGTTCGACTTACACACTCTAGTTTCATTCTTATCATAATAATCAGGGGCAACTGCATATACACATCTTCATACAAGTCACCATATAAGAAAGCATTATTAACATCCAGTTGAAATAAAGGTTAATTGTTAGAAACAGATAAAGCAATAAGACAACTAACAGTAACCATTTTGACAACTGGACTAAATGTTTCTTCATAATCAATACCTTCCCTCTGATTATAACCCTTAGCAACAAGTCTAGCTTTATATCTATCAACCTCACCAGAAGACTTAAATTTGATTTTCCAAATCCACTTGCAACCAATGGTACCATTAGGCAATTCACACAGCTCATAGGTGTTATTCCTATGCAAAGCTTCCATTTCAGAATTCATAGCATCTTTCCACATAGGATTTTGAATAGCCTCAGAAAGAGACTTAGGTTCACAGGACTTATTATGAGTAGTAGAGAAACATATATTAACTTTAGACAGATTGGAATAAGACATATATTTCTCAAGACCATACTTCACATTGCTACCAACAACAAAATCATTAAATCTAACAAGCTGACTTCTAGTTCTACTAGACCTCCTAACACTTGGTGGTGCTTCCATTTGAACATTTTGATCCTCACAATTGAAAACATTTTGATTTGTGCCCTCAGAGGTGATAGTATCCTCTATCTGGGTTGTGTGGTTGCACCTCCTTCATTGACTGTGCTAGCACAATCATCTGGAGGTACCATACCACTACCTTCCTCATTAGAAGGGTCCCCCTTTTCATCATAGGGACTTTCAGACCCATGAATGTCAAAAAAGTTCAAGTTGTTTACTCCATTATCATCAAATTTTGGTTGAGAATTATTAAACTCAGTATTAGGTTTACCAAAATCATTTGCAGACTTATGAAAAACATTTGACAAATTCATTTTAAAAGGAAACACAGTTTTATAAAATGTAACATCTCTTGAATAAAAAACATATTTACTTTCCAAACCATACAATTTATAAGCTTTTTTAACACTAGAAAAACCAATTAAGACACATTTTTCAGATTTAGAACCAAACTTATCATGTGAATTTAAAATGGTGGAGTAACACAGACATCCAAAAGATCTGATGTGAGAGAGACTAGGATCCTTACCATAAACTAGAAAATAAGGGGAAGCACCAGACAAGACAGAAGAGGGAAGCTTGTTAATAAGATATACAACAGTTAAAACACACTCAGGCCACATATTCAAGGGAATCCCTCCCCCCCCCCTGAAACATAAGACTCCTAGCAACATTAAGGAGGTGTCTATGTTTCCTCTCAGCAATACCATTTTGCTGAGGAGTATAGGCACAAGAAGTTTGGTGAATCATCCCTAATTTAGAAAAAAGAGTGGACAATTGATTGTTGACAAACTCTGTTCCATTATCAGATCTTATAATCTTAACCTTTTTATTAAACTGTGTAAAGACAAGTTTTATAAAATTTGTAATATGATCACAAACTTCAGTTTTGGATTTCAGAAGATAAACCCAAACAGCTCTACTAAAGTCATCAACCAAAGTTAAAAAATACTTAAAACCTTCTTTACTAGTAACCTTATAAGGACCCCAAACATCACAATGAATAAGGTCCCCAACAGATTTAGTTTTATGTTCACTTAATGGAAAAGGTTTTCTAGTTTGTTTAGCCTTGTGACACACATCACAAGGTGATAGATGATCCACCTTTTTTAATCCAATTTTATTACCCAAAGTAGACAAGACTTGATCAGCAGGATGACCAAGCCTTTGGTGCCATAACTCATTAGAAACATGACAGACAAACACAGAATTACACATAGCAAGATTAGACTCACCACAATCAGTTTCATCAAACAAATAGAGACCACCAGAGACACTACCAGTCCCCACAATTTTGCCCAGTTTCAAATCCCGAATGTAACATTTATGCTCATCAAAACCAACAAAGAACTTACTGTCCTTAATCATCTTATTAACAGACAACAGACTCACATTATACTCAGGAACAACAAGAACATCAAATAAAACCACACCAGAAGTGAGTCTAAGACTACTAATAGCAGTAATATTAGCAACAGTACCATTAGGGTAACCAACAGTTAACATAAGACTAGAAATATCAACAACATTAAACATATTCTTAGTAGAGTCAGTCATATGCTGATTAGCACCAGAGTCAATAACCCATCCTAAAGTAACATGATATTTCACAGAGCTAGACTTAGCACAGAAAAATTTCTCAAAGTGCAGATTAAACATCACATTGTTATTGAAGAAAGTGGGAGATATACCTGCCATACTTGCAGAACCATTAGCAGAGGATTTTTCATTAATGAGACTTAAGAGTTTCATCATTTGATCATTAGTGAAAGACCCAGTCATAGAACCAGAAGAAGTGGATGGTTGAGACACATCTGCACTATTAGCATTAAACTTTTTGACAACAGCATACTGTTTAGACAAATTAGGATTCCTTTTAAAACCAGGAGGATAGCCATTTAACTCAAAGCATCTTTCAATAGTATGCCCAATTAGACCACAGTGTTTACAAACCAGATTAGGATTAGGTTCCCTATTACCAGTATTATTATTACTATTACCATTTCTCCTAACAAAGTTGTTATTAGAGTTGGAATTATTATTGGTCTTAGCAACAAAAGCAGCAGGTTGAACCTTGCTGTTAGAAACAGAACTTGGGTGAAGTCCTTGATAAGGATTTAAAAGGTACACTTTTGAGGGGTCATTTAAGCCCTTAATTGATCACTTTTGTATCCGTTACTACTTAATTTCGTTCCTTTTCACTTTTTAGGTCTTTTGAAGGCAAATTGCTGGAATGACACTTATTTGGACGAAAAGGCGCGAATATACGAAGAAAATGGCCAAAGTCAAGAATCGAGACACTAAAGTCTGCTGGGCCGAAGGGACGGCGTCGGCCGCTTAACTGCGCGACGCCGTCGCGACATGTTTTGTGACGACTCAAGAGCCAAATTGCTTATTTACAAGTGACGGCATCGGGTTTTAAAAGAGTAGGCGTCGCAGCTCAGACGGCCTAGATTTGATCCAGACGGCGTCAGAGACTGAAGGCGACGACGTCACAGGCATAAGGTGATGCCGTCACAATGATAACGTGGGCAAGAAAAAACCCTAATGACGGCGACCCGACGACGTCACAATTAAAGAGTGACGTCTTCGCAGTTTATAACACTATGTATAGAATCCGAATTTTTCAGTTTTAGAGAGGTAGTTTTGTGGAGTAAAAACCTAAACCGAACCAAGGCTGTCTTGAGCAGTATCTTAGGGTTCCATACCCTATTTTACAACAAGATAAGTGTTTTACTTCATTGATTCAATCATGTCTTTAATTATTTGTGTGTATGTTTGCATGTTCCCCATGTCCGGCTAATTTACTTGTATGTTTGCTTAGATATATGAAACCTAGTTATTGAATATTGATTGGTTGTCTCTTATCTTAATTGTGATTGACCTAGTGGAATTGTAGGCTAAACATCCAAAGATCACCTTAGTGTTAAGTTTATGAATCCTAGAGACTTCGTAGTCATTAACCTTAGGTAACTTCAAAGAGTTAGGGATAAACGCATACCCTACGACCTTAGAAACACAAAGCGTTAAGAATAAGGACGTGACAATTCAACCATCAATAGGAGATAACTAGGGAGTAATAACATCTAAGCAAATACTTTTTTAACTATCATAAGAGCACACATCAATTAGACATAGACTACACTCACCTTAGGTTAGATAATTAGATAAGTAGAAGTAATCGGTAGGAATACCAACCCCCAAATTCAATACCCCGAGATTCATAATTTCCATTTTCTAAAAAACATAAAAAAGATAAAAAAAAATAATCTTCCTCAACCCTAACCTTAGCGTAGTAATTTCTCACTAGCATTCCTATTCCCCTAGAGAACGATATCAATACCCGTGGCTTACCCTAATACTACACTACAATGATTAGGTTCACTGCCTAGGGTGTTATAAAACTTGCTCGACGAAAAGGAAGTTCCTTTGACCCCGAACGCGCTGCGTAAGCGTATCAAATTTTTGGCGCCGCTGCCGGGGAATAGAATAGCTAGTTAGATTTCCACCTCGTTTAGGTTTTCTTGCTTGATTCCTATCAAGTAAGCTTTTTTCCCATTTTTTAGCTTCCTCGTAGTCTATCCCCCTACTTCATGACCTTTGTTCGTAAACCCCATCACTTTTCATCATGGAAGGTGATAATCAACCACTATTCATCAACCCACCACCAAATGACCCACCAAGAGGTCGTACTCTTGGTGAATACTCGAGACCAAGCCACCTAGGCTATAGAAACACCATTGAGCTTCCCGACCAAGCCCAAACTACGGCCCTGCGATCCGACACCATCTGGTTGGTGCAAAACGGATGTGCATTCCATGGACTTTGTTCCGAAGATCCTAATCAGCATCTTAAGGATTTCCTTAAAATTGTCGATTCCATCGACCTCGATGCTACTACTCGGGAGACCACGCACTTGCGTCTCTTCCAATTCTCTCTACGGGACCAAGCTAGTAATTGGCTTGAGTGACTTCCCGCCTGCTCCATCTCAAGTTGGGATGATCTCACCTCTCATTTCCTTGCTCAATTTTTCCCACCGGGGAGAACTACTAAGCTTAGGAATGAAATGTTGATGTTCCAACAACATCAAGGTGAATCTCTCTATGAAGCATGGACTCGATTCAAGGACTTACTCCATAAAGTCCCTCATCACGACATTGATCTTTGGCTTCAAGTCCAACTCTTTTATGATCATGTCAACTTCCCTACTAAGCGATCCATTGACCAAGCGGCCGGTGGTAAACTTAGTGACCTCACCGCGGAAGAATCGTGGGGCATAATAGATGACCTTGCTTTCTATGACAACGAAAGTTGGAATGACCCCCGTGAGTTTCCCAAAACCGTAAAGGCAATCTCCTTGCCTCCCATTGACTCACAATCTTCCGACCGTAGGATGCTCGAGCTTGAAGATCAAGTTAAATTCCTAATGAGCTCCTACGATAATCCTAAGTCTTCACATCAAGTAAATAAAATAACTCTACCTTGTGAGTTATGTAGTGGTCCCCATGACACTCGTGATTGCACAAGACTCTCAGAACAAGCTTTTGCGGACTACGCATCCACGCGTACCGACGGAGCGGGAGAGAAGTGGTACACTTTCAAGCCCGAACAAAACAACTTAGGAAACTCCTATAACCCCTCATGGAGGAATCATCCTAACCTTAAGTGGAACCAAAATTCAAACCCACCCTAAAGCTCATTTAGTCCACCTAATAGGTTCAACCCTCCAAACACCGGGAACCCAACTAGTCTTGAGGCAATTGCGTCTAGATTCATGTCATTTCAAGATGCTCGATTGACTAAGCTTAAAGCCGATTTCAAGCAACGACAAGACGAGATGACAAACAAGCTCGACGCCCTCTTAAAAGCCTTCAATGACCGGGAAGTTGGAGCACTCCCAAGTGACACTATAAAGAACCCAAAAGTGAATTCGATTTCATCGACTTCATGTTCTTGTTCACCATGGGAGAAGGAACATCCATGCCCTTCACACCCCACGGTCCACTCGGTAAATGTTATCAGCAAGGGTTCTAAGCGATCCCAAATGAGATACCAAGGCCCCGCACCATTGGTACAACCTACCCTTGAGAAACCAATCATTCAAGAAACCAAACCTAGTCTAGAGGAGGAGTACAAAGAACTCCATCAAGAAAAACCGGTTCTCGAAGTCTTAGCTCATGCACCTTATTATAATGCTTTAAAAGAAAAATATGAGCTAGAACTTAAACTTGGAAAACTTTGTGCAAAATATTTACCTAAGAAATTAGATGATCCTGGGCTATTCACTCTTCCGTGTAGGCTTGGAACTTCCAAAACTCTCGATGCTCTAGCCGACTTGGGATCATGCATCAATCTTGTTCCGTTGTCCCTCCATAGAAGCCTTAACTTAGGTAAGATAGAACCAACGGAAACCATATTAGGTCTAGCGAACGGTAGTATTGCATATCCGGTAGGGATAATAAAAGATATGGTAGTGCACGTAGGAGAATTAACTCTTTTGGCGGATTTCCATGTGCTAGACATGAATAAGGACCCGACATGCCCATTGCTAGTAGGAAGGGGATTCCTAGCCACCGCTAGTGCCATCATTGATTGTAAGATGTCTAAGATAGTGGTAGGAGAAGGGAGTGTTAGGTCAATTTACAATGTCAAAAAGCATATTTACTACAAGGAAGAGAAAATCCCACATGAGATTAGGTTGGATAGAACACCATCTAGATATGGACCTTGGATTAACAAAGATTTCATAGGTCCTCAACGACCTTTTTATCTAGATGAAGCCTTTGCTAGTAAAGCAACATTCCATGAAAAAGAATTGGCTAGGGATATGGAAGTGAACCCGTTCGAGGACGCCTTAGTATTTAGGAAGATGACCGAGTTCCTAGGAAGCTTACCCGTCAACCTTGTCATGAATAAGTGGAAAGTTGAGAGTGATAAGCCTAAGCATAAGTGGAATTGGGATAGACCGCCTAGTAATGGTAATGGAGAGTGGCACATTAGAATAACGATCTATGACCCCGATGGAGAGAAGTTTGAAAAGGCATATCGAACCAAGCGTACCACTAGGAACTTAAATGATAAGTTTGATATTTATGACATTCTTGAGGATAAGCTTACTTATATCGGAACGTAGGGGCACGACTTCGAGTCTAGCTACAAGACTCATAAATAAAGAAAAGCACTTCGTGGGAGGCAACCCATGCTTAATTGTTTGCTTGTTTGTGTCGTATATCTTTTATTGATTGTTTATTCTCATGCTTAAATTTGTAAAAATGCTTTATTTTGTCTTTAACCTCGTCTTAATTACATATAAAGGTATTTTACATAAGGGATAAGTGTAGGGAGGATTACACACGTTTTCAAAAGAAATGTGAGCATGAGAATTTCAATTAATTAAAATATATACATGAGTGTTTGTTCGAGTCAAATGCTTGTATCGAGTCATAATGGATGTTTTTGCAGAAATTTTTTCCAGATTTTAAAGATAAAAATGTTCCAGAATTTTTTCCAGAAAATCGCAGACCAGTTTCTGTCAGGATAACCTGACGGCGTCAGAGTCGCAACCTGACGGCATCACGAGGAGCAGAAACAACTTACTACTTTTTCTCGTTTTCTGTGCTAGTTATAAATTTTTGGAATTTTCCAGGTCTCAATTTTCCAGAAAATCTGTAAACATCCATTCCACAAGCATTATATCCTAGTTTAGTAGAGTCTTATATATATTGTTACCGCCGATTTTACGCGAAGGTTTCGTTTGTTTTCTTCAAGTGTGTAGGTTTTATTTATCAAGAAGAAGATACAAAAGATTGGAAGAAGCTTTTCACGCATAACATTCTTCTTGTAGAAAGATTTAACCACTACTTCAAACGGATCCTACCGAGCTAATCAGGGGAGTATTAGTTTCTTTCATTTTTAATTATCTTCCATTATCACAACTTTGATACTTTCGGAGAACATTGGGGACAATGTTCAGTTTAAGTGTAGGGAGGGAAAATAAAACGGGAACTTTGAAACTATGCTTATCCTTGACTATGTGCTTTGTCCAATTGCATTTGTGTAATAAACCATGAGAAAATGTCAGTTAGGGTAATTTTGGCACCAAATTTAAAATTTTTCATGACATATAGGAGTGGGCCATTAGTCTTAATCAAGCGTCTCATGGATAGGAAATTATATGACTAGCACAAAAACCCTTTACCACTTAAATTCCACCCAAAATGTGAGGATCACCCTTAGATTAGTAGGAATTAAAGCATTCATCTTTAATGCTTAGTGTGTGAACCGGTAGTATAATAGATTCTAGAACTTGTTTTGTGATGCATCCCGAGATTGCTAGTAAGATTACACTTGTGTAGTTAGTAATAAAAACTCAAGTGTAGGGATGTGCCTATAAATCCCTATTATTTTGATGTTATCGTAGAGGATGGTAAAAAAAAAAAAAAAAAAAGGGCTACCATCCTACATCTATCTTTAAATTTATGTTTGTTTGTTTCAGTTATCTAGAGTTTAGAGTGTCGAGTCTTGGCTTAGCAACGCCATTCTTCTCATGCTTGTAACATAAAGATTTTTAACTTGCCACCACTAAATCGCCTATCCCACCAAACCCTTTGTTTCCTTACCGTAAGCCTAACGTTACAACCCTTTAAAAGACCTCTTGGATAGTTTTTCCTAGGTGCTTACACCAAAGCGATGGAGGTTTGATCTAGTCTCAAGCCTATGGTAATCTATGTACTAGGACCGGTTAATGAGTGTTTATCTTCCATTTCCAACTTGATATATTTCATATACACCCGAGAGATGTGAGTATCCAAACAACCCTTGTGAGTTGCTAGTATGTAATTTCCGTGCTTGTTATGACTTTTGCGGGGCTTATACTTGTTGTGAATTGTTCTAAACTAATGCTTCATGACCCCTAACTTATAAATTAATTGGCTAAAAGCACATTTGATTGAGGACAAGCAAATAACAAGTGTAGGGATATTTGATAAGGATTTAAAAGGTTCACTTTTGAGGGGTCATTTTAACCCTTAATTGATCACTTTTGTATCCGTTACTACTTAATTTCGTTCCTTTTCACTTTTTAGGTCTTTTGAAGGCAAATTGCTGGAATGACACTTATTCGGACGAAAAGGCGAATATCTGAAGAAAATGGCCAAAGTCAAGAATCGAGACACTAAAGTCTGCTGGGCTGAAGGGGACGGCATCGGCGCTTAATCGCGACGCCGTCGCGACATGTTTTATGACGACTCAAGAGCCAAATTGCTTATTTACAAGTGACGGCATCGGGTTTTAAAAGAGTAGGCGTCGCACTCGACGGCCTAGATTTTATCCAGACGGCGTCAGAGACTGAAGGCGACGGCGTCACAGGCATAAGGTGACGCCGTCACAATGATAACGTGGGCAAGACGAAACCCTAATGACGACGACCCGACGGCATCACAATTAAAGAGTGACGCCATCGCAGTTTGTAACACTATATATAGAATCCGAATTTTTCAGATTTAGAGAGGTAGTTTTGTGGAGTAAAAACCTAAACCGAACCAAGGCTTTCTTGGGCAGTATCTTAGGGTTCCATACCCTATTTTACAACAAGATAAGTGTTTTACTTCATTGATTCAATCATGTCTTCAATTGTTTGTGTGTATGCTTGCATGTTCCCTATGTCCGGCTAAGTTACTTGTGTGTTTGCTTAGATATATGAAACCTAGTTATTGAATATTGATTGGTTGTCTCTTATCTTAATTGTGATTGACCTAGTATTACGATAGGTCATCCGTTGTGTTATTAATGCTTGGTTAATCTTTGTTGAACCTTAGCTTATAGTTACTAGTGGAATTGTAGGCTAAACATCCAAAGATCACCTTAGTGTTAAGTTTATGAATCCTATAGACTTCGTAGTCATTAACCTTAGGTAACTTCAAAGAGTTAGGGATAAACGCATACCCTACGACCTTAGAAACACAACGCGTTAAGAATAAGGACGTGACAATTCAACCATCAATAGGAGATAACTAGGGAGTAATAACATCTAAGCAAATACATTTTTAACTATCATAAGAGCACACATCAATTAGACATAGACTACACTCACCTTAGGTTAGATAATTAGACAAGTAGAAGTAATCGGTAGGAATACCAACCCCCAAATCCAATACCCCGAGATTCGTAATTTCCATTTTCTAAAAAACATAAAAAAGATAAAAAAATAATCTTTCTCAACCCCAACCTTAGCGTAGTAATTTCTCACTAGCATTCCTATTCCCCTAGATAACGATATCAATACCCGTGGCTTACCCTAATACTACACTACAGCGATTAGGTTCACTGCCTAGGGTGTTATAAAACTTGCTCGACGAAAAGGAAGTTCTTTTGACCCCAAACGCGCTGCGTAAGCGTATCGGTCCTCTATGAGACTCCTCCCTAGAGACCACATTAAAAGCCTCTTTAACATATGGTAAAGGATCCCTAGCCAGAATATTACTCCTAATAGGTTGATATACATCATTTAAGCCCATAAGAAACTGCATAAGTCTAACAAGCTGATTATGTTTCAACACACCCTCATGAGCAGCACAAGTACAAGCAGGTAACAAGGTTAAAGTATCAAACTCTCTCCAAAGAGAATTCAACTTATGATAATAATCAGGCACAGATAAATCACCTTGCTTAAGAGAGTTAATCTTATAAATAACATTAAACAAAACAGAACCATCAATTTTATCATAAGTTTCCTGTAATTCATCCCAAACTTCAGATGCAATTTACGAGTAAACTGTCCTAAGTACAACTCGGAGACAAAGACCCAAGAATCCACCAAGAACTATGGCATTACATCTTTCCCATTCTTTGGGAAAGAACAAGACTAATAATGAGTTTAACACAAGAACCATCAACAAATCCCATTTAATTTTTACCTTTTAAAGCAATTTTCATAGCAAGAGACAACATTTTGTAATTATCGGACCAGTGAGTTTAAAATGCATAATAGGAACATTAGAATTATTGTGGAAAACTAGAAGGGGGGGGGGTTGAATAGTTTTACCAATTAAAACTTTCTTTTAAACTATTTAGATCGACTTATGTCAATCTATTTGGTTGTGTGTGTTGGATGTTGATAAACAAGCATATAAAGATATGTAATGAAAATATAAGAGTAAGAAGCACAAAACCACAACGCGAGTATTTAGAGTGGTTCGCTACAAGGACGACTTCCTTGCCTACTCCACTCCCGAGTCACCTACTCGAGAGTTCGTAAACACTACACCAATCTCCTTATGGCGGAGAAGCCTTCACAACGTCGCTTAACCTTTTTCCGGTACAAAGCTAAATACCGAGTTCTTTCACACCAGGGCGAACCACACCTAACACAACGTCGCCTACCCTTTATACGGTGCTAGGCTAACCACCGAGTTCTTTTACACCAAGGAGAACTAATCCTATCACAACGTCGCCTACCCTTTATTAGGTACTAGGCTAAGCACCTAGTTCCATTGCAATGGAGGAACTAATACCACACTACACCAACGACTAATCCCAAAGGAGATCTACTCCTTTACAACATCATCAAGGACATCAATATCCTTGCATCTAATACTAGTCTATCTTGTACATCGAAACACACCATATCGAATGTACATCTAAGGCACCTTTCACTAATGCCTTTGACTAGATCTACAAGACACCTTTCACTAATATCTTGTGTCTTCACTTCTAGGCACCTTTCACTAGTGCTTCTTTGTCTTGACTTCTTCACAAATGCTTCTTGTCTTGACTTCTAAGCACTTACCACAAGTGCTTATCCTATAGACGATAGATACCCTTCACTAATATCTTCGTCTTGATACTTGAGACATCTTTCACTAATGTCTTCAACACTACACTTCTTTGTAGAAAGAGAGAGATCATCAACAAGAAGACTTCAGTAGCCTTGATGATGAGGAAGCATGGAAACTCATGGACTTGAGCTTGCTCGACTTCAAAGGTGGTGATCTTGCCTTTAAGAGGAACCTAAAAGATCACACAAAACAAAACTACAAACATAGATCTCTTGGATCTAAGGTTAGTGAGATATAACTCGGGGAGAAAGTATGTTAGAGAGGTGAGAAATAATGAAGAAATGGCTCACTATTTATAGAGGAAAAATCCCACTGATCCCGGATCCCACGGATCCCTACCACAAGGGATCCTGCTAGCACAAAGCTAGGGATCTGTGGAACGCTCCTCTTTGCCCATGGGTATTTTGGTTATGGGTCATGGGTCATAGGTTGAACCATGGATCTTTGGCTAGATACAATGTATCTTTAAGTGCAATGCACTTAGTCACTTGTGTGGAAAACTAGAAGGGGGGGTTGAATAGTTTTGCCGATTTTAAGTTGATTTCAAAAACTTTAGATTCGATATTGTGTGAAATCGTATGGATGTTGAGAACGTATAGATCTAATGATAATGCAAGCAAATAAATAAAGATAAGGGATAGAAATGACACAACCGATTTATAGTGGTTCGGCTACAAGGACACCTTCCTTGCCCTACTCCACTCCCCGAGTCACCTACTCGAGAGTTCAAGCACTATTTCAACAAACTCCTTCACATGGCGGAGAAGCCTTCACAACGTTGCTTACACTTTTTCTGGTACAAAGCTAGATACCGAGTCCGTAGCACGGTGGACCAAACCAACACAACTATTACACAACAAATATGTGAAATATCAAATACAAGATCTTCGCATGTAAATCTTGCGGAGTGACAAATCAATCAAGGACCCTTGCTTGGATGACTTGTAGAATGCTCGTGATCTCGCCTTAGAGAAGGACCTATATGAGGATCACAAATAGAAAGAAAAGAAGAACAACTCTCTAGATCTAGTGATCTATATGTTAGAAGAGAATGAGAGTGTATGAGAGATTTAGTAAGAAGAGGGGTGAGTTAGAATGAAGAAATGGCTCTCTATTTATAGGCAAACTTCCTCACTGTTCTCACGGATCCCACGGAATCCCTTCCACTTGGGATCCGGCTAGCACAAAGCTAGTGATCCGTGGAACGCTCCTCTTTGCCCATGGGTTTTTTGGTTATGGGTCATGGGTTATGGGTTGGTCCATGGGTTTTCTTTAGATTCAATGTATCTAAGTATACATTGTATCAAGTCTCTTTGGGTATGGGTTAAGATCCATGGGTTGTGATTTTTACCCATCCTAATTAACTATTACAACAAATGCTTTAGTTACTACATTTTTGTATTTAAAAGATTATATGTAAATGCTTTACAAAAATAACATGTATCCTTATAATTATACTTAAGACAACATTATATATGTTATCAACAAAACACAAGGAGATCGCAAAATATTAATAAACGTTTTACGGTTTATTTGTATTAACAATCTCCCTTTTGTTGATGACAAAATATAATGTTATGATGAGTAAAACTTAAGAATAGATGTAAGTTTTGAAAGCTCCTAAGTTTTACTTCTTCTCCCCTTTTGTCGAAACAAAAGTTAACCCTGGAGGAAAAAGTAGTCTACGATTTCTTACTCCCCTTGACGGTAGCTCCCCTAGTTTGGGCGTCAAGAGAAGGAAAAAAAATCCTACACAAGAAAGTTAGTAACATGCTTAAATGATCTTATGGTTGTCGAGAATCAAGATAGGGAGCCAAGGTATGTAAACAAGGCCTTGTAATAAAACGACAAATTGTAGTGGTAGTTAAGCCACTTACAAGCATGTAAAAAAAAGAACAAGACTTGTTCTTGAAAATGACAAAAGAAAATTTTAATACTAAAAGTGAAAAATAGTAGTAGAGATTCCTTCCATGCTTGCATAAGGTTATGGATGGAGGTTTTGATGAGTAATGGTATTGATGCGATCAAGTATGAGGTTGAGTATGAAACGCATTTCTTCCCTAACTTCTATTGCAATTTCCCTAGTGGATTGGCAATGTTCACAATGTAAATGATGTGGGTAATGAGTGCGGAAGTTTTCGGGTTGTTTTGATTTGAGTTATGCGGAAGTTGTGGTGGAAAAATAGGAAAATATGGATCAAAATCCGAAATGTTTATGCGTGGTGGTGGAAAAGAACCTAGATGTTCTTGTAATGTGATGGGAGCTAGAGGTGGTGATGTTTCAAGATCTTGAAAAATAGTATTTGGTGATGTGGGGGTGTGGAAAAGACTATTTCTTTTCTTTAGGTTGGGTAGATCTTGTTGGAGTCCTAAGGAGTTCAAAAGAGTTATTTTAGGTGGTGATGAAGTTGGTGTACTTGTTGGTGATGAGGGTGGTGCTATAATGGAAGCATCTTGTGGTGAGTTATTTGTTGAGGATGAATCATTTGAGGTTGGTTTTGCTAAACAACAAGATCGGATACTAATTCGATGCGGATATCCTAGCATTTGATTGTGGTATTTTGGATGGTGGAAGTACAAAGGTTTGGATATCATGATTGTTTGTACTAGATGATTCTCCTAAAGGGTTTTGGATGACATGATGAAGTGTGTTAGTGAGAAGGAGATGGAGTATGCAAGCATTTTGGGAGTTATATATAGAAAACCAACACATTGTAATGAATGTTGACCCAAAATGTGGATTAAAATCTAATGATTAGATATGAATTCAAGGCATGTGATCATGAGAACACAAGCATTAAATAGCATACTCCCAAAATGAAGCAAATGTGGATTTTACATCCAAAGTGACAAAATAGAAGTTGAAAAGCGACAGATACACGGATCCCACGGATCCTTCCTTGAGGATCCGTCCGACATGAAGGCTGGGATCCGTGGGTCCAGTGTTTCGTGCGGTACAAAATTTTCCTTTTGGAAATATTTTTGCCTATTGTGTGCCTATATGCAAACTATTTGGAGTTGCGGTTATCTCGACCCTAAAAAGAAATAAAACTAAACTAGAAGTATAAAAGTATCCTATTGAGATAACCCGAAAACACATATTTAGTACATAAGTACGTAATCTTATGTTGTCAATGCTCCTAATTCATTGTAGCTTAAATGAATGTACCGAAAACACATATTAGTTATGTGTCCCTTTAGCATTCAAAAGACATGAGATGCAATGAAAACGGGTTTTACTTTGTATTAATAATGAAAAGCGATTTGTCCTAGACGTGAGAAATTGCTTTTGTGAAATTGATACGGAAGGTATCATCTTTTAGAAAACATTGTGAAAGTAGGTTTTCTTTGAAAATGTGTATATAAAAAGTAGGAAAGCTATAAGTGAAAAAAAAACTTATCTTTGGGTTTTGAAAATTCCGTATTGTTTGTGAGTTGTGCGTGAAATAGAGATCCTAGACTCGGAAGGAAGAAGGCTAGTGTTTACATACCTTGTAGAGTCAAATATAAATTACGACGTGTGTTCCATTAAACCAAGACCAAGGCAAGTAGGTTGAATTGTTCCGCTTCAACGGTTTGGTGAGAACGTCGGCTATGTTATCTTCGGATGCTACCTTCTCAATAGAAATGTTCCCTTTGAACATTGTCTCTTAAGAAGTGATGATGAATCTCTATATGCTTTGTGCGAGAATGCAATACCGGATTCTTGCTTAAGTCGATGGCACCTTTGTTGTCACATAGAATGGCTATGTCGCTTAGATGAATGTCGTAGTCTACTAACGCTTGTTTCATCCATAGTGCTTGTTGGCATGCTTTGCCGGAGACGCGTACTCGGCTTCGGTTGTTGATATTGCTAGAGCCGTTTGTTTCTTAGAAAACCATGATGTTAAACAACATCCCATGAAAGTACACACCCCACTTGTACTTTTTCTATCAACGTAATCCCTGCATGGTCGAATCTGCATATACAATTGTTTCTACACCGTGCCCTTAGGATACCATAATCCTAATTGAGTTGTACCCTTAATGTATCTAAAATTCTTTTACGGCTTCTAGGTGTGAAGTTTTGGGGTTTTCTTGAAACCTAGCACATAAGCAGACACTAAACATGATATCCGGCCTACTTGCCGTGAGGTAGAGAAGACTACCTATCATGCCACGATATTTAGTATTATCTACGGATTCACCGTCTTCATCTTTTGTGAGTTTGGTGTCGGATGACATGGGTGTCCTAATTGGTTTCGACTCTTCTAGACCAAATTTCTTTAACATCTCCTTGATGTATTTAGATTGATTGAAGAAGATACCATCTTCTACTTGTTTAATTGTAGACCAAGAAAGAAACTAAGTTCTCCCATCATACTCATCTCGAACTCGTCATGCATGATTTTAGAAATCATCACACATGTCTTGACAAGTGGATCCGAATATAATATCATCTACGATATTTGTACTATGATTATGTGTGACTCCTTTTCTTAGTAAAAGTGTGTTGTCAACTAACCCCATGGTATAGTTATGTTTAATTAAAAGGACTTGAGTCTATCATACCAAGCTTTTGGAGCTTGTTTAAGACCATAAAGGGCTTTCTTTAATTTATAAACGTGTTTGGGTTTTCAAAATCGATGAAGCCGGAGGTTGAGCTACATATACTTCTTCATTAATAAGACCATTTTGAAAAGCGCTTTTGACATCCATTTGATAAAGCTTTAGATCATTAGCACAAGCATACGCAAGAAGTATTCTTATAGACTCTAATCTAGCCACGGGGGCATAGGTCTCATCAAAGTCTATTCCTTCTTGTTGGTTATACCCTTGGGCAACGAGTCTAGCTTTGTTCCTAGATACTACTCCGTTTGCATCTAACTTGTTTTTTTACACCCATTTTGTTCCTATTATGGTTTGATTACTAGGTGGAGGGACAAGTGTCCAAACATCATTAGAAACAAATTGATTTAATTCTTCTTGCATAGCCATTACCCAACTTTCATCTTTTATGGCTTCTTGTGTGTTCTTAGGTTCTATAGTTGAAACAAAACAAAATAAGCTACTTTGGTTTTGAACTTGAGACCTTAATGTTCGTTCGTTTAGCTTTCCTATGACCTTATCTACGGGGTGATCTTTGGACTCTTTAATGTTTGGGATTTCACTAATTGAAGGTTCTTCTTCTTCATTTATCTTTTCTTAATTACAATAGCTTCACTTTCTATGATCTCGTCATCGACAAGAGGTGGAGAGGGTTTGGGTGGACTTTCATCAAATTTTATGTTTAATGACTCTTCTACCTTCATTGTTTCTTTGTTTAATATGACGTAAGCTTTGCTATTAGGCGAGTAACCTAGAAAGATACCTTCGGTTGATTTAGGATCAAATTTTGTAAGGTAATCTTTAGTGTTAAGAATGAAGCATTTGCTTCCAAAGACTCTAAAATGATTTAAAGTAGGCTTTTGCCTCGGAGTAACTCATATGGAGTTTTACCTAAGATTGGTCTAATTAAGACTCGATTGAGTATGTACGTTGAAGTATCAACGTTACACCAAAATTTTGAGGTATGGATTGTTCGTTAAGCATGGTTCTACTCATTTCTTGAAGGGTTCTATTCTTTCTTTCTACTACCCCATTCGATTGTGGAGTGCGTGGAGCCGAGAAGTTGTGAGTAATACCATTAGCGTCACAAAAGCTCCGAATTGCACTTCATTATCGAATTCCCTACCATGATCCGTCCTAATAGACACTATGGGTTTTCCTAGTTGTCTTTGGATCTTTTGCTTAATATTTCAAAATAGTTAAAGGTTTCGCTTTGTTCTTTAAAAATTTTGTCCAAGTATACCTAGAGTAGTCATCCACTATTACCAAAGTATAGTAGTTGCCTCCATAACTTTGGATAGCGGATGGACCAAATAAATCCATATGTAGTAATTCTAGACACCTAGTTGTGGACACCATGTTTTTAGCTTTATGACTCTAATGAGCTTGTTTTCCTATATTACAAGCATCACAAAAATGATGTTCATATTTTAACTTAGGTAGATCTCTTACTAGATCTTTGGATGATAGCGATTGAAGAAGTCGCATGTTGGCGTGACCCAATCTTCGATGCCATAAGGTCGAAGTATCATCCATAGAGGTAAGACATAGTTTGTCTTTAGGTTCATTACCGATTTTAATGACATAGACTCCATGTTTCCTAATTCCTCTTCCTATGGTTATCCCATTTTAAGTATCTTACTACGGTTTCGGTAAAAGTACATTGCACTTTTATCACATATTTGTCCTATACTTAAGAGATTAAAGTTTAGGTTTTCTACGTGACACACATTGTTAATGGTTAGAGATTTTTAGAAACCGTACCTTTACCGATGATTCTACTTTTGCTATTTCCAAACACCACATTACCTCCATTTACGGATTCATATGTGGAGAATAGATCCTATTGCGGTCATGTGCCTCGTGCACCCGCTATCCTTGACCCATTCATCGGGGTCTAGGTCGACCTTTAAGCACACCTAAAACAATAATAAACTCAAAGTTTGGTCCCCATTTATTCATGGGTCCATTAGTGTTAAACATTCCATTCATGTTAGACATGTATGGATAAGATGAGTATGCATTCCATGGAGCAAAGTTTTGAAAGAGAAACCGTTTTGCATATTAGGGTTCCATCCCATTTGATGGTTACTTCTTGGATAAACGTTATTAGGTCTCCTAGATGCATTATGTTTTGAAAAGATGGTGCTTTGTTTCTTGCAAAAGTAGGATTATTTTTGGAGGTGGATGTCTAGTGGTGACATGAGTTGGTTTCTTCCTATTTACGATAACGAACTCGGTTCTAGATGATGAGGCTATGTTATTACCACTAGTTGTCACAGCAGATCCACGGATCCCGGTTTGTACACTATTGGTTCCCTTTTAGGGATCCGTGGGATCCGCCACAACGATGCTGGTTTTCTAATTCTTTAACAAATTTTGTTTCTTTACTTTCACTAGTTGATGGATCAAGTTGTTGTATACCTAGACCCTTTTGGTTGTTGCGGTTTTAACACCATCGAGTATTGTATCTAAGGTGTTTGTACTCATTCTAGCAATTTTAGAATCTAAATGATCAACTAGTGTTTGAAGTTGAACACAAAGTTCACATTCACCACTTGCTATTTTACCCTTTTCCAAACGTTTTAGTTTTGATTTTAATTCTATGACTTCTTTATCTAAACGTTGGTTTTGACTCTTTAAAAGCTTGTTTTTGTTAATTAGTTTTAAGCTAATATTGCATAGTTTATCATATTCATTATGCAATGAATCGTCATCAAGTGATGAACTACTATAGTATTCGTGACATACCTCGTCATTTGCCATGAGACAAATTTCTTCGTCCTCCTCGTCGCTCATTCCCCACGTGCCGCTCACGAATGCCTTTTGATCATCCCGTTTGGGACACTTACTAATAAAGTGGTTTGGGTCTCCACATTTAAAGCAAGTAAGATCATGCTTTGGCTTCTCGTCCTCTTTGCTTTTCCGAAAGCCTTTCTTATCGTCATACGGTTGTTTGACGTATCTACCCTTTCTTCTAAAGAACTTTTTAAAGTCCCTTACCGCCATAGCGTACTCTTCGTCGTCACTACTCGAAGATGAGCTCTCCTCATCGTCAAGTCTTTTGGCTTTAAGGACAAGAGATTTGTGTTTCTCTTTCACCTTTGAGGCTTGGAATCTTTAGCAAGGACAAGCTCGTAGACTTTTAGGTTGCCTATGAGTTCATCGAGGGTGAGGATTGTCAAATCTTTTGACTCTTCGATTGCCGTCACTTTGGATCTCCACTTGATGGAAGTGCCTTAGATATCTCCTAACATGGTTACGGCTAGAAAAGGATTCATCAAGTGCTTGTAAAGGTGTAATAATAGTATTAAAGTTAGCAAATGAATGATCTATAGTTTCCTCATCCGATATTGAAAATTGTTCATATTGTTGAACAAATAAATCAATTTATTATTTTTAACTTGTTGGTTGCCTTGATGAGTTACAACTAAAGAATTCCAAATTTCTTTAGAGGTTTTAAGCATAGAAATTCTTTCAATTCCTTTTCGGTAAAGCATTATATAAAACCATTTTGCTTCACTATTTTTAGAAAGCTTTTCTTCATTTCATCATTTAGTTTATCATGAGGTATGTGAACTAAATTTCCTTTATCATCATTTGAGGTAGCCTCAAAATCACCTTCAACAATAATGTACCAAAGATCAATATCTTTAGACTTCACATATGTTTGAATCTATTTTTCCAATATATAAAACCATTAGTTTCAAGTAGTGGTGATCGTTGCATAGATTGCCCTTCCTTATAATTTTCGAACCCATAGTGATCGAAAAGTTTTTAAAATACAATTTTATTTTAAAACTTTTATAAACTTAGCTCGATACCAATTGTGAAAAACTAGAAGGGGGTTGAATAGTTTTGCCGATTTTAAGTTGATTTCAAAACTTTAGATTCGATATTATGTGAAATCGTATGGATGTTGAGAACGTATAGATCTAATGATAATGCAAGCAAATAAATAAAGATAAGGGATAGAAATGACACAACCGATTTATAGTGGTTCGGCTACAAGGACACCTTCCTTGCCCTACTCCACTCCCGAGTCACCTACTCGAGAGTTCAAGCACTATGTCAACAAACTCCTTCACATGGCGGAGAAGCCTTCACAACGTTGCTTACACTTTTTCGGTACAAAGCTAGATACCGAGTCCGTAGTACGGTGGACCAAACCAACACAACTATTACACAACAAATATGTGAAATATCAAATACAAGATCTTCGCTCTGAAATCTTATGGGTGACAAATCAATCAAGGACCCTTGCTTGGATGACTTGTAGAATGCTCGTGATCTCGCCTTAGAGAAGGACCTATATGAGGATCACAAATAGAAAGAAAAGAAGAACAACTCTCTAGATCTAGTGATCTATATGTTAGAAGAGAATGAGAGTGTATGAGAGATTTAGTAAGAAGAGGGTGAGTTAGAATGAAGAAATGGCTCTCATTTATAGGCAAATTTCCTCACTTTGTTCTCACGGATCCCACGGAATCCTTCCACTTAGGATCCGCTAGCACAAAGCTAGGGATCCGTGGAACGCTCCTCTTTGCCCATGGGTTTTTTGGTTATGGGTCATGGGTTATGGGTTGGTCCATGGGTTTTCTTTAGATTCAATGTATCTAAGTATACATTGTATCAAGTCTCTTTGGGTATGGGTTAAGATCCATGGGTTGTGATTTTTACCCATCCTAATTAACTATTACAACAAATGCTTTAGTTACTACATTTTTGTATTTAAAAGATTATATGTAAATGCTTTACAAAAAATAACATGTATCCTTATAATTATACTTAAGACAACATTATATATGTTATCAACAAAACACAAAGAGATCGCAAAATATTAATAAACGTTTTTACGGTTTATTTGTATTAACAACTTGGGTATGGGTTGATCCATGGGTTATGGATATTATCCATGTATGATATAAGCATGATGTCATGCAATGGGTTATGGGTCAAGATCCATGGGTTATGGGCTTTGGGTTGTACCCAACTACATTCAATGTATTTGCCCAATGGGTTGTGATACTTAAGTTTCTACCCATTTATATTACCCAATATACTACATACTAGTTATGTGTATATTTTATCCAAATATGTAAACACTAGTTGTTGTACATATGTATTACTTAAATCATAAAATCACTTATACTTGTTTTAGTGTTTTATGTGAAAATGTGAATATGTTAGAAACTATTAGTTCAAACCATTTACGTATTTTATTTGTTTCGTTAATATGATTTTACGTTTGTTATCGACAAAACATTAGAAGATCGTAAAATATAAATAAGCGTTTTTGACTTATTTGTATTAACAATCTCCCCTTTTGTTGATGACAAAACATAAAATTATTTTAAGGAAAAGCTAAAATTGTAAAAGCTTGAATTTGTAGTTTTTACTTTCTTCTCCCCCTTTTTGTCGAAACAAAAAGTGTTTGAAAGAAAGCAACACATTGTTTTTTTAAGAAAAACATGTGAAAGAAATAAAAAAAAAAAAGAGCAAGTAACGGGAAAGGATCTCGTCGTTACTCTCCCTTGACGAGTCCATCCCTAAGTAAGGGCGTCAATAAACTAATTCTAATCTAGTTCATTTGCAATTAACTTTTGCAAAAGATTATGTCTATGTGACTGGTGTGCTCCCCCTAGATGGTTGCAATTTTGCAACGGGAAGTCATGAAATATATATCTAAGATTGCAAGTAATTTGCAATGTATTGCTTTGACATAAAGCTCCCCCTAGCTTTAGGATGTCAAAGTCTTCATGTGTAAATTGAATAACTACAAAACAAAGATTAGAAAGCAACTATAATTCACAATTTCCTGCAAATGTGGTCCAAGTTAGTAGGAAAAAAGTTTCCTGTCTCACGGATCCCACGGTTCCCTCCTAGTAGGGATCCGTCTAGGCAATTCTGAGGGATCCGTTTGGCTAATAAATAAAATCAGCAAAGGTGATAAAACAAGTAATGTTAACACATAAATGAGATATGAATACAAAGTAATCATATGCTCAACAAAATAACAAGTAGCATGTAATTCCATTTAATAAAACAAGAGTTATGATATACATGACTCTAAAAATAAGAAAAAAGACAGTACATGACTAGGAATTTCTAGACCAACTAACGCTTGATGCTAGGACACCACTAAAATTCTTCTAGCTCAAGTTTTGTTTAGGTTTGATCTCGTCGAAACGTTCGAGGAGATGATAGAGCATGAAACGTTGGTCTTCTCGTACTTCATGTATCAAACTTTCAAAATGTTGACAATGATAGCAATCTTTGTCATGGCTAGGTAGTGGTGGTGGATGAAATGAAATGGCTTGATGCGAAGGATCAAGTGAAGCGGCTTGTGGAGCTTCAAACGATGAAGGATTGGTGGAGGTGCATTTGAGAATGCCTCGACCAAGAATGATGGTGGTGGTAAAGAAGTGTCAACTTTCATATGGTCGGTGGTTGACTTTGATGATTTCTCATAATCCAAATAGGATTATATGATGGAGATGGCGAAAAGGAAGCGGAGCAAGTGTTGACTCAACACCTTGATTTTGAACCATTATTCCTCCTAATGAGGAGAATGTTGTCGTGAGCGGATGAGGACGGCCTAGAGGCAAGTCCTCTAAATTGTAGAGGTGTGGTGATGATAGTAAGTAAATGAAATAGCTCTAGGAACCAATGGTGATGGTTTAGTGGAGATGATATTTTTTGGCCTAGGAGGTATGGTGGTGTTTGGCATAGGTATTTTTGTGGGTACTATCCTTTTAGGAATTGGTTTGATTGGATGATGAAGGATTCTATCATTTGTTTGTTTGACCAGAGATGATTCGGTTGAAGAGATTTCGTGTACAACACGAGCCTTTTTCATGGGTGGTTCTTTGGTAGATAAGTTACTACTCGGGGTTTTACTCATGATGAGATGATTTCAAGAGGTTGCAAGAGCTGAAAGTTAGGATGAGAGTGATGACTATGGAGGTCCTAACAAGGTGGTTTATAAAGCAAGAAAATTGGCAAGTGCATTCAAGCCTTAAGCCACTAGGATTCATTGGAATGTGATGATTACATGCACAAGAGTCAACTTCAGAGTTTACACTGATCTAGGAACTCATTTAAGATGAGATGGAGTGTTTGAGTTAGGAAGATGAGTTGAAGTGATTGTTTTAGCAAGATTTGACCTAAACTGTTATCCGGATCCCACGGTTCCTTCCTCAGAGGGATCCGTCTATGCTAATCCTAGGGATTCGACTTTCAACAATTATGAAATAGTATAAATGATGTTTCTAAGATCTAAGGCCTATATCATCTTGAGTTTTTCAGTCCTCCTAAGTGTTTTAAATGAAGGGGTGCTTGAGTACTTGAAGGTAATGAATGGTGTAGCTAATGATTGTCATTTATGGAAGGATTTGTAACTTTCAAGAGTACCAATGGATGAGCAAGGATGACACTAAAGATTTAGAGTGTCAATTGAAGCTAAATGATCCTAGAGATCAGGTTGTGTCTTAGGATAGTGTTTTGGAAAATATCCTAGAAGCTTTGAGATGGAAAAACTAGATTTTGATCAACTTTGATCAATTTTGAGGTGAGGATGATTTATGATCAATTTTGCCATAATCAAAAGATTTCTAAGACTAGATGTGAGGAATCAAGTAGAAAATGAAGTGTGAGTTAAAGAGCTGAAGAGTAATAGATTAAAATGAAACGGTTGATCTACAAGCGTTTTAGAGTGTGATCTAGGTGTGTGAGTAGGAAGGATCAACCTATCTTGATAAGGACTTAATTTGCCTTAAGACACTATGTTTAGCTTAGTGTGAGGTGTTCTAAGGATATGTTTGAAATATAATGCTTGCAATTGCATTTTCTGTTTGCCGAATCCCACGGTTCCCTAAAGATAGGGATCCGTCTAGTACAACATTTGGGATCCGTTCATCTACTAGGCAGAACCTTTACTAAAGGTATGCAATGATCTTGACAATGCATTATATTCCAAGATTAGTTAAAAGAGTTCTAAAACTAAGATATCAAATGTAAGATGTTTTATTTCATGAAGGAAATAGGATTGCATTGATAAAGCACGAGTACAAGAGAATTGATCCTATTTTGGAATACTACTAGGTTTCTTGAGTGTTTTCACTAGGAGGATCATTATGTGGTTGATGAGTATTGGTGGAGTCAAGAATGAAGAAAGTCTTCATGAGAGATATGTTTAGCGGTTCCATCATCTTGTTCACAAGTACGTACAACGGACTTTGAAATTGAGGATGGAAGTGCATAACATTATGATAGAGGCGTGTCAAGAACATTGATGAGTGTCTAAATACTCATCATTTTTGTACAAAATAAACTGCAAAATCATCTGAAAACACTCAGAAACACATCAAAATGATCAAAATACCACAAATCAGTGTTTTATGTGTTTCAAATGCAAAATATCAAAATCGGATGAAAACATATCAAATTTGCAAAATTGCGCTTTAGTCCCCAAGTTTCAAAAATTGTCAAAATAGTCCCCGAGCCTAAATTTCAAAAGAAAAGTCACCAAAGGTCTTTTTAAAATCATAAATTGTCATATTTAGTCCTTTGGTGGAAAATCTAAAAGTTTTGAGAAAATTACAATTTAGTCCTGAAAATCCAAAATGTTCAAAACTAGTCCTTGGGAATTTCAAAAGTGTCAAAATTGACCCTTGGATTAGTAAAATTGGCAAAACAAATCCTTTGACTACTCTTCATAATTCTGATTGGGTCCCTCATCTTTCAAGTTTTACATATTTGGTCCTTAGTGTTACTTATTCTACAAACCAACCGGATCCAATAAATAAACCCAAGCCCAATATTTAAACCCCCGCCCAATTTTGTTTACCCGGTCAAATCCCTTGACCCGAATCCAACCCAAACCCATTATTTAAACATAAACACCCCGCCCCCTATAACTGTCTTCCCGACAGGATTACACTACCCCAACACTGTGTTCCTCCATTTCCAACACCACTACACCACCCTCCCTACAACTCATTGTCCCCTCCAATAGTCACACTCAATCCCCACAACTGCCAAACCCATTTTCCCGCCAAAAAAGTTAAAGGGCCAAGATCAACTCAAACTCATCAAAAGGTCCAAAAATGTGGTGGGATTTATCAGAGATGAGGAGAGAGAAGATTTTGGGTATAAAAGATGGGAGAAAGAAGCAAGATAGAGAGTTAGCTAGTTTTAATAAATTTTCTAAAATGTCGTTTTTAAATTAATGTTGTAGTTTAAATTAAATAGTTGTAATTTCAGCTTTTATGTTTAACAATTAAGTTAAAAACATCTTTGTACTGTCCCTTTGAATTATCAATTCAAGTTTTTTAAGTTCCAAGCTCTATAATCACTGTTGAGATTGTCAGTTTCAAAGTTCTCTGTCCAGGTTGATTGGGTGCTTGTTTTAAGCTTAGACAGGTTTAGTCAAGGTCCCTATAAGCTTTGTATAAGCTTGCATTTCATTTCCAAGCAATTTTAGTTCATGGTCAATAAAAGTCAAACAGAAGCTCAAATTGGTATGGAAGCTGATGAAGGGTGTTGCAGAGGGATCTTTGGGTTGAATTTACTTAGATTAGAGTAGTGTTAGGTTTGGTTTTAGCTTGTACACCAGCGGGATATTTGTGAGTTAAATTCTCATTTTCACTTTCTTGTCAAAATTGCAGTTTATGTTTACTTGTGTATCTGAGGTCACAACTAGTTTCAATGTGTTCCTATAGTAGTATCATGATCATGTAATCTCAGTTTGATCAGTATTATGTGATAATCTAATAGTTAGCTTCTTCATTTTGCAAATTAGTGATTATAAGTAGTGTTTGGAACTAGGATTAAAGCGTGTTGGAGATTAGCTTATCGATTGTTAGCAGTTTACATGTTTAAGTAAGTATTTGAAGTCATTTGAGGTCTTTGCAATTGCAGTTTCAATCTTAAAGTCAACATTACATGTTAGCAGTTCTTATACTCGATTACATTGGAATGCATAGTGAGAGATTAGATATAGGTTAAGAAGTACTTTGGATAGCTTAAATTAATATTACTTCACCATTTAACATCAAAAGCAATCGGTCATTGGGGATCAAACTCACCCAAGTCAATCATACCTTCTGCTTTTAGAAAGTCAACATCGGATCCGCATTGAAATTGTGCGAGACATTGCGGACCATGCACACTGTTCAATTTTGCCTTTCATGGTCTCAAATTTGGCCAAAGTGTAGTCGCTAGGTAGTCTTCAAATCTACACTTCGGTTTTAGCTTTAGCCATCTGAATAAGCCTGCATAAGCTCTAATTAGCCCCTTGTGCCTGTGCATTGAACACCATCGTGACAAGATATTGCAGACTGTTCACAAGCTCATAAGAGCTTGTGGGTGGTTCATTCTGGTTTACATGCACTTTGCTAGGTCTACTAGAGATTGCAACATCTAGTTTTAGGTTTTAGCTTATCCAATTACCTTATTTTTAAGCTTGATATAGTGACAAAAAGCTGTTTTAGCTTATATACTTAAATCTCCAAATCGAGTTATTTTGTTATTCAAGAGTTATAGCTTGTTGATTTCTGTTTCATTTGGTCATCTTTAGCATACTTAAGCTTCGTCTTGGTTTGGTGCCTTTTGGGTTCCATTTGCTTATCCAAGTGCTTATTTTATAAGCACTTTGATCATCAGTTCATATTCTGCCACACACCCCCATGTTTTTCCATTTTTCATAGATTCCTTGTATTATTTTAGAGTTTTCCTGCAATTTTCAGATTTTTCCAAGTTGATTTGCTATTTTTCTTGATTTTAATTAGTTTTTAAGCCTTTTAAATAGTATTTAATACAAAAAATTAGAAAAAGGTTCAAAAATAAGTTTTCATTTTATTAAGTTAAGATAAATATAAAAAGCCAAAAAGTATTTTTCCCAATTTTTCTTAGTTAAATTTGTATTTTAAATATTTTAATTAGTTTTAATAGTTTAAAATCATAAAAATAGAAAATAATCAGAAAAATACAAAATAGTTTTGAAAATTCTAGTTTGATATTTTAGACTTTTCATTTCATAATTTTATTTTCAAGCTTTATTTCCTATTTTCTTTCATTTTAGGTTATTATTAATTAGTTAAAAATAGTTTTAATTAATAATAATTAATTAATTAGTTATAAAAATAATTTTCTTTTCTATAAATTTTCTTTTATCATTAGGATTGTAAAATGTATTTTTCATATTTTAGGACTTTTATTTCTCGATTTCACGTTTTTATTTTATGCGTTTACGTATTTTTATTTTAAACGTAAGTTTTAGTTTTCGATTTTCAACGTTCATCACTTTAAATATAGTGATAGCGTTTATTTAATAGATTTTATCTTTTAATCTTCTTTAATTTGCATTTAAGCCGTTTTTATCATTGGCTTTTTCCAAGAGTTATAATAATTGTAATCCTCTTTTAGTCAAATCTCCGATCACTAAGCGTTTGATAATCCATTGCATAGCTCATTGGGACATAACGACCGGGAGACCCTATACTCCTCGGATCTTCATTGATTTCGTCTTTGGTGTTTTAAGTTTTCTTACGCTTGCGTGAGAGAACTTGACAGTTTCTTGCAAGATCAATCCCAGGCGCATTCGGGAGTTGTCTTGATAATCTTCGTCTAGCAGATTAGTGATTTGGATATTCACTCCTTGTTTATACCATCTGTATGTGTTCATATTTTCTTTTCAAAAACCCAAAAGATTTTCATTCTTTGTTTTACAAAATGTTTTCAAAACACCAAAATATCCATCTTTACCCTCTCACATCTTTGATTCTTCATCCCTACCCTCCGAAAACCTTTGATTCTTTCTATGTCTTATCCTCACCTTCTTGATTGTCAATGGTGTGGTGGTCCTCATAATGGTGGCAATTGCCCCGGTTGTAGCATGGTGGAGTCGAAGCGGGTGCATGCATAACCGGGATCCCTATTCCTACCATAATACGATTGATTTATTCCATCGGCTACACACCTTTGTGAGACTCGTGATTTTTACATTGTGAGTCTTGTGGTGGTTCACATTCCGATTCGATTGTCAATCGGAAACACGCTTGTCTATGAGCGGGTTCCCGATAACAATTATGACTACAACACATACCACTCATGACCACATCGGTTTCTTGTTGTGAGTATTGTGGAGGTCCTCACTCTAGCTCGGATTGTCAAGCAGGAACCCATTTCCTTGTAACGATTACGGCTCTTCATATCATGACCAACCTCTACAAGATACCGGCTGATTCACTTCCTCAAAATCTTCTCCTTGATCTTTTGGATTTAGTGAAAGATTTGAAGGAATCTAAACACTCCATGATAATCCAAATGAAAAATCAATGGAAGTTTTGTTAGTCAAGAGCGGTCGCTAAATTAGATTCCCAGTTGCGTTTGAAAAATGCATTGGGAATCAATTGCAATAGAAAAGCGGCCAAATCTAGCTCTCGATTCCGTTTCATTCACGATGGCGATGATGATGAAGATATCCTTGATATCTTACAATTTTATAACGGTTCATCAAGTTCATCGGTTGAAACTCCTTCCATGAAGAATCGGGGAGAAAAGACTATGATGGAATTACTAGCGAGAAGAACAAATGGAAAGTATAAAACATATGTATGCTAGTCCATCTAATCTCCTCGATCTGTTATTATCACACGATATTCCCACTCACTCTCTAAACATGGGGATGAGCTTAGCACTATTCCGAAATGGAATCGTCTAGTGTTAAGGACCTTATCCCAATCCCGAGAGTCACAGGAATTTCGATCATCTATGTGATATCCCTTTCCTCTTGAGTGTTCTCAAGATCATTTTGAAACTTTCTCCGATCTTAGCGACGATTGTGCTTCCTATGGAGACATCGAGTGCGTTGAGGCATCACTTCCACAATCGATGTCGATCATCTTCTTGAGGAGTTCTCCGGTGAACTCACTCACATCAATCCACTCTTTGATTTGAAGCCGATCCGGGGAGGCGAAAGTCTCATTGATAATGATCGTTCACTCACTTCTTATCCCAACAATCCAAATGAGAATGTTGATCACTTTGTTCCCGAAACATTCAAAGCTACTTTCACCAATCCTCTATTTGAATTCGACTCTGAATTCACTTCAATTTCTGAGAATCCACTCTTTGATACTCAGATTGAGGATAGTGATGAGCCCACTATGGAACAAGAATTCACAATTTCACTTCATGTGAATGATTCTCTTCATAGAGAGTTCTCCGGTGAACTCTCTCATATCATATCTCCGCTGGAGTATGATTGTTTGGATGGCAAAAATCATGATTGGGGGGAGAGAATCTCAATTTGCATAGTTATGACAAATGCTCCCACCCTCCCAACCGAGATGCCTTCCAACCCAAAGAGCTCAACCAATAAAATCCAAATAAGTGCAATTGCACTTAATCCCGAGGAAGAAGATCTAGTTATGATTGTTATCATGATCTTCCTTCTTTTCTTCACCTACTTGGTGACTTCTCTCTTCTTCACTCGTTCGGGAGTGAGGACACTATCTTGACCCGGCATTTTCATTTATCATTTGTGAGCGGGTCTTTCTATGTATATCTCATCGGTGTGGAACTTTCACGTGCTTCAAATGTTTGTTCAAACATCTTGATTGAAAGTCCGATGGAGATTGTTTTTCCACTTTGCTTCCCATGAACCAATGAATTGGGGTCGAGTCAAGCTAGCGACTCGGTAATCAAAAAATTAGCTTAACATGGGTTTTCACCGTGTGTACCACTTAGTGTGGGAGTGCCCACATGTTATATAAAAAAAAAAAAAAAAAAAAAAAATCTTTCAAAATAATGGCGTAGTATTTCCCTTTACGTTCTTTGTTTCGGCATAACACGGTACTTTGAATATTGAGGGCAATATTCATTTCTAAGTGTGGGGAATTCTCCGAATTTTATCATATAATTATACTAATTCCCGTTTTTGGCCAAAATTTTTTTGGAGTAAGTGTTTTACACTTTCTCATTTGGTTATCGATCCGCCATGTACGTAAGACAAAAGGATTAGCTAATCCAGAGCAAACGGCTCTTGGTAAAGATTTCTCAAATCCGTTTATATGGCTTGCAATTTGCCCAAAATTGTATGGTATTCACTCACCATATCCTAAAAAGTGAAGAGTTGGCTAGCCCGCAAGGTTATGGCTTGTGGTAAAGGCGATGGAAAATCCATAATTGGTAATCACTCACCAAAGATAATTCGATAATTTATCTAAGAGTTGGCTAGTCCGGAAGGGTGCGGCACGGTAAAGACAAACCAAATCCGTTGAAAGTCGGTGGTTTGCTCAAAATCACATGGTTATCGGTGTACCATGGTTCTTACTTGAATGAAACATTTGGCTACTCGAGTAATGGCTTTTGGTAAAGAGATTAAAATCCATTATGTTTTCTCAAATCATTGCTAGGGACTAGCAATATCTCGATGTGGGGATTGATGAGTGTCTAAATACTCATCATTTTGTACAAAATAAAGCGCAAAATCATCTCGAAACACTCGAAACACATCAAAATGATCAAAATACCACAAATCAGTGTTTTATGTGTTTCAAATGCAAAATATCAAAATCGGATGAAAAACATATCAAATTTGCAAAATTGCGTTTTAGTCCCCAAGTTTCAAAATTGTCAAAAATAGTCCCCGAGCCTAAATTTCAAAGAAAAGTCACCAAAGGTCTTTTAAAATCATAAATTGTCATATTTAGTCCTTTGGTGGAAAATCTAAAAGTTTTGAGAAAATTACAATTTAGTCCTGAAAAATCCAAAATGTTCAAAACTAGTCCTTGGGAATTTCAAAAGTGTCAAAATTGACCCTTGGATTAGTAAAATTGGCAAAACAAATCCTTTGACTACTCTTCATAATTTCTGATTGGGTCCCTCATCTTTCAAGTTTTACATATTTGGTCCTTAGTGTTACTTATTCTACAAACCAACCGGATCCAATAAATAAACCCAAGCCCAATATTTAAACCCCTCGCCCAATTTTGTTTACCGGTCAAATCCTTGACCGAATCCAACCCAAACCCATTATTTAAACATAAACACCCCCCCCTATAACTGTCTTCCCGAGCGGGATTACTGCTACCCCAACACTGTGTTCCTCCATTTCAACACCACCTACACCACCCTCCCTACAACTCATTGTCCCTCAATAGTCACACTCAATCCCACAGTTGCCAAACCCATTTTCCCGCCAAAAGTTAAAGGGCCAAGATCAACTCAAACTCATCAAAGGTCCAAAATGTGGTGGGATTTATCGAGATGAGAGAGAGAAGATTTTGGGTATAAAAGATGGGAGAAAGAAGCAAGATAGAGTTAGCTAGTTTTAATAAATTTTCTAAAATGTCGTTTTAAATTAATGTTGTAGTTTAAATTAAATAGTTGTAATTTCAGCTTTTATGTTTAACAATTAAGTTAAAACATCTTTATCTTGTCCTTTGAATTATCAATTCAAGTTTTTAAGTTCAAGCTCTATAATCCTTGTTGAGATTATCGGTTTCAAAGTTCTCTGTCGGGTTGATTGGGTGCTTGTTTTAAGCTTAGACGAGTTTAGTCAAGGTCCTATAAGCTTTGTATAAGCTTGCATTTCATTTCAAGCAATTTTAGTTCATGGTCAATAAAAGTCAAACGAAGCTCAAATTGGTATGGAAGGCGATGAAGGGTGTTGCGAGAGGATCTTTGGGTTGAATTTACTTAGATTAGAGTAGTGTTAGGTTTGGTTTTAGCTTGTACACCAGTAGATATTTGTGAGTTAAATTCTCATTTCACTTTCTTGTCAAAATTGCGGTTTATGTTTACTTGTGTATCCGAGGTCACAACTAGTTTCAATGTGTTCCTATAGTAGTATCATGATCATGTAATCTCGGTTTGATCGAGATTATGTGATAATCTAATAGTTAGCTTCTTCATTTTGCAAATTAGTGATTATAAGTAGTGTTTGGAACTAGGATTAAAGCGTGTTGGAGATTAGCTTATCGGTTGTTAGCAGTTTACACATGTTTAAGTAAGTATTTGGAAGTCATTTGAGGTCTTTGCAATTGCGTTTCAATCTTAAAGTCAACATTACATGTTAGCAGTTCTTGTACTCGATTACATTGGAATGCATAGTGAGAGATTAGATATAGGTTAAGAAGTACTTTGGATAGCTTAAATTAATATTACTTCACCATTTAACATCAAAAGCAATCGGTCATTGGGGATCAAACTCACCCAAGTCAATCATACCTTACATTTTTAGAAAGTCAACATCGGATCGCATTGAAATTGTGCGGACATTGCGGACCATGCACACTGTTCAATTTTGCCTTTCATGGTCTCAAATTTGGCCAAAGTGTAGTCTGCTAGGTAGTCTTCAAATCTACACTTCTGGTTTTAGCTTTAGCCATCTGAATAAGCCTGTGCATAAGCTCTAATTAGCCCCCTTGTGCCCTGTGCATTGAACACCATCTGTGACAAGATATTGCAGACCTATTCACAAGCTCATAAGAGCTTGTGGGTGGTTCATTTCTGGTTTACATGCACTTTGCTAGGTCTACTAGAGATTGCAACATCTAGTTTTAGGTTTTTAGCTTATCCAGTACCTTATTTTTAAGCTTCAATATAGTGACAAAAACTGTTTTAGCTTATATACTTAAATCTCCAAATCGAGTTATTTTGTTATTCGAGTAGTTATAGCTTGTTGATTTCTGTTTCATTTGGTCATCTTTAGCATACTTAAGCTTCATCTTGGTTTGGTGCCTTTTGGGTTCCATTTGCTTATCCAAGTGCTTATTTTATAAGCACTTTGATCATCGATTTCATATTCTGCCACACACCCCATGTTTTCCATTTTCATAGATTCCTTGTATTATTTTAGAGTTTTCCTGCAATTTTCAGATTTTTCCAAGTTGATTTGCTATTTTCTTGATTTTAATTAGTTTTAAGCCTTTTAAATAGTATTTAATACAAAAATTAGAAAAGGTTCAAAAAATAAGTTTTCATTTTATTAAGTTAAGATAAATATAAAAAGCCAAAAAGTATTTTTCCCAATTTTCTTAGTTAAATTTGTATTTTAAATATTTTAATTAGTTTTAATAGTTTAAAATCATAAAAATAGAAAAATAATCGAGAAAAATACAAAAATAGTTTTGAAAATTCTAGTTTGATATTTTAGACTTTTTCATTTCATAATTTTATTTTTCAAGCTTTATTTCCTATTTTCTTTCATTTTAGGTTATTATTAATTAGTTAAAAATAGTTTTAATTAATAATAATTAATTAATTAGTTATAAAATAATTTTCTTTTTCTATAAATTTTCTTTTATCATTAGGATTGTAAAATGTATTTTCATATTTTAGGACTTTTATTTATCATTTCACGTTTTTATTTGTACGTTTACGTATTTTTATTTTAAACGTAAGTTTTTAGTTTTCAGTTTTCAACGTTCATCACTTTAAATATAGTGATAGCGTTTATTTAATAGATTTTATCTTTTTAATCTTCTTTAATTTGCATTTAAGCCGTTTTTATCTGTTGGCTTTTTCCAGTAGTTATAATAATTCAGAATCCTCTTTTCCGTCCAAATCTCCCGATCACTAAACGTTTGATAATCCATTGTATAGCTCGCTGGGACATAACGACCCGGGGAGACCCTATACTCCTCAGATCTTCATTGATTTCGTGCTGAAGCTGTTTTAAGTTTTCTTACGCTTGCGTGAGAGAACTTGACGGTTTTGCGCGCATCAAACATTCCATAAGGGATGAGTTTATTCTTGGAGCCTTGAAGATTTGCAATTCGCCTTGCGAAGAAGTAGGCGAGATTGTATGGTTGTTGTGTTAGCAAACAGTACAACATGTGAGCACAACAAGCGGGAAGAATTTCTCGATTTCCTAAGACTCAAACATTTTCACGTGGGGCGAGTGCAAGAGGTTTGTACTCTTCTCGGATATCCCTTGTAAAGATAATGTTTGGATCGGAGTAATATGGTCGAGGTTTGCATATTATGCGATTTAAATCTTCGGAGAGGGTATGTGTGAACAATATGGACTATTTTCTTCACGAAAGTTGAAGAGAGAATCAAGAGACCAATCTTCGGTGAAGGCACATTGTCCATGATTTGGAATCCGGAGGATGTGAGCAAAATGCCCAAGGGTTAGAGTGAACTTTTGGTTTTTGATATAAAACCAAAGAGATAGAGAGCGATCCTTGTTACGAACGAGTTTGACTTGACGGAATAATTCCATTATAAACCTTGGACATATCTTCTCGTTGATTTCAAGAAGACATTCTAGTCCTACGGCTCGGAAGGAGGTATTGATACCTTCTTCGAATTGTAGAGACGTGTCTACAATACGTCCATCATGGAAGTGACGGGTTTCGAGATTGTTGAAACCACGGACATGATTGCCAGGTGTGTTGGGCTCAAGGGAGATGTTCGTAGTGTAGACACTAGTGAGTGAAAAATCAAACTCATATTCATGCGTCATAATTGAACCTATAGAAATGATAAGTTAATGAAAGAACATGTTTGTGATCAACCTATGATAATCTAATGTTTTTACTAGATTTTATTAACAATGGTATTTAACACTTTAACTTACTCAATGTTTTGACTTTCTAGTGGATTTTTAGTCTTGCATGAAAAGCTGTTTTCGATGTCTGGATCCCACGGTTCCTTTACAAAAGGGATCCGGCTAGTATATCTTCGGGATCCGTGGATGCGTAGTAGCGTAGAAACAAATTTGATAAAAACAAAGGTTTCTGGTTTTATACCACGAAATATGTTTTATCCTACATTTTCTTTTAGCATGCATACATGACTTCTAATGTATCACGAAAGAATATAAAACATATAAATAAAAAAAAGTGACAAACACATTATGATAATAACCTAGATAAACTAGATCATTAATAATATTGCATTTCAATACTAAGGATGATACAAAGGATTGGGTATATAACCCCAATATAGATTAACAACACAAAGTAAATGTCTCCGTATGTGAACTTCATCATAGAGAACATAAGTGCGATGAGTGTTAGAGCGATGAGCACGAGTGCGATGTAAACCATGTTGATGATGGATCTTCTTGGTTTCGATTGAGATGGAATGAGGAGGAAGATGAAGTTTTTGAATGAGAGGAAATTTTTGAAATTGGAGGATTTGAAAAAATGAGGGTTTGATGAGATGGTCGACGGTGGGAGTATTTATGGGGAAGGAGGAATTTTGAGATTTGTGTTTTGTTTTATTAAAGGATACGATTTTTGGATTAAGTGAGATAAAACACAATTTTTATAAACCATGATTTCTAGACGGAGGAGTGACACATATGTGAGAAAGGAGCTTCCTAATGAAGCTACATATAAAACATGTGTAAACACGAAATCTACTCAAATAAAAGCCTAACAAATAACACTTATTTATTAACTAATACCATTTAGATATAAGTGGAAAGTCATACCTCGAATATACTTAGGAATGTCTTTACAAATGACACAACAAATGTCACTTAGACGATTCCCGCTCCTTTGCATTTAAGATACCTTTTTAAGGAAGGTATTCTTGTTAACAAGCGACTCCTAAAGCTTGGTAGGTATGAGCTTTGACTAATCAACATGACAAGGAAGATTAGTACAATTAAATGAAAAAGAAAATAAGAAAAAAAATGTTGTTATCAAGTCAACATCCAAACATATAGTTTAAAAAAAACATGGTGTTTGTTTTTATGAAAAAAAAACCTTCTTTGTAGTTTTCAATTAACTATGGATCGTATCAAGTTTTTAAAGTACAATATACTTCAAGAAACTTGGTAACGAAGCTTTGATGCCAATTGTGGAAAATTAGAAGAGGGGGGGGGGTTGAATAGTTTTACCAATTAAAACTTCCTTTTAAACTATTTAGATCGATTTATGTCAATCTATTTGGTTGTGTGTGTTGGATGTTGATAAACAAGCATATAAAGATATGTAATGAAAAGATAAGAGTAAGAAGCACAAAACCACAACTCGAGTATTTATAGTGGTTCGGCTACAAGGACACCTTCCTTGCCCTACTCCACTCCCCGAGTCACCTACTCAAGAGTTCGTAAACACTACATCAATCTCCTTATGGCGGAGAATCCTTCACAACGCCGCTTAACCTTTTTCCGGTACAAAGCTAAATACCGAGTTCTTTCACACCAAGGTGAACCACACCTAACACAACGTCGCCTACCCTTTATACGGTGCTAGGCTAACCACCGAGTTCTTTCACACCAAGGAGAACTAATCCTATCACAACGTCGCCTACCCTTTATTAGGTACTAGGCTAAGCACCTAGTTCCATTGCAATGGAGGAACTACTACCACACTACACCAATGACTAATCCCAAAGGAGATCTACTCCTTTACAACATCATCAAGGACATCAATATCCTTGGATCTAATACTAGTCTATCTTGTACATCGAAACACACCATATCGAATGTACATCTAAGGCACCTTTCACTAATGCCTTTGACTAGATCTACAAGACACCTTTCACTAATATCTTGTGTCTTCACTTCTAGGCACCTTTCACTAGTGCTTCTTTGTCTTGACTTCTAAGCACCTTTCACTAATGCTTCTTGTCTTGACTTCTAAGCACTTACCACAAGTGCTTATCCTATAGACGATAGATACCCTTCACTAATATCTTCGTCTTGATACTTGAGACATCTTTCACTAATGTCTTCAACACTACACTTCTTTGTAGAAAGAGAGATCATCAACAAGAAGACTTCAGCCTTGATGATGAGGAAGCATGGCAACTCATGGACTTGAGCTTGCTCGACTTCAAAGGTGGTGATCTTGCCTTTAAGAGGAACCTAAAAGATCACACAAAACAAAACTACAAACATAGATCTCTTGGATCTAAGGTTAGTGAGATATAACTCGGGAGAAAGTATGTTAGAGAGGGTGAGAAATAATGAAGAAATGGCTCACTATTTATAGAGGAAAAATCATCTTGTTCCCGGATCCCACGGATCTCTACCACAAGGGATCCGGCTAGCACAAAGCTAGGGATCCGTGGAACGCTCCTCTTTGCCCATGGGTATTTTGGTTATGGGTCATGGGTTGAACCATGGATCTTTGGCTAGATACAATGTATCTTTAAGTGCAATGCACTTAGTCACTTGGGTATGGGTTGATCCATGGGTTATGGATATTATCCATGTATGATATAAGCATGATGTTATGCAATGGGTTATGGGTCATGTTGGAATCACTCCAGATAATAAAACAAAAGATTTCAAGTATTTATATTTCATATGTAATAGGTAGCTTTATTATGGCCTTTATGTTTGTTTAAGGTCAAGCTTATGTAGAAGGCCCATGAAGCTATTGATCCAAGCCCAATAAGGAATCACTCCTAAGCAGTATTTCAAGGTAATAGGTAGATGGAGTTTGTTTGTGTGCCCTAAGCTCCTAATGCCTATATAAACTCTTGTAAACTTGTAAACCCTCATTTGAGGGTTGGTTGTTCAAGTTATTCTCTCATTCACTCTTGTTGCATAACCGGTCATATTATATCGTGTGTGTGTGTGCTTATAACTTGTTCATCCGCCTTCATCTCTTCTCTTATAAGCTTGTGTTGTAAAACTTGTGACCTAACAAATGGTATCAATCGCCAAATAGTTGGGTGTACTCATTTGTTTTGAAGTTTTGGTTTTGGATCTTACGCGTAGAGATAACGCTATCTTTGGTTATCTTAAAACTCGTTTTTACACTTTTTAATCCAAGATTCTTGTACTTTCAATGTTTTGAGGTGTTAAAATACTTGTTTTTGGCAAAAGTTTCAAACTTTACGCGTGGATTTACGCTTTTAAGCTTGTTTTTGTTCGTGGGTGTCGTTTCACGCAGAACCCGCTTAGCGCTTTTGGTACATCAAAATTCACACTTTTGTGTTCTTTTGGTACTATTGAAGCTATTCCATAACAAAAACCGGTTTAGAAACACATTTGGGCAGAATCAAAGTTACGAGTAATCCCACGCGTATCAAAACCCTAAAATTACGCGTAAGATTGTTCCTTGGTTTGATCTTCAATTTTTCGGTTTAATCCGTGTTTTCTTACTTGGATAAGTCCGAAAATACGTCGACTTTGGATATCTTTTGCACCGTGAAGTGTAAAGATCATTTGGGCAAAACCCTAAAATTACGCGATAAGCATAAGCTTACGCCGAGAATTCCTACGCATAAGATTCACTTTACGCGTAAACTACGGTTCACGATAAGGTAATCCCACGCCACGCTTTCTACGCCTAACTTTTGTCTACGCTAACTTTAGTGTTTTCCTACTTACGCAGAAGCTAAAACCCACGCAGAACTCCTCATTGTTACGCGTAACTTTTGGTGTTTTTACGCATAAGTGCTACTTGGTTCTTGTCTTTTCTACGCCTAAGGATACTTCATCAACAAAGGTTCATTCGACTACAAAGATCCATCTTTACCACACAAGTTTATCATCATGTCTCAACCACCATACTCTAACTATTTCCCTCACACTTATAATCATCAACAACAACAACAATTAACTCCACAACATCAACAATGGAATCAACAACAAGCTATTTATCAACAACAATTTAATCAAGAACATACTCCACAACTTGGTGCAATTCCACAACCACAAATGGTTCAACCACAACCAAGCCTTCAAGTTCAACCCTACACAACCGATTTCAATCAACATCCATCACGGACCACTATGAAGGAACCCACTTGGTTTGCTAAGATGTGTGAAGCTTTAAGCGACCAACAATCAATTCATGAAGTCGGATCACTTGATAGACCTCCAATGCTCACTCCAGAAACTACGATCAATGGGTGATAAGGTTCTTTAGGTTCGTGATCCAAGAAGCCACATGGAAAGTTCTTAAAGAAGGTTATCTTGGAAGGTCCATTTGAGATGCCCATCGTCATTGTACCCGGAGATCCAAACGCTGCTCCACCAAGAGATGAACAAACCAACATTGCTACTACGGTTTGATCTTAATGCTACTGAACTTCTACACTATGAAGCGGATGAACTTGCAATGGAATACATCCTCTTAGGATTACCAAACCCAATTCTTCGTAGTGTTGATGCTCAAAAGACCGCACAAAAATGTGGGATCATATTCGCCTTCTTATGGAAGGATCAGACTCAATCGGGAGGATTTGGAATCCAAAATTTACTTGGCTTATGAACACTTCATGATTGAACCCGAGAGACACTAGAGTCCTATCATCATCGATTTTCAGATATCATCAATGATTTGGATAAACACAACATCATTATGCCAAGAATTGCGATGAATACTAAGTTCCCGAGTAGTCTTGGTCCGAATGGGAGAAGTATGTCATTTTTCTCCGCTGCGAAGAATATGCATCATTCTACTTATGGATTGTTGTACGATTACTTGAAGCCTCATGAAAAGGAAGTTGATCGAAAGGATTCTGCTCAAATTGCTAAACAATACAACCGGACAATCAACAACTTGCCTTGTATGCTCAATGTAATTATCCTCTCAACCAAAGAACTCAACCAATCGCTTCAAACACACCTTCACGGTCACAACCTCAACAAAATCAATTGGTTCCATACAAAGAACAATGCTCAAGCATATGTCGTTGAAGCGATCGAGGAAACAGATCCGCTCAAGCATTGCAACAAGGATTTGTGATGATTGCTAATGCTTTTGGCCGTTACACCAACAAATCCAACAATCGATTCGTTCCTCATCTAACACACGGACTCAAGTCGTGGTGAACAATGGACGTGTTGAAGTTCAAAATCGTGATTATGGTCGCCGATGGGCGGTGGTCAAGGGTTTAATGTCGTGGGTAGGAATAACAACAAGAGCTCAAGTGGTGGAACAGGAAATGCTCGTAATCGGTTAAATGGTCTTAGATGCTACAACCGCAATGAGAAGGGACACTGGCTAATGCATGCCCAAAGCCAAGGACTAGGGGCGTGCTTATTTCAAAGAGGCCTTACTCGGCTCTTAAGGATGAAGTCGGTGGATCTCTTACGGACAAAGAACGAGCTTTATGGCGTATGCGACTCGTGATGATGATATGGAGGACTTGCAGGTAATGCAATTGTTATGTTGATGGCTAATATGCATGAGCCGCACATGAGTGATACTGAGGCAGATGACATCGATGGCTTGTCTCGTGTACCGAACAAACCATCATCATATCTCGAACTAATATCTCCGCCAATATCTCGAATCCGACACGGATCGATCGCTCAAAATGAGTCTTCTACATCTTCTTTCGATGATTTTCAAGTTAACCTCAGTAGTTACATTTGACGATCAAGATGACCTTATGGTCTCCTTTGATAATCAAATTGACTCCGTGGTCGCATTTGAGGATCTAAAGAATGATCATGTTGAGACTCACGTTGAACAAGATGATCTGTTGCCTCATCCGGATTTTGCTCGGTTAATTCAAGACCATAAAATCAAAATGGAGGAATGCTATGCATTAAATCAATCCTTAAAAAGTAAAATGCATCGTTAACCAAGGATTTTGAATGTTTACAAATGCAACTCAACTTTTCAAAACTCAAGAAAACCGTGAAAAAGGTTTTGAAGCCGCTTTGCAAAATCTCATCAAAACGAAAAATATTTAGAGAGACAGATCGTGATCTAGCCGCCTCGAAGAATGCTTTGTTGTCCGAATTAGAACAACTGAAACATGAACATAAAAAGCAAATTAACGCCTCACCTTGGAAAATCAAAAGCTAAGGTCGAGTTGTTAAATTGTCAAAACAGTTCTCCGCATACAAAAAGCATTCAACGAATCGGGTAGATGACCTTCTTGCGAAATTCTCGGTTTGCAAAACAAAATTAAAGAGTTTAAAACGGTTGTTTACAAACATGGTGAATCAAGAACAACTATTGAAAAGTTTACCTTAAAACCCAATCCAAATGGATATGGAAAAATCTAGTCGACACAAACCAAAGCTTTCACTAAAACATTCAAACCAACTCTCAAGTTTCCAAAGGTAATACAAAATTGATAATATGTCATGAGTGTTGTTGAATATCATCGTCAAGAGGAATTAGATGCGTAAGACGAGAGTCGATCTAAATTAAAAATGTTGTTTACAACAAACCTTTAATTATAAAACGCGGTCACTTTTGTCACACCAACGGATTCTTCTAACACACCAAGGGTTATCATCAAAACACCGAGTCTTCTATTGTTAATCCCAAACAGTCTTTGCACAAACTTATGGTCCTTTACCTTCCATTAGCGAAGTAAACTCACAACCCGAAAATCGAAAAATTCTTCGATATTTTGACATTTTCATGGTCGACCTCAAAATTTTACAACATGAGATAGAATATCGATCCGAAATCAAAGTTGAACATTTTCAATCGCCTCGCGCGAGAACAAAGAGACATTTTTCGTAAAAATCTTTTACCTAATGTTAAAAACTTGAAAAGTTGTGCAATTGCTCGGGAAAAGGATTTTCATAAGGAACTTGGGGTAATGAAAACGTTTTCGAGAAAGCGAAACATCTATTACTAACACAAAACGCAAAAGAAACTGTTGAGAAAAGATGTTGATCGACTCTTGGAAGATGTTATCTGTGGCCGATATCCATAATGTTGTGCTATTCTATTCGTTGCCATATGCATCCGATCATATCTCGCCGATATTGTTGAAACTGTTGTTATCATGTTGAGAACACCGATAATGTGCTTCGGATCGAGTCTTTAAAAGCGAAAATAAACGAATTACACACGGAAATTTACAATGCAAACGTCGTCTTCAATGGTGTGAAAAGATATTCACAACCATCAACTTAGTTTTCAAAAGAAAATCGCTCAATTGAGTGCAAAATCTTCGATCCTAAAATTGAGCAACTGGATGATCAAAACGTGTCTTTGAAAAGTCAAATCTCAAAATATGAACAAGAAATTTTAAAAGTTAAACAGAATATGGTGTCATATTTGATTTACTCAAAAGACTCGAGATGAAGCATCAAACGAACTTGATCACTATCTTGCTCACACTAGAGAAGTCATGAATTTTGCCGGTAATATTCGCTCGAAAATCAAGATCCGATTCACACCATCTCTAAGTTACGGAAATGTTAGGAAAGTATGAACTACTCCCGCCATCGTGATTAAGAGATTAGCACCAACACACTTAGTAATCGTGAACCAAGAATTCCACCGCCAAATCACAAGTTGCTAATGTGTTTCCCTCATCAAACAGAATAGTTGCATCTTTTCCAAACGTCCGCACTTCACACCTAGAGCACTCAATCGAAGAATAGGAAGTTGCGACCTAAGAAAAGATCAATAAGGAATGCTAAAGTAGAAGAACACCCTAGGACTCGAATAAAACTCATGTTACTTCCACTATAGATGTTACGTCGGCAAATGTAATAGAAATAGTGATGTAACGAATGCTAAACCGTTAAGTACCTTTGATATTCACCGATGCACCTTGTGATATTTGTCGAAAGAGTATGAATTCGATTGTCATGACAAATGTGTTGCTAAAGCTATAATCTCTAGATTACGGAATCCTAAGAATCGGAATACCTCTAGGCCCACTAAACATTCTAAGTCCGTGCTTGGTAAACCACCTTCTTTAGATTCTAAGGCAACCATTGCTATCACAAGAGCTACCGCTTCACCTCCTAAGAATGTAGTACCACCTAGTGCTTTCACTAAGACTAAAGCAAAGAGTAGTTACAGATGGCGAAATGGATATATAACACACTAGGATTTAAGTGGATGCCTAAAATTCTCAATGTGTGTATGTCTAATATATCGCTCGAACCTCTAACATTTCGGGTTCCACATCTACTTCTATTCCATCCGTGTCGCCGTGTGTAATGCGTGTGATATGATCATTCTCGGATTGTTGATAGCGGATGTTCCCGACACATGACAGCAACCTTAAACTGTTATCAAACTTTATTGCAAAGTTCATTGGCACCGCCGATTCGGAACGATCACTGCAGCGACCATCATGGGCTACGGAGATTATGTTAATGGGAACATTGAAATAAGCAGGGTTTACTATGTGGAAGGCCTCGGTCACAACTGCTTTCGAGAGGTCAATTTTGTGATGGAGATTTGGAGGTTGCTTTCGTGGAGAAAACTTGTTTCATTCGTGATCTACATGGAAATGACCTTATGTCCGCTCTCGTAATTCTAGTCTCTACACTATCTCTATGCAAGACATGGTTGCTTCCTCTCCCATTTGCTTACTTTCAAAGGCAACATCTACAAAATCTCGGCTATGGCACCGCTGCCTCTCACATCTAAACTTTCAAACCATCACCAACCTTGCTCGACACAAACTAGTTGAAGGACTCCCACGATTCCGGTATTCAAAAGATCACCTTTGCTCAGCATGTGAACAAGGGAAAAGCACTCGTGCTCATTTTCCTTCAAAGGTGGAACACAGCCTCAAAGATGTGCTTCATCTTCTTCACATGGATTTGTGTGGCCCGATGCGTGTGCAAACGATCAACGGCAAACGCTACATCTTAGTAATTGTTGATGACTACTCACGATGGACTTGGGTCTACTTTCTTCGTAGCAAAGACCAAGCTCCACAAATGATCATCACCTTCTCACAAAAATATGTGTTCACCGCAACACCGTCCGAATAATCGTAATGCACAAAGGAACCGAATTTGTTAACAAAACCCTTCGTGAATTTTATGAGAAAGTGGAATTCAAAGATCAAACATCTATTGCACGGACACCGAACAAAACGGAGTTGTTGAAAGACGAAACCGAACGTTAGTGGAAGTCGCAAGAACAATGTTAATCAATGCTAAACTTCCAGACACTTATGGGCGTGTCGATTCATCGCATGCTATACTCAAAACCGTTCTATGATCACTAAACGCCACAACAAAACACCTTTCGAGCTTGTCCACAACTATAAACCGAACCTCAAACACTTTCATGTATTTGGATCCCTTTGCTATCCGAATAATGATCGTGATGATTTTGGAAAGCTCAAAGCCAAAGTCGATATTGGAGTCTTTATTGGATATCGTGACAATTCTAAAGGTTTCGAACTGGAATCGTCGAACTAAGGAGGTAATGGAAACGATTCATGCTCATTTCGATGAACTCACGGAAATGGCTTCGAGTATAATGACTTAGAACCCGGTCACAACCGCTTAAACTTCCTCAACCCCATCATCACCAAGAAAGCCCTCACTAACTCGTCAACAAATGGAAAGGTTATTTGCTCCTCCGCTCGTGACGATATTGATGAACGTGCTCTCGTGTATCCGTTGTTTCACCGCACAACCCGATAATATTCCTATACCGATACACTGCTACAACAACCATCGTTGAAGATGCACCTACACCAATTGACTCCAACACAACAGCTTGAACACACCGCTCCAACAATGATGAACCGGTGATGATATTCTCAATGAAGTACCCCACCGCAGATTTTGATCCAAATGCGTTCTTCAACCCGTTTGCCAATGAGATCGCCGCACGGATGTCGCGGAATCTTCAACAAACCATTTGAATCCTCGAATCGCACAATGTATACCAACATCAACCTCTACACATAGATGGACAAAAGACCATCCTCCGCTAACATTATTGGCAACCCGAATCAACCGGTCGTTACGAGACAACGTCTTCACTCGGATGGTGAACACGCATTTATGCACTCACCGTCTCGCTAATGAACCTAAAAACATTAAAGACGCAATGACAAAAGACAACCGGATTGAATCCATGCAAGAAGAACTCAACCAATTCAAACGTCTTGAAGTATGGAATCGGTTGAAAGACCAACAGAGTCTACATCATTGGTCTAAAATGGATTTGGAAAACAAATTGATGTCAAGGGAACGCCATCCGAAACAAGTCACGCCTAGTTGCTAAGGGTTATCGCCGGGAAGAAGGAATAGACTTTGAAGAATCTTTTGCTCCGGTTGCTCGCCTTGAGGTCGTTTCGGATATTTCTCGTCATGCTCATATGAACATGACGTCTCATCGATGGATGTCAAACGGCGCTTCTCAATGGGCAACTTAAAGAAACGGTCTATGTCACCAACCGATGGATTCGTTGATCCCGAGTTCCCGAACCATGTCTACAAACCGAACAAAGCTCTTTATGGTCTCAAACAAGCCCCTGCATGGTACGATAAGCTATCATCCTTCCTCATTGCCAATAATTTCACCAAAGGCTCGGTTGACCCAACTCTTTTATACAATATCACGGGCACATATCTTAATTGTTCAAATTTACGTGGATGACATCATTTTGGGTCTACACATAAAAGTTTTCAATCGCTTTTGCAAAACTAATGAAGAAAAATTTTGAAATGTCCATGATGGGTGAACTTACGTTCTTTCTAGGACCGCAAGTTCATCAATCACCCCGTGGTATTTTTCTCGAGTCACCCAAATATGCCCTTGAATTGTTAAACAAATTTGGAATGAAAACCGTGATACTTATGCCACACCAATGACTCATACCAAGAAGCTAGATGTCGATTTACATGGGAAATTAGTTGACCCCACCAAATACCAAGTATTATTGGGTCCCTCATGTATCTAACAACCAGCGAGACGATATTGTCTTTGCCGCTTATCTATGCTCCCGCTATCGTCGCGACCAACCGAAACCCACCTCTCGAGGCTAAAAGAATCCTCCGATACATCAAGGGAACCATTAATTTGGGGATCCGTATCCGAAGGATTCGGTTTTGAACTAATCGCCAGACGCCGATCACGCAGGATGCTTAGACTCAAGGAAAAGTACTTCAGAGCTCTACAATTTCGGTGATAAACGGTGTCTTGGCAATCAAAGAAGCAGGATTGTACATCACCGCATCAATCAAGGCGAATATGTAGCCATGTCCGCGTGTTGTGCTCAAGTCATTTGGATGAGAACACAACTCAAAGACTATGGTTACGATTTGATGAATCCCGATGTATCGCGACAATCGAGTGCCATTGCAATCTCGCAACCTCGATTCAAAGACTCGAAATCAAAGCACATCGATCACGCTATCATTTCATCAAGGACCACGTGGAATGTGGTACCGTTGAATTATACTTTGTGGTATCGAATACCAATTGGCGATCCGCTCACCAAAGCCTTGCCTCCCGCTAGGTTTAATGAGTTGGTCCACCGAATTGGTATGAGGTGTTTGACTCAAGAGGAACTGGATGACCTCTTAAAACAGCCTCTTAAAACCCGTCGAACACCAAAACATCTTTTGTAAATAAATTTTCAAAACAAAATACAAAAATATAAAATCCTATAAAACAACAAAAATATTCTCCTAATCTATCTTTCTTTCAACATGGCAAGTACATTTTTCCGTCAACACTTTTATCTTTCAAAATTCAAGATTTTTCCGATCAAGTGTTGAGGGGGAGAAAATAATCCATTAACTGTTTCAAATCATCTGTGTACTTGCATGTTATCCTATCTCGGTTGATTCTTTTACAAATGGTGGTACACTTTCTGATTCAAAGACACTCCTCGGACTTTAATTAACAACCTTTCATTATTTTCTCAAGTCGAGGGGGAGTGTCGTCAAGGTTCTTTCCTAAAATCTACATTTGGTAACCAAAAATGGAAGTTAAAAGGCTTTGTGTGAAAAAGGAAAAGGTGGAGGGACCAAAACTGTCAAAAACTTAAAGTTATTTTAAATAAAACTCCTCCACCTAACTATCACTTCTCATTTATTACAAAACACCTAAAACCATCCTACGCCTAATAATCACTCAAGAATTCTGTGCTTTTGATCATCACTTTGTAAGTTGTTTCTTGTGTAAAACATGTTTCTAAGCAAAGGTTTTTAATTTCATTCAAATCCTACGGCTAAAACGTCTTTTACGCATGATTATGTGTTCTACGCATAAGCGTATGAACACACAATCATTGTGTGTATGTTTGGGGTAAAATGGATTGTCTCAAAACGTTTCTTACACATCAAGGATAACATTTTTACCATCAAAATCCACCCAGAAACTAAAATTGATGAGTTTTGAAAACTAGGGTTTATGAGTCGAATTGGGTGTTTTCAAATGTGAAGTGTTTTGGTCAAAAAGATTGTTGGGTTATGCTTATATGAAGTTGAATTGATTATATCCTTGCTCTAAAACTACCCATAAACACTGATTTATTCAGAAGATGAAATTAGGGTTTAAGGTTCATAAGTTTGGGTATTTTTGATTCACCATGAGTTAGATGTTATAACTTGGTCTATATGCTCATACAACATCTTAGAACTACCGTAACTGCTTGATGCAAATCCCATGGTTAGAAAACTTACGCGTAAGTCATAACCCTTAGGGTTTTGACCCACGCGTATGACTTTCACGCCAGAATCGGTTTATGAATGATTCATGCCATGTATTGTTGTTGAAATGAATATGTGTGCTAATATTGATGATTTGATAAATTTATTTCGTGATTGCTACACTTAGAATTCGTAATCAAGGTCATTTGATTATCTCACGATAAGGATTACCCTACGCGTAGTTATGTTACGCGAAGAAAATCCCACGCATAATGCCCACGCGTAAGGTTCTACAATGGACTACGCGTATCCCGTGAAGGATATGCGAACAATGACTCCACGCATAAGGTCAACTCTCACGAGTAACCTTACGCGTAAGGTTAATATATGCCACGCATAAGCTCCACGCATAAGGTCTCCTTTTCCCACGCGTAACATTTCTTACGCGAAGTTAGGATTCTACGCGTAAGTTTACGCCTAAGCATATATCATTCCCGCTCACGCATAACTTTGCCAAAACTACGCTTAACCTCGGATTGACCTTCATGATGAATTGTTACTTGTACAAACTTGTAAATAAACTAATCATATCATCACGAATCCAAAATGTCACTAATAAACTTAAATCGTCTCGATATGTTGTGAACAATAAGTGATAAAATAAACTTTAAAACTTAAAGTTAACTAACTCACGAAATATTTCACGATATCATTGAACTATTGAACATACAAGTGACTTAGGACTCAGAACAATCATTATCACTATACATTCAATAACTAGACAATAAGACCTTTCGTTGACTAACATTATGTCTTTCGATATGTTGGTTCTTTTGGCTAATGTTATTTCGCATCACGACATGGTCGAACAAATGAATGTGGATGCACCAAGTTCTCTCCATTGTCGATATCTATCCTCATGGCTATCCAATGAAGATAGGAAAGAATAACCTCCGTGTTGACTTTGACACCCTCACTTGCTCGAATCTTCATGTCTTATTGCTATTGATATTTCGAGGACTCATCCGTATCGTAACATGCTTACTCACTCGCAGAATCGCCCCGAGATCTACATCCAACAGCCTCGGAACACTATGGAAAGGGTCAAAGGACAAACCGCGCGACGGTGACTCGAATCACAAACAAGTCATCATTACACCGCAGACTTAAGGGTCGTTTCTCCTAATTCTCAAGTCGATCCAACCAAACTATATGCCTCACCGTCAAGAGCTCACTCTCCAATTCTTAATCGATATCGGTTATGACGAGGCTACAGGAGTAATCAACAAGCACTCTCACGTAGAGCTTAAGAGTATTCCTCAACCATGGAGAACACTCTACATGATCATCACCAAGTCTGCTTTCGGTCGTGACAATGCTATGAGCACCCTAAGCTCATGGAACTTCAAATATTCGGGCATTGGTCAACAAGAAACACATCGCTATCGAAGCTCGATTTGGGATGACATGATGTCATTTCTCAACAAACTTGGCTCAAAGATTCCCTACATCGATATACCAAATTGTTGATCCAAAGAGCACTTGGACTTCATCCCGACATTCCCAAGAGGCTCAATGACCCCGACAATCACGACATGTTGACGGAACCTATTCTATCTGTAAGAATCAAGGAAACATCAACAAAGAAACAAGGTGTTTGTCGCTGCGATTTTCTTCTAATCAAGATGTCGAAAGCTCGAATCGCATAAAAGGTATCCGAAGCAATCAAACAAGGCAAAGTTGGTCATCTCGACGAAAAATCTTCCGTACACTGTAAGGAGAACCGTAAAAGGAAGTCTTGGAAGTGTCACAAGTACAGATAGTCAAAGGAATGTTCCAAAGAAGAAACCTATTCCAAAGAGGAAACCCACCCCTAAGAAGAAAGTTCCTTCTCTCGAAGCCACTCCGATCCTTTCACTTGAACCGCAAAGACAGCTCGTGGACGAGGATTCGAGGCTACCGACACGTATGAAGAGATCACATTCTCTCAAAGCGCAAGGATGAAAATCCTCAGCACCAAAACCTCCAAGTCCTCAAACTATTAAAGGAAAAAGAAGACTCTCGCACTTGTACCTCGTGATGAAAGCTCAAGATGAAGAAGAGCAATTGGATCATGCATACAGAAGAAGTTTCACAAAGTCGACACCTTCAAAAGGTCAAGAATTTGCTAAAGATCAAATGGGTGGCCCGGAGGTTCAAGTGGTGTCGCCCACTCTAAACCATCTCCGATGCGGTTAATCAACCCGATAAGGGAGTGGTGCCACCACTCTTCGCAACAACAACAAACTATGGAGGACACTATTGAGTATGATTTTGAGAAACAGATAATCGAGAAAGAAAAATCTAAGGATGACGAGGATGATTATTCAAAGTTTCTTCTAGACAGTCCAACACACTCAAAGGAGAAAACCTCGAAACTCCTAAGGACATGAAGTCTCCTCATGTCTCCTCATCATCGGATTCTTCGTCTCATTCATCACAACCACCATCAACAAAGTCAACCGGATCATCATCCAAATCGTGAAGAAACCACCTAAATCTTGGATTTCTCGGCCTCATAAAAGATTGTGAAAATTGTCCAACTAGTCGAAAGAAGGACATACTTTACGTAAAAATGAATTGGTTTGTCGACCAAATTCAAGACTTACATGATGAGAAAGACAAGATGGAAAAGAAAGGAATTTGTTCAAGTTCATGAAGAGTCATCAAAAGGAGGAACTGAATGAAATGATTGAAGGTTACACTCAAAAGTACCTTCGTGATATCGCTCCTAAAGTCCAAAAGGAACCGGAGAAGTCGCAAGAGATCAAACCCACAAGTTTCTTCTCGACATCGCCCGGTGTGACTAGAGAAATATTTTCCGCACAACTCACCCCTAACATCGCCTCATTGGTTAAACATACAATGGCCAAAGAAGTCGATCTCTCGAACTGAAAGTTAATCGCTAAACTAGTGATGCAAATGTCAAAGCGATCCGAACGCTTACTCGGATGAAGCTAAATTTTTCAAGGTCTACTTGCTTTTCAACTCGTTCATCATGCAAGGAGTCACCGATCAACCCAAACGCCAAGAGATGACGATGATAAGGATAAGGACTCGCACCTAAACGCCGTAAGGGCCGGTCAATCTACATCTATGCCACCTCCTCCACCACGGACTTCTTCTCAACATAAGTCTCCTCCACCTCGGTCTTCATCGATAAACCTCGGACGATTCCGAGTTACCACCCCGACTCATAAACCGGTGATTACTTTGAGTATACGGGTGGTGACGATGAAGAGGTCCTTGAGCCCCGACAACAACCCACCTCACCCAAACAAGTGCAGAAACCAGATCATCATCAAAGCCTTCCAAAAGAAGAAGCAGACGACTCACCCGAGTCGTATCATGGCTAGATGACGATAAAACCAAGAGTTTGAATGGTTCTCCACACTTGTCAATCAAACTCCCTACCCCGATGAAGGTCAAGAATTGGTAGATGGTTCAACAATGGAGCATGCAAAATGTTGCAAGAAAAGTTCCATGTGAAGAAAATGACAAAATCAATTGAAGCGAATCAAGAATGAAGCTTTTCAACTATGGAAAGACACCGAAAGCGCCTCGAGGTCGAATATCATCTTGAGAACATCGCCGAGCTATGTCTAACAACATGGATTGGCTCAATCCGAAGCAAACATTGACTTCACACAAAGGGACAACCTCCATACTACACCGATCGACCAAACCTCTACCGACCATTGGCCAAGCAGACGAACCAAGGATTCCTTCCGATATTTCTTCAACAAAGACCGAATTTCTTCTCCATGGTGGCGATGGTTCGAGAAAATACACTACATCATTGACTCTTCCATTCCCGTGCCATTTACTCTAATCGCATAGCTATCGAGGAACGCAACTCACTTGTTTTTCGACAACGCAAGCATACGACCAAGATGCATTGTATGGGATTCATCATTGGCCCGAACGTCAAGAATCTACTACAAGTCGCTCGGTTTCAAGTCTCAACATGAAGTGTATAGCTCAAGGACATCGTGGCCATCAAACACATTGATCTCAAGTCTAAGTGGGACTACACATTCTTAAAGAATATCATAGTCAAACGACAAGATGAACAGACTATGGATTCTCCGAAGTCGACTTTGAGAACTTGTCCTCAACGACATCAAGACATGTATCTTGCCAAAGCATGTGGTCGTATGAGACAATTCTCGATCAAGTTCAACGTGAATTTATCAAGTCGGTTCTCATCTTCATTAGACGATCGTGATCAAAGAACGGTCGAAGATATCCGGATGGTCGTTGAATCATATCGTAAACGTAAACTTCACTCCACCACGCCTTGATCTTCCCGACATCAACCAGCTTAAACAACTCACGCCATCAAGAAACCTTTCGGCGTTGTTTACCGCAGTGAACTTCAAGAAACCGCTTAATGGCGTGTAGTGAGCTCCACAAATTGGGGATCATACCTTGAAGATGGTTAGGGATGGATTGGCATATGATTGAAGGATATACGCATGAAAGTTGGGAATCCTAAGCTACCGGAATTCTCGTGAAAGGAGGGATGTGAGACGATCATCACCTTGATTGATGAACGGTTGTTCGAAGGGATCGCCCACGATTGGAAAGCTATGTTGGTGGTCGACTCAGAGGAACATCATCGGCTTTCAACGCCCTGCGCTCACGGGAATATCACCGCACTTCCGGTACCCTTAAATGGTTTCCTTCTTATAATTTTGGATGTATGATTATATATGTGAATGGCTTGTGCACACATAACAAATGTACAACCCGTAATTGTCAAGAAAGGACCCCGTGGTACGCCTCGGTGCCACAATCCTTATAAAAGGAGCGAAAGCTTCTTATTTTTGAGTAAAACCTATCAAACCTTTCACTTTTCAAGGTTTTGCTCAAAAGACAAGTACTTCCCATAAGATTTTCAAAACCTCAACCGCTTATATCACTAATTGAGGGGAGTATTTGATGAAAACTTTGTTCACAAATTGTTCACAAGTGGTCACTCTTCCCGCAACACTCAAAATGGTCATATTTATTCTCAAACCGCTCAAAAATAACATTTTATATGCCATTTTGAGGGGAGAAAATTGTGTGATAAGAAATATGTTGTACAAAATGCAAATGAATCTGTGTACCTCGGACTTAACCAACGAATTGACGGTACTAAACTGTTTGTAACTCGAAAAGACTTGTCCGGACGGGTAATAATTTCAAGCTAGTTCGCTAGTGATGTAAACGTGTCTCGCAAAGGACTTGTCCGAGTAGAAAGTACCATTCGAGAAACTTTTGATAGACATGAACTCGACGGGTTTGACAACCTTCCAAGGTTTGTCTACACCTTCAAGGTAGTTATTAGAGCTAGTTGTCACCTAAAAGTCGACAATATATCTCTTTAACTATTCAACGAACCGTGTCTCGCGGAGATTGTCTATCTTTAGTGGATCAATTCAAAAGTGCGTGCTCTTTCCTCACCGTGCATTTAACCATTAAAACTATTAAGCACATGTGGAGGGGAGTATTTATGCAAAACTTATCTCTCATCGTGGTTCAAACATGTTTTCATTTACAAACCCTTTGAGAGATATTTTAACTTACAATGGTTATAATGGCAAACATAGGTTAGTCATGGAGTTATAAGGTGACTAAGGTTAGGAATAACTGTCCTATGATCCGCCAGAGTCGGAGGGATCTACCCAAGGACACTACCATTAGTTAGTGTTAGAAGTCCTTAGGAATGATTATAAAAGGAGAAAATGAGAATCGGAGAAAGAAGGAGTTGAAGAATCAAAAGAAATGTAAAGTAAAGGGTGAAAAGAAATAGCCCTCCGATTATTCAACTTAGGCGCATAACGGGTTCAATTCATATACTACTTGGTTGTCACTTAGTGACACGGTATTGAAGATTAAAAGTCGTCATGGACCCAAAGGACGCATGCACTAAACCTTCTTAGCCACTCAAGTTTCTCTCAATGTAAGCTTGTTTCATTCTCACAGGAACCCTACATAATCTATTGGCTTTCTCTTAGAGATCGCCGGTATTGAAGAAGGAGACCTCTCCCTTGTCTCCGCCAGAAAACCAAAACGCACTATTGAGTCTAGAGCCACGAGATTCATCAAAAGATCTCTTAGGTACACTTGACATTTAATCACTTGATGATCAACAAATAAGATCATCGATGGTTCATATCGAGTCCTTCATGATCTTAGCAACTGTCGAGAACATTTATGAGAGGTTCACATCCGTGATCCTCGTGATTGAATGGAAACTCCGCCGTGGTCAACATCAAACAGCCCCGACAAAGAAGTCACCGGTAACTCCCCGTGGATTACGCGGAGTGTGTCTCAAACGGTCTACATCGTGAGGTGATGCTTCGTGTACCTCAACGACTATCTCGAATCAGATGTACTTTGTACATCGCGTTATCTCACTTGTGGGACTCCAGTTCAGAACGGCCTTTGTAAGAATTAGAGTTGTGTTTTCACACTATGTCGTTAACACTCTCAAGTTCAAACTTGTAAGTGCCGGAAACCGCTTATTACTAACCGCTTGAAATGTTTTCTTCTTATGGAAGCTCGAGCGGGATGATCGTGTCGATTCTTCTCATGCTCACGCCAACATCATCACTAATGGAAGTTCTATTCAAAAGCAACACAACCGTCGAATGATTCTTCATCAAATCAAAGAATCTACAAAGTCAAAGACTTAAAGAACTTCATCAAGATTGAATTCCAACGTCAAAGAGCGTGTGAGCATGTTGAAGAATGACGTGGAGACACCGGAGCAACAAGGCACACGAGGCGCATCGATGCGCATAACAACATACTATCACTTTCACCACAAAGAACAATGATCAAAGAACAAAGTTAAAGATGACGTCAAAGCATAACCGCTCAAAGATAACGATCTCTACACCGGGAGATTGTTCGAATCAAGACAATTCCTCTCACAAGAAAGAAGAATGTCGAAGACGTCACGACTACTATTACATCAACACCTTCACCGCTTACATTCATATATACTTGAGGGGAGATTGTTGGAATCACTCCTAAACAAGATTTCAAGTATTTATATTTCATATGTAATAGGTAGCTTTATTATGGCCTTTATGTTTGTTTAAGGTCAAGCTTATGTAGAAGGCCCATAAGCTTGATCCAAGCCCAATAAGGAATAGGGAAGGAGAGGAGTGTTGCCCTAGCTCCTTGCCTATATAAACTCTTGTAAACCCTCATTTGAGGGTTGGTTGTTCAAGTTATTCTTCATTCTCTTGTTCATACCGGTCATATCTGTGTGTGTGCTTAACCGCCTTCATCTCTTCTCTTATAAGCTTGTGTTGTAAAACTTGTGACCTAACGGGAAGATTATTTTTATCGAAATGTGTGTGTTGTGATTACTCTACTTGTTCATCCGCCTAATTATTGTGTTATCTCTTAGGTTTTATTCTCTTATAAGCTTGTGTTGTAAAACTAGTGACCTAACAAAGAGGGTTTGGAACCGTAAAATACCGTACAAGACGACCTTGGTTTGGTTTAGGTTTTTACTCCAAAAGACTACACACTGAAAACTAAAAAATTCGGATTCTATATATAAGATTACATATGCGACGGCGTCTGATTCGCTCCAAACGGTCTATCTTTTATTAGTCAACCACTTGTGAATGGTCAACCATAAAAGTCAAATAGCTCAGAACAAAATGCAATTAAGTCCAGAGGAGTTTAGTGTTTCCCCGGGTCGTTAAGTCCCAACGAGGTGTGAATACTGTAATAGAACGAATTCGTGATCGGGTGAATATTGAACAGGAAAAGGTTATGATTGATTACACTAAGGAATTAAATCTATTTAAGACTGTGAAGTCATTTTAATTCTATATTTAAAAACGATTAACGATTAAAACCTAAAGCGCGTATGTTTAAATTAAAAACTACGTAACGTACAAAAGAAAATGTGAAATTGAAACAAGATTAATCCTAAAAATATAAAATGAAATTTTTACAAACCTAATGATAAGATAAAATTTTGAGAAAAGAAAATTATTTTATGACTATTTATTTAATTATTATTAATTAAAAACTATTTTTAACTATTTAATAATACCCTAAAATATAAGAAAATATGAAATAAAGCTAGAAAAGTGAAATTATGACTTAGAAAAATCTAAAATAACTAAAGAGAATTTTCAAAACTAATTTTGTATTTCTCGATGATTTTCTATTTTCTACAAATTTAAAACTATTTTAAACTAATTAAATGGCTAAAATTATAAATTTAACTAGGAAAATCTGGAAAAATTATTTTTTGCTTTTTATATTTATCTTAATCTATGAAAATTGAAAACTTATTTTTTGAAGCTTTTCGATTTATTTGTATTAAAAGCTATTTAAAAAGTCTTAAAAACTGATTTAAAATAAGAAAAATAGCAAACAGTGATAAAATATTATTATAAATCTACGAAAAATAATAGAAGTGATGCAGGTGTGCAAGAACTGAAGCTGATGTGAAAAGTGCTTAAAAATAAGCACTTAAAAATAAGCTATAAGCTACCTAAGTGCACCAACTTATCACAGAAGCTAGAGTATGCTAAAATTACTTAAAACCAACCTATTCCAACTATCCTAAACCTCTAAAAAGCAATCTACAATGATATGATTCTATTTAAGCACTAGTGCCAAACAACCCTAACTGGCTTACTTTGAGCTTAACCACGGCTTATCAAGAGAGCTTATGGGAAACCGAAATGAGGGACTCTTAACAACCAACCAAAGACTTTATGTACCAAATTTCAGCCCATAACAAGCTATAATGAAGCTTGTAGAGGACACACGAAGTTGCATGTACACAACTCAGTGTATGCTGAGTTTGAACAGGGGAAAACCAGCTTATTGAGCATCTATTTAAGAGCTTATAGAAGTTCCCAAAATTTCAAAAAAAATCAGATTCTGAAATTTGACCAACTGAACTTATTAAACCCAAAATTTCAACTGATTTGAACTAAAAACGAATCTGTGAAAATTCCACAAAGTTTGGCAAAAATCACTTTTTCACTTTTTGACTTTTGAGATGGAAATGAAACTTTGACTAAAATGAGATTTGATTCTAATTTCTCAACTGAAAATGATGAAATAAGCTATAATAAAGCTAAATTAAACTACTCCTATGAATTCCAAACACAATTCAAGCTTATGATTTCTAAAATCCTAACTGATATTAACACTAAGAGTGATCTAAGCTTATTTTGACTTATAGTGGAATAGAGTGCAAATAGTAAACTGTTTTGAATCTATAATACCTAGATAAAGCTTAAGCAACTGAACTTAACCACTAACAACACCTTAAACTCAGATAATCTACTGAATCCAAACACCCCTTTTTGAGGCTGTTTTGAGCTTTTGCACACCAAACCAATGATTCAGCCCAAGACATCTTAGAAATGACCTATACTAACTATTTTGAGACTGATTTGACACAACTTCACAATTTCTAACTCCTTTTTATAAACATGAGCTTAAATGCATTATGTGGCTAATTTTCAGCAGTTAAAACAGAAAATGAGAAAACTAGATAATAACTACTCTAATAAGCTAGCATATGATAAAAACAAGCTAATAAGACAAAGAATAAATTAACTCTAATGATTTTTAACAACTAAACTAGAAATGAAAATTTTAAGAAAATGCTTACAGTAAGCGCATCCAAGCATAAAGCGAGAACCAAGAACCAAAATACAACCTATAGCTTCCCAAGAAGCTTCTAAACCAAGGGCAATCCGAATATCTGTTGCTCATGCTTCTTCTTTATTCAATCGATTTTTTTATTTTATGGCTATTTATTTGTATTTTGATATTTTTAGTTAAACTGTTTTCTTGCTTTCAAAGCATATAAAAGATTATAAGTAATTAAAATGAGCTTGAAGAAACATGAAACTACAACATTTGACAGTATTAAGTGGACTTGTCAAATTCACTCAAAATTGCTAAAACTGAAATCAAACTTGTTAACTGAAATTAATACTTGGAATAGGATTAGATTACATTAAAAAAACTTTAACAATACAACTTGGAAGCTGAAAAAAATACACTGGAATTTAAATTACACTACCTACGACATGTAAAAAGCTAAACTACTCTCCTTCTCTTCTCTGAGCTTCTTTTCTTTCTTTATAGAGTCATTTTAGGTTATCCTTGACTTTCTGAACCTTTCCCACTTCTAATCATAGCCATTGAATGCGCTGAATCAATCCTGGCCATCAAAATTCAATTTGGCGCCAAAAATATCTCATGGTTGCTTGGAGCAATTTCAGTGCAATTAATGCACTTTGGTATGTTGTGGAGGTGGAGGGGACAAGGGCTGAGAGCAGGTAGCAAGTGGTGGTGAAACCATGGAGGTGGAGGGCGGTTTCTGGTTTGGCGGGTATGTGAGGTAGGAGAAAATGAAGGGTGGGTTTGACTGGTTTTGTTGACCAAGGGCTGGGCTTTTGTTTTGGGCTGGTTTAATAATACAAGAGGGGTCCTTTTGGTTTGTAGCTTATAAATCACAAGGACCATATTTGTAATTTTCTGAAAATGAAGGGTTGAAACTGTAAATTCCCAAAAGTTATCAAAAGGGTGAATTTTGCCAAGTTTTATTAGTACAAGGACCATGAAAGATAATTTTCCATTTTTAAACTTCCAAGGACTATTTTTGCCAATTTTGAAACTTGAAGGACCAAACTTGTAAATTCTCCAAACTTTTTACCCAAGGATCATTTTTGATAAATTTTGATTTTGAAAGGACTTGGGTTGACTTTTATTCCAATTTAAACCTTGAGGACTAATTACGCCAATTTGTGAAACTTCAGGGACTGAAAATGACAATTATATGAACTTTGCTTGTTTTTCATTGTTTTCAATCTTTTGTGTCTCGAATCACATAAAACACATTCCAATGATATTTGTAGTATTTTATGACTTTTCAAAGTGTTTTGGCGGTTTTGTAGTTTAAATGGAACAAAATGATGAGTATTTAGACACTCATCAATCCCCACACTAAACTATTGCTAGTCTCTAGCAATCTTTTGAGAAAACTTAATGGATTTGAATCTCTTTACCAAAAGCCATTACTTCGAGTAGCCAATTGTTTCGAGTTCAAGTAAGAACCTTGGTACAATGATAACCAAATGATTTTGAGCAAATCACCGACTTTCAACGGTTTTGATTTGTCTTTACGAGCCGTTTGCTTCGGACTAGCCAACTCTTAGATAAAATATCTTTGGTGAGTCGATTACCAATTATGGTTTTCAACCGCCTTTACCACAAGCCATAAACTTGCGGGCTAGCCAACTCTTCACTAATTAAAGATATGGTGAGTTGAACACCATACAATTTTGGGCAAATTGCAAGCCGTCAACGGATTTGAGATATCTTTACCAAGAGCCGTTTGCTCTGGATTAGCCAATCCTTTTGTTTATTAGACATGGCGGATCGATAACCATAAGTCGAGTAAGTGCAAAACACTTACTCCAAAAAAAAAAATTTGTCCAAAATGGGGAATTGGGTGGTATAATTACATGATAAAATTAGTGAGAATTCCCCACACTAGAAATGAATATTGTCCTCAATATTCAAAGTACCGCGGTTATGCGAAACTTAGAACGTAAAGGGAAATATTACGGCCACTATTTTATTTTTGTTATATACACACTTTTTTTTTTTTTTACTTGAAACTTATATACAACAATGGGCAACTCCCACACTAGGGTGGTACACACGGTGAAAACCCATGTTTAACTCATCGTTTTTGATTACCGAGTCGCTAGCTTGACTCGACCCCAATTAATTTGTTCATGGGAAGTAAGTGGAAGAGACAATCTCCATCGGACTTTCATTCAAGATGTTTGTATAAACATTGAAGCACGTGAAAGTTCCACACCGATGAGGTATACATAGACTGGCTCACAAATGATAAATGAAAATGCCGGGTCAAAATAATGTCTTCATTCCGAAGGAGTGAAGAACAGGAGAAGCCACGGATAGGTGAAGAAGAGAAAGAAAGTCATGATAAAAATCTTGACTAACTCATCATCATCGGAAGGAGAATTCATGATTTACGGATCATGAATCTCATCATTTAAGCTCAATTGGTCTAGACATATCCGGGTGTGTTTAGATCAAAGTAGAAGTTATCATACTCCGGTGGAGATATGATATGAGTGAGTTCACGGAGAACTCCTCAAAGGCGAATGATTCATATTCGGGATTGATTTGAGTGAGTTCACCGGGAACTCCTCAAAAGTGAATGATTCATAATCGGGAGAGAATTATGAGAATGAGAAGTGGTAATACCACTAATCTTCTCTCCCATATGATCAAACTTGAGCGTTTGCAATTCGAATAGAATCATCGAACAAAGTTCACTATCCTCAAAGGGATAGGATATGAAGTAGGCTTTTCATTAAAAGCCTCGATTCGAAATGAGAAGATTAACATTCAATAATGTAAGACGAAGAGCTTCGTCTTGGATTATTTCTTCATCATTCTCTTCTCCTAATCGACAAGCTCGAAGGTAATTCCCCACATAACTTATGTCTCCACAAGATAAAGAATAGTCCTCATCGAATCGAGAACATCTCAATATGATCATTTTGGAAGACAAGAGGAGGAGGATATCACACACATGATCAAGAATTCCTGTGACTCTCTTGGAATTGGGACAAGGTTCTCAACACTAGACTTTATGAATTCGTCCGATTCCTTTTCGTGAACAGTGTCAAGATGCTCGCCCCCATGCTCGGAGAGTGAGTGTGAACCTCGGGTGTGATAACAATGATCGAGGGAGTTGAGAAGGACTAGTATACATATGTTTTACAATTTCCATTTTCTTACGCTAGTAATTCCATCATAGTCTTTTCTCCACGATTTTTATGGAAGGAATTTCAACCGATGAACTTGATGAACACTGTACAAAATTGACGAATATCAAGGGTATCTTCATCATCATTGTCATCGAGAATGAAAGCGGAATCGAGAGCTAGATTTGGATGCTTTTGTATTTCAATTAATTCCTAATAGAGTTTTCACCGGCAACTGGGAATCTAATTTAGCGACCGCTCTTGACTAACAATTCTTCCATGGATTTTTGATTTGGATTATCTTGGGAATGTTTACATTCCTTCAAATCTTCACTAAATCCAAAGATCAAGGAGAAGATTTTGAGGAAGTGGCTTAGGTTGAGGTGGTGCACGATTCATTTGGTCTTGTAGAGGTTGGTCATGATCGAAGAGTCGTAATTGTTACAAGGAAATGGATTCCTTGTTTGACAATCGAGCTAAAGTGTGGACCTCCACAGTACTCACAACAAAATGATTGTTGTGGTGGTGATGTGAATAATATGGAATTTGGTCATTTCAAAGTCCCGAGTGTTACCAAAACTGTTCATAGACAAACGTGTTCCGGTTTGACACTCAAGTTCTTGATGAGGACCTCCACAAAATTCACATGAATATGCGAATCTCATGATGTGGTAGGCGATGGAATAAATCGATCGTGACATGGTAAGAACGGGGATCTTGGTTATATGCGGACCCATTTCGACTCTACCATGCTAAAACCGAGACAATTATCATCATTATGAGGGCCACCACATCATTGACAACCAAGAAGGTGAGGATAAGACATAGAAAGAATCAAAGGGTTCCAGAGGGTAAGAAATGAAGAATCAAAAGGGTAAGAGGGTAAAGAGGAATATTTTTGGTATCTTTGAAAAACATTTTGTAAAAATAAGAAAGAAAATCTTTTTGGGTTTTTGTGTTTGTTAAAAAATGATTTTAAAATGTTTTCGGGAACCGTTTTGTTTTTATATGATAATAATAAGAAAATATGAACAAGGATGGTAAATATACAATGGATGTATATTCAACAATCACTGATGCTTCAAATTCGAAGTACGCAACACATCTCCCCGGCAGCGGCGCCAAATTTTGATTTGCTCCAAACGGTCTATCTTTTATTAGTCAACCACTTGTGAATGGTCAACCATAAAAGTCAAATAGCTCAGAACAAAATGCAATTAAGTCCAGAGGAGTTTAGTGTTTCTCCGGGTCGTTAAGTCCCAACGAGGTGTGAATACTGTAATAGAACGAATTCGTGATCGGGTGAATATTGAACAGGAAAAGGTTATGATTGATTACACTAAGGAAATTAAATCTATTTAAGACTTTGAAGTCATTTTAATTCTATATTTAAAAATGATTAACGATTAAAACCTAAAGCGCGTATGTTTAAATTAAAAACTACGTAACGTACAAAAGAAAATGTGAAATTGAAACAGTATTAATCCTAAAAATATAAAAATGAAATTTTTACAAACCTAATGATAAGATAAAATTTTGAGAAAAAGAAAATTGTTTTTATGACTATTTATTTAATTATTATTAATTAAAAACTATTTTAACTATTTAATAATACCCTAAAATATAAGAAAATATGAAATAAAGCTAGAAAAGTGAAATTATGACTTATAAAAATCTAAAATAACTAAAGAGAATTTTAAAACTAATTTTGTATTTTTCGATGATTTTCTATTTTCTACAAATTTAAAACTATTTTAAACTAATTAAATGGCTAAAATTATAAATTTAACTAGGAAAATCTGGAAAAATTATTTTTTGCTTTTATATTTATCTTAATCTATGAAAATTGAAAACTTATTTTTTGAAGCTTTTACGATTTATTTGTATTAAAAGCTATTTAAAAGTCTTAAAAGCGATTTAAAATAAGAAAAATAGCAAGCAGTGATGAAAAATTATGAAAATTCAGGAAAATTCTAAAATATTATTATAAATCTACGAAAAATAATAGAAGTGATTCGGTGTGCAAGAGCTGAAGGCGATGTGAAAAGTGCTTAAAATAAGCACTTAAAATAAGCTATAAGCTACCTAAGTGCACCAACTTATCACGAAGCTAGAGTATGCTAAAATTACTTAAAACCAACCTATTCCAACTATCCTAAACCTCTAAAAGCAATCTACAATGATATGATTCTATTTAAGCACTAGTGCCAAACAACCTAGCGGCTTACTTTGAGCTTAACCATCGGCTTATCAAGTGAGCTTATGGGAAGCGGAAATGAGGACTCTTACCAACCAACCAAAGACTTTATGTACCAAATTTCAGCCCATAACAAGCTATAATGAAGCTTGTAGAGGACACGCAAGTTGCATGTACACAACTCGGTGTATCTTGAGTTTGAGCAGGAAAACCGACTTATTGAGCGACTATTTAAGAGCTTATAGAAGTTCCCAAAATTCAACAAAAATCGATTCGAAATTTGACCAACTGAACTTATTAAACCGAAAATTTCAACTGATTTGAACTAAAAACGAATCTGTGAAAATTCCACAAAGTTTGGCAAAAATCACTTTTTCACTTTTTGACTTTTGAGATGTGTTGTAATATTTAATTTGACGTTAATAATTTGGGATTTACATCAAGGTGGTAGGTAAGCGGGCAACAAGCTGCGCCGCCACCCCTTTCTGAATAGCAAACCCTATTCTACTGAAAACATAATTGTGACCCCTCGGGGCCGATATATTGCTGCGAACAATCTTACGAATAAGCTATAATAAAGCTAAATTAAACTACTCCTATGAATTCCAAACACAATTCAAGCTTATGATTTCTAAAATCCTAACTGATATTAACACTAAGAGTGATCTAAGCTTATTTTGACTTATAGTGGAATAGAGTGCAAATAGTAAACTGTTTTGAATCTATAATACCTAGATAAAGCTTAAGCAACTGAACTTAACCACTAACAACACCTTAAACTCAGATAATCTACTGAATCCAAACACCCCTTTTTGAGGCTGTTTTGAGCTTTTGCACACCAAACCAATGATTCAGCCCAAGACATCTTAGAAATGACCTATACTAACTATTTTGAGACTGATTTGACACAACTTCACAATTTCTAACTCCTTTTTATAAACATGAGCTCAAATGCATTATGTGGCTAATTTTCAGCAGTTAAAACAGAAAATGAGAAAACTAGATAATAACTACTCTAATAAGCTAGCATATGATAAAAACAAGCTAATAAGACAGCAATAAATTAACTCTAACAGATTTTTAACAACTAAACTAGAAATGAAAATTTTTAAGAAAATGCTTACAGAACTGCATCCAAGCATAAAACTGAGAACCAAGAACCAAAAATACAACCTATAGCTTCCCAAGAAGCTTCTAAACCAAGGGCAATCCGAATATCTGTTGCTCCATGCTTCTTCTTTATTCAAGCGATTTTTTATTTTATGGCTATTTATTTGTATTTTTGATATTTTTAGTTAAAGCTGGTTTTCTTGCTTTCAAAGCATATAAAAGATTATAAGTAATTAAAATGAGCTTGAAGAAACATGAAACTACAACATTTGACGATATTAAGTGGACTTGTCAAATTCACTCAAAATTGCTAAAGCGAAATCAAACTTGTTAGCGAAATTAATACTTGGAATAGGATTAGATTACATTAAAAACTTTAACAATACAACTTGGAAGTCGAAAAAATACACTGGAATTTAAATTACACTACCTACGACATGTAAAAGCTAAACTACTCTCCTTCTCTTCTCTCGAGCTTCTTTTCTTTCTTTATAGAGTCATTTAGGTTATCCTTGACTTTTCGAACCTTTCCCACTTCTAATCATAGCCATTGAATCTGTTGAATCAATCCCGCCATCAAAATTCAATTTGGCGCCAAAATATCTCATGGTTGCTTGGAGCAATTTGATTGCAATTAATGCACTTTGGTATGTTGTGGAGGTGGAGGGACAAGACGAGAGCAGTAGCAAGTGGTGGTGAAACCATGGAGGTGGAGGCGGTTTCGGTTTTGGCGGGTATGTGAGGTAGGAGAAAATGAAGGGTGGGTTTGATTGGTTTTGTTGACCAAGGGTGGGCTTTTGTTTTGAAATTTGGTTTAATAATACAAGAGGGTCCTTTTGGTTTGTAGCTTATAAATCACAAGGACCATATTTGTAATTTTACGAAAATGAAGGGTTGAAGCGTAAATTTCAAAAGTTATCAAAGGGTGAATTTTGCCAAGTTTTATTAGTACAAGGACCATGAAAGATAATTTTCCATTTTAAACTTCCGAGGACTATTTTGCCAATTTTGAAACTTGAAGGACCAAACTTGTAAATTCTCCAAACTTTTTACCCAAGGATCATTTTTGATAAATTTTGATTTTGAAAGGACTTGGGTTGACTTTTATTCCAATTTAAACCTTCAGGGACTAATTCTGCCAATTTGTGAAACTTCAGGGACTGAAAATGAAAATTATGTGAACTTTGCTTGTTTTTCACCTGTTTTCAATCTTTTTGTGTCTGAATCACATAAAAACACATTCCAATGATATTTGTAGTATTTTATGACTTTTCAAAGTGTTTTTGGCAGTTTTTGTAGTTTAAATGGGAACAAAATGATGAGTATTTAGACACTCATCAGCGTCACCCTTTGATTTGTGACGCCGTCGGGTCGCCGTTATTAGGGTTTCGTCTTGGCCATGTTAGTCTTGCGACGGCGTCACCTTATGCTTGTGACGCCGTCCCTTCGATCTCGGCGCCGTCTGGATCAAATCTAGGCCGTGCGAGTTGCGACGACCTACTTTTTCAAAGCGACACCGTCACTTGTAAATAAGCAATTTGGCTCTTGAGCCATCACAAAAGTGATCGACGGCGTCGCAGTAACACTGTTGTCCCCTTGGTTTTAGCGACTGAGTGTCTCGATTCTTGACTTTGGCCATTTTCTTCGTATATTCGCGCCTTTTCGTCCGAATAAGTGTCATTCCGACATTTTGCCTTCAAGATACCTAAAAGTGAAAAGGAACAATATTAAGTAATAACGGATAAAAAGTGATCAAATAAGGGCTTAAACGACCCTCAAAAGGTACATTTAAAACCTTATCAAATATTCTTACACTTGGTATTTGCTTGTCCTCAAGCAAATGTGCTTTTAGCCAATTAATTTATAAGTTAGGGTCATGAAGCATTGGTTTAGAACAATCCACAACACATATAAGCCACGCAAAAGTCATAACAAGCACGGAAATTACATACTAGCACCTCAATAGGGTGTTTGGATACTCACATCTCCCGGGTGTATATGAAATATAACAAGTTAGAAATGGAAGATAAACACTCATTAACCGGTCCTAGTACATAGATTACCATAGGCTTGAGAGTAGATCAAACCTCCATCGCTTTGGCATAAGCACCTTGGAAAGACTATCAAAGAGGTCTTTTAAAGGGTTGTAATGTTAGGCTTACGGTAGGGAAACAAAGGGTTTGGTGGGATAGGCTATTTAGTGGTGGCAAGTCAAAAATCTTTATGTTACAAGCATGCGAAGAATGCCGTTGCTAAGCCAAGACTCGACACTCTAGACATAACTGAAACAAACAAACATAATTTAAAGATAGATGTGGGATGGTAGCCCGTATTTTTTTTGAACACTCTATTTTTTTTTTTTTTTTTTTCTATTTCTTTTTTCGATTTTTTTTTCATACACTTTTACTCTACCATCCTCTATGATAACATCAAAATGATAGGGATTTATAGGCACATCCCTACACTTGAGTTTTTATTACTCTAACACTAATTTGACCCGAATTGAAAAGATCAAAACATTTGGAGTACATTATTACTCAAATAAAGGGAATTTGAATTTAACGTTCCCTTCCCGTCATTTCATAAACTTTAACTTTTCCCATGAGTCCCAATCGTCCCAAAACTTTGTACAAAGGATATGACTCGACTTAGCAACTTATGCAAGCGACTAGATAATTGAACTAAAGGTTTAGTGTGATAACAATAATGCACTAAAAGTGAGTGCATACAAGGTAGGCTAAGGCGATTTGGGTGTACATTTGGGGGTGGGGTGTAAACAATGCTCTTCATTGATATTCCGGAAAACCGAAACATCACGAGAACCGTGAAAAGGATAGGCTCTGAGGGGTTAACTAGGGGTATCGTGTACTAAAGATGAGTACAACGCAAAGGTGTGGGGGAATTACTCAACCGATGTGGAAGAAGTAATTATATTACGGTTATCAAACAAGGGTTATCCTAATGCCTCTTATCATTTAGTTATTCCTAACTACACAAGTGTAATCTTACTAGCAATCTCGGGATGCATCACAAAACAAGTTCTAGAATCTATTATACTACCGGTTCACACACTAAGCATTAAAGATGAATGCTTTAATTCCTACTAATCTAAGGGTGATCCTCACATTTTGGGTGGAATTTAAGTGGTAAAGGGTTTTTGTGCTAGTCATATAATTTCCTATCCATGAGACGCTTGATTAAGACTAATGGCCCACTCCTATATGTCATGAAAAATTTTAAATTTGGTGCCAAAATTACTCTAACTGACATTTTCTCATGGTTTATTACACAAATGCAATTGGACAAAGCACATAGTCAAGGATAAGCATAGTTTCAAAGTTCCGTTTTATTTTCCCTCCTACACTTAAAGCGAACATTGTCCCGATGTTCCCGAAAGTATCAAAGTTATGATAATGGAAGGTAATAAAGATGAAAGAAACTAGTACTCCCCGATTAGCTCGGTAGCATCCGTGTAAAGTGGTGGTTACATCTTTCTTCAAGAAGAACGTTTGCGTGAAAAGCTCCTTCTCATCTTATGTATCTCCTTCTTGATAAATTAAACCTCGATTTCTCCGAACCACCTCTTTTATTTCTCCGTCACACTTATCAACCGCTTGCGAGCGGTCAACCGTAACGAGATGATAAAAGGCGGCGGCCGGGAGAAAATAAGTTTACCAAGGATTAAAAATATCCTTGGATCGTTTATGTCACGGTGAGGCGTGATATTACGGTACAATGACTTGTGAATTGTTGAAAATAATATTAATATAAGAAAAGCAGAATCGATTGACTAACACTAGGAATGTGAATAGTAATAGCTCACATCGCACTCGTTGTTAAAAGCGCACAATCGAAACCTAAAAATAATAAAAGATATACAAGCGTCGTTTAACTAAAGCGTAAGCGTATAAAAACAAATCGATTATAACTATAGAAGGGATTTGCATGTCTTAGCGACTTAAATGCAAATTAAAAGAGATTAAAAAGTTAAAATCTATTAAATAAACGCTATCACTATTTTTACAGATCGATGAACGTTTATGATTTTATAAAATAAAATGACTTAAATAAACTATTTTAACTAAAACGTAAACTTAAGTTACTTAAAAACGTTATTTAAAACGGAAACGAGCGTTATTTACGAAAATGGCGCTGGAGCGCAAAATAAAACGTAAAATTTATGAAATAAAAGGCCTACGAATGTGAAACTAATTTTCTTACATACTATTTGATAAAAGAAAATTTTACAAAAAAGAATTATATTTTTTTGACTTTTATATTTTTTATTATGATTTAAATAAGTTTTTACACTAATTAAATGTTTAAAAATATTAAAACTAATTAGAAAAATCTGAAAATTTTACAGAAAATACTTTATACTAATACTAAGATAAGAAAAATACAAAACTTGAAAAAGCTATTATAAATAAGCTCGAAATAAGCTAATTACTATGTATAAGCTAAACTGACCAAAGAGTATATAAGTATTAAATTGTGCATAATGTGACCAGTCAAAGACCCAAGGGCAATTGGCATCCAGGTACACACTAACGCGCTCAAAAAGGGGGAGGTCTCAGGTTCGAGCCTGCCTACCCCCTTTTTGCAAAACATTTTATTTTTGATTTTTTTCTTTTTACAAAACTACTTATTAAGCTAAAATATGGAGTTTTAACAAAAACAATTTTTTCAAAACTTGGAAATAAGCTCTGTGGGAGCTTATTTCCATGACAGATGGCTTAATAGCCTTAAATTTCCACATAGAAGCTAGGACTTGTAGCAAAAGCTTGTTTTTGGCTTTTCTGCTTTTATGAAACTAAATATAAACAGATAATATACATATAAGATGAAAATAGAACTATACAAACAAAGATATAAGCAATTTATGAGCTTATGAATCATTCGATTGAGCTTATGGGCTCACGGTGGACTCATAAGCTCAAAATAAGCTTGAAAAAGCTATCTGATGTAAACCAAAGGCAAAATTATATTTGTACAAGTATAATGGACTATTATATATAAGCTTGTACTTTGGAATTGGCAAATAAGCTTGAAATAAGCAAATAAGCACTTCTACGATGCACTCGGCCCAAACACCCCGCAACTAATTAGAGTGGCCATTTAAGCTTAGGAAATAAGTGAAAAAGCCAAACTAAAATTGGAGTATCAAGTCGAGGTGGTTGGCTTTCCAAAGCTCAAGCTCATCTTGTGGGACCCACAGATGAGCTTTGAGGAACTCATGAAAATGGCACCAATTCATTGCTTTGACTCGGTGAATCTTTGAGTAAATAGGACACACAAAAAGCGCTTGCGATTTCTAGGGAACAAGCTACAAATGAAAATTTAAAAGCTAGGCCTTGTAGTTTGGTGGATTAGCTTCTCAAAAAGCCAATTCACATAAAGTGGGGCCCACTGGAGAGCTTTTTGTGAGGGTGTGAAAAAGCTAGTGAACACTGGGTTACCCAGTGTTCAAATGAAAAATGGACAAGGTAAAAGCTTTTTAGCAGGCCTATTAAATAAGCTTAAATGTGAGATATGAGCTTCCAAACCTTGAGATTGGTAGATAAGCTTTCCAAAAAGTTAAAATTCATACAATAAGGTTCATTAATGAACCTTATAAGGGCTTATGAAATAAGCCACTTGGTACTGAGTGACCAGTGTAGTGTATAAATTTGAACAAAATGTTAAGCTAAAATTAGCTTATCAAATAAGCTGTTAAGCTAAAGATAAGACTAAATCCAGAAAGTATGTTACCTAGGCTTCCTAAAAAGCCAAGGTACACAAACTTTGATCCATTATTAAGCTTTCCACAAGCTTATGAAGTTGGGATGAGTAACTGATTTGACCAGCATACTCATTGAAATGGTGCTAGGTTCAAATCACTTGCAGCCTCATCAATCAAGCTGCAAGGTGAGATTTAAGCACATGATCATAAAGCTGGGTAGCTTGGCTTCCTAAAAAGCCAAGCCACAAAGACTAGTGATCACTAAGGAGCTTATGAGAGCTTGAAGGAAATGGTGTAAATGGACTGCATAAGCAGTCCATTGTTGTGAATGGGCAAACATCAAGCTCATTTGAACCTATCAAATAAGCTCTAATAAGCTCAACTTATACTGAGACATTGAGATGGACTGCCTAGCTTCTCACAAAGCCAAGAATCACAATCTCAAGCTCATTAAGGAGCTTATAAGAAGCTTAGGTAACAAGACCCACTCAGCTGTTTGCTTGGTTGAGTGGTCAAAATCAGGACAAAAGGATGGTGAGATTAAGCTACCTAAATAAGCTGGAAATGTAAAAACAGATATGAACATAATAAAAAGGCCACAAAGGCTACACAAAGAAGTAAAATTCACAAGCTATGGTCAAGTCATGAAGCTTCTGCAAGCTCATGAACTTGACCATAAAACTGTGGTGCAGGGCAAAACTATAATGAAAATTTGACTTTAACTAAAAACTGAAAAGGTTGACTAAAGTGAATTTAAAACTAAAACTACTGATTATTTATGTTATATTAAGCTATATTGAAACTAAAGTAAGCTAGATAACATACTTTTAAGCTAAAACTATGAATTTGGCAACTAAAAATTCCAACAGTGAACTGTAAGAACAAATTAAAAAGAGATTTGACTTTTTACAAAATAAGAACTGTATATTATGACTTAACTGAGCTATTAAGTACTAAAGTGACTTAGAACATGTACAAACAACAACAGATAAACACTGGAAGTCTAGTTAATCAGCAATTCCAAACAACCCTTTAACTTTCATTTGTCACATGAACTTCAAAGGTTTCAATGATTTTGAGTCTAAACCAGATTCCATACATTATATTATGACATATTAAGACCATTTAAGCATAAAACTTCAAGCACACAAGCAGAAAATACAAGGATGTCAAATTTGCAATTCAACTGAGTAATTTCTATTTTTTAGCATAAGTGAATCTTATGAACAAACTGCTTATATAAAGCTATAATAACACTGAACAATCACAAAGGAACATGAAAACATGAAAATCAAAGCAAACAAAACAGTAAAACAGTAATATGCAAAAATTAGAAAAATGCTTACAAGTGAGAAAGTGGTGAGACATAGAAACCAAGGACAAGGTTACACCTAATAGCTTCCCATTAAGCTCCTAATACCCATAGCATTCCAAATCCAACCCGACTTCATCACCTTCTTCATAAATCGATTTTTGTATTTTCTTGATTTTCATTGATTTTGTAATTTAAAAGATCATAGTTGTTTTAGGTTTCTAAAAGCTTTAAGGCTTTGTCGAGAGCCTATATTGCCTATTGAGTCCATCAAACAACCATAATTAACAACGAAGGTAAATGACTTTGAAATTTAAAGGCATTAAACTAAGAACATGAAATTTAAAGATGGAATCCATTAAAACTGTAAATAAAGTTTTATTAAACTTGTTTAGGGTTCAATACAACTCTGAAAGCAATAAAAGACATTAATGTAAAGAAAACAGTAAATGACATGATAAAAAACTACATGACTATGGCTTAAGGCCAAAAGTAGTATTCCCAGCTTTGTTCTCTTCTTTTTATACACCTTCTGAGTTCCCACTAGTACTCTGAGCATATCCCACTTCAATCTTGACCTTTGATTTAGTCCAATTGATCTCAACCGCTTAAAACACTTTTGGCGCCAAAAGTTGAATAGACAGCTGAGGCGGTTTGAGAAGCATTCAATGCTTCTTGTATGTATGTAGAGGTGGAGGGAACAGGTTGAGAAGCTTTTTGAGCAAGTTGAAATGTATGGAAGAAAGCAGAGGATGGGGTGAGGTTTGGAGTGAAAAGGGTGTGGGGATGCATTAATTGGTGATGTGGGATAAGTTTGAGAGGTGTAAGGGAGTAGGTTGTGTTGTGGAGGACGGTGGAGGGGAAGTGGCATGAAAACCACCAGTATGGTGACTAACGGTTTGGGGATGATGAGCGAACCTGCGGTATATGTGTTTAAAAAGTGGGCCGGGTCAAGGATTGGGTTGGATTTGGGCTTAGTAATAATAAAGGGTCCGGATTTGGTTTATGTTTTGTAAAAGCCCAAGGACCAAAGTTGTAGTTTCTGAATTTTTGGAGGACTAAACCTGCAACATTTCAAAAGTTATCACAAGGACTTATAATGTCAAATTAGATAAACCAAAGGACCATTATTGATTTTATTACAATTTAAAACACCCGGGGACCATTTATGTAATTTTCAAAGTTTAGGGGTTAAATTGTAATTTCCTCAAAGTTATCAAAATAGTTCCAAATTGTAAGTTCATGCATAGTACAAGGGTAATTTGTGAAATTTCCAAGTTTTGAATACCAGGGACCATTTTGCCAATTTTGTAACTCGAGGGTAAAATTGCCATTTTGTGTAAACTTTCATCCGTGGATGTTTTGTGAACATTTTGGTTTCCCAAGGACTTAAGTTGACTTTTCATTCATTTAAAACATTTAGGGACTAATTTTGCCAATTTGTGTAACCAGGGGATGAAAATGACAATTGTTGTGAAATTGATCATTTTCACTTGTTTTCAATCTTTTGTACCGAATCACATAAAACACATTTTATGAATTTGTATCATTTGAGAGTCATTTGTGTGTTTTGGTTGTTTTGTGGGTTTAAACGATTATAAAATATATGTGTATTTAGACACATATCACCTACACACTGAAGAAAACAAACGAAACCCGTGTAAAATCGGCGGTAATAATATATATAAGACTCTACTAAACTAGGATATAATGCTTGTGGAATGGATGTTTACGAATTTCTTTAAAATTAAGACACGAAAATTCCAAAAATTATGAGTAGCTCGGAAAATGAGAAAAAGTAATCAGTTGTTTTGCTCCTTCTCGCCGTCAGTTATCGACAAAAGCGGTCCGCGATTTTCGGAAAAATTCGGAAAATTTGCATCTTTAGAATCTGGAAAAATTTCACGCAAAGCATCCATTATGACTCGATACAAGCATTTGACTCGAACAAACACACATGTATATCTTTTAATTAATTGAAATTCTCATGTTTACGTTTCTTTTGAAAACGTGCTTAATCCTCCCTACACTTATCCTTTATGTAAAATACCTTTATATGTAATTAAGACGAAGTTAAAAACAAAATAAAGCATTTTTACAAATTTAAACATGAGAATAAGCAATCAATAAAAGATATATGACACAAACAAGCAAACAATTAAGCATGGGTTGCCTCCCACGAAGCGCTTTTCTTTATTTATGAGTCTTGTAGCTAGACTCATAGTCGTGCCCCTACGTTGTCCTAGTCTTAGAGGCCCATTCGATCTCCTTAACCCTTCTCTCATCACGAATGTATTCATGGCCTAACTCAAGACAAGCGGTGTAGTAAACCTTATTCTTCCAGTCTACTTCAAATGCCGGAATGTTGTCCACATCTAAATCATCAATACCCTCAAATTTCTTATTTTTGTGGGGCATAATATATTTAACACTCTCGGCTTCATTTGAGAACTCAATTATTCCTTTCTCTCGATCATAAACCATCTTAGACTCCTCTATAAATGGTCTCCCAAGTATCACGTCCCCTAAAAATCCATCAATGATGCCCTTAACATTTTCCAAGATCATGAAATCACACCTATATGTGAAGTTACCTACGAAGACATGTAATCCTTTAACCCTCCCAACACAGTTCCTTGCTTTCTTAGGGCGAAAGGGGTCCCTCATAGGTTCTAGATTTTTGCTCATGATCCAATTGTAATAGAGCCTAAACATTATATTCATGGGAGCCTTATAGTCAATGTAGGTGTGATCCCTATATAAGTATCCAATCATACACGGTATCTTGATGTTTTTAGGGTTACCCCTTCTTATGCGAGGCTCAAAGGGTGGTCTCGGGAAGTTAACTACGTTATAGTCATAGGTGGTTTCCTTCCCCTTAGGGTATGAGTCGAAATACTCCCTAAGTTCTTCCTCCTCCTTACAATCCTCCATAATTTCTAACACCCTATAATCTCCATCTTCTAAGTCATCATCCGAATTACTTGAGGTTGAATCACTATCTACAGGGTTAGTAGATTCCTTAAGGGCTTCCTCAAGCGTATTTTCAATTATCCTATTTAGTTTCCTAAGCTCTCCAATTTCACTAACAATACGAGCTCGAAGTTGGTTGGCAAAGGCTGGATCAAGTGGTGGGTATTTGTTTGGTGGTAAAGTGTTGTTTGGTGGTTTATCACCTTCCATGATGAAAAGTGATGGGGTTACAAACAAAGGTCACGAAGAAGGGGGATAGACTACGAGGAAGCTAAAAAATGAGAAAAAATTTACTTGATAGGAATCAAGCAAGGAAACCTAAACGAGGTGGACTCCTAACTAGCTATTCTATTCCCCGGTAGCGCGCCAAAAACTTGATATGCTTACGCAGCGCGTTCGGGGTCAAAGGAACTTCCTTTTCGTCGAGCAAGTTTTTCAACACCCTAGGTAGTGAACCTAAACATTGTAGTATAGTATTAGGGTAAGCCACGTGAATTGATATCGTTCTCTAGGGGAATAGGAATGCTAGTGAGAAGTTACTACGCTAAGGTTGGGGTTGAGGAAGATTATTTTTTATCTTTTTATATTTTTAGGAAATGGAAAGGTACGAATCTCGGGGTTTGGATTTTGGGGTTGGTATTTCTACCGATTACTCTACTTATCTAATTACCTAATTAACTTAGGTGAGGGTAGTCTATGTCTAGTTATTGTGTGCTCGTATGATGGTTTAAAGATGCGTTTACTTAGGTTTTATTACTCCTTAATTATCTCCTATTGATGGTTGAATTGTCACGTCCTTATTCTTAATCGCGTTGTGTGTCTAAGGTCGTAGGGTATGCGTTATCCTAACTCTTTGAAACTACCAAAGGTTATCGCCACAAAGTCTCTAGGATTTATAAACTTTAACTCTAAGGTACTCTTCGGATGGTTTAGCCTACAACAACTCTAGGTGTTATAAACTAAGGTTCACAAAGATTAATCAAGCATTAACTACACAACGGATGACCTATCGCATTACTAGATCATTAACAATTAAGATAAGAGACAACCAATCAATATTTAATAATTAAGTTTCATATTCCTAAGCAAACACACAAGTAAATTAGTGGGACATGGAGAACATGCAAGCATACACACAAGCAATTGAAGACATAATTAAATTAATGAAGTAAAACACTTATCTTGATGTAAGATAGGGTTTGGAACCTAAAATCTTGTACAAGATAGCCTTGGTTCGGTTTAGGTTTTACTCCAAAAGACTACACACTAAAACTAAAAATTCGGATTATATATATAAGATTACATATGCGACGGCGTCACCTTTGATTTGTGGCGCGTCGGTCGCCGTTATTAGGGTTTCGTCTTGCCACGTTAGTCTTGCGACGGCGTCACCTTATGCTTGTGACGCCGTCCCTTCGATCTCGACGCCGTGCGGATCAAATCTAGGCCGTCGAGTTGCGACGACCTACTCTTTCAAAGCGACATCGCCACTTGTAAATAAGCAATTTGGCTCTTGGCCGTCACAAAAGTGATGCGACGGCGTCGCAGTAACACCGACGTCGTCCCTTCGGTTTTAGCGACTGAGTGTCTCGATTCTTGACTTTGGCCATTTTCTTCAGATATTCGCGCCTTTTCGTCCGAATAAGTGTCATTCCAGCATTTTGCCTTCAAGATACCTAAAAAGTGTATAGGAACGATATTAAGTAATAACGGATACAAAAGTGATCAAATAAGGGCTTAAACGACCCCTCAAAAAGGTACATTTTAAAACCTTATCATACCCACAGAGTTTGCAGTGATACAACTAAAGTATTCAAAGAATTAAGAGAAGAGAAATAAACTTTTCAAGAAGTAACGCAGCGGAAACCAGATTACCAACCCTCTTGATTCACTTAGTCAAGAGAGTCAATAACCAACCAAGAACCCCAATAACACCACCAGGAATCACCAGAATCAAGATCCCCAAATTTACCAAATTAGGGTTTCAAAAAACCCTAACTGATAAATCCAAGATCCACCACTAGAATCAACAATTAACACCACGGCCGTTAAGAAAACAACCTCACAAGATCTCAATTGCTCAAGAAACAAGAGACCCCCAAATTTGAGATCAAACCAAAAAACCCTAATATCAAGAAGTAACAAAGATCAAAGTCGTGGCTCTGATACCATGATAAAATAACAGATCTGATCTCAGAATCAACTACAACACAATCAAATCATCCAGCCAACCACCCCTTGGTGAAATCTTTTATTAACTGAATAGTCAAGTAGATGAGTCCACAAAGCGTGTGCTCACCAAACAAATACACAAGACAAAGATAGTCCCCAACTTTTAGTGTGAGAAATAATATGAGAGAGATATCTGACTTAGGGCTAAGCTCAAGCCTTTTATAGAGGCAAGATACAGTTTAGCCCTTCTAGAATAGACAACTTGCTATCTTCAGCCAAAGATACAAACATTAGACAATAATGACACAACAAGCCCTTTGACTTAAGCAGTCAAACATGAGCTTGCCACACTTATATATTTCAACAATTATATATATGTGTGATTGATTGTATCAACTCTTTTGAAATAACAGTGATTAGTGAATTTGGGTTTTTGCTGCTTGCTCCTCAACAAAGATTGCTTGTTATCGAATAAAAAAGATGTTAGTGGTTATAGATGAAATTTATTAGTGCATAGTAATATAGTATAATGATTCAGTTTCTTTTTTTTTAACTGTACGTGTGTAATTTCAAAGTGAATTTTATTTAAAACCAAGAAATCACTATTTATAAAGAATTAGAAAAGGATGTGTGTCCATGTGTTATAAAAAAAAGCTAGATTAGAAAAAGATTTTTGTATGACAATAATTCCAGTTGCTCAATTTGTCAAACACTTCTTGGATTTGGAAAAGTATAGATGAACGGACTTTGACAGCACTTTAAATAAAGGATAGTGATTCTCTCATGTTCATTTTAACATGAGAGATAATGTTAGGCTGATCACAGTGGTAAGGTCGATCTAAAGAGTTGTGTGAGGTTGAAGGTAGGTTGCTCCATTGTGGGTGTTGGGTTGCACTCGGTCGGTTGCCTCAATATGGACGAACTAGGTTGCTTGGCCAACCGAGTTCTAAATCAAATGTTGTGCAATTTTAGACATGTTTGCCGTAAAAAAAAAAAAAAAAACCTTTTACAACATTATAAATACCCCACTTTAAAAGATTTAATTTAAAAAAAAAAAAAAAAAAAAAAAAATCACAGGTTACCACTGTGGCAACTAGGTCGTTGTCAGGTCGTCGGAGAGAGAAAGCTGATGTGGCAAGGTCGACCCAGGTTACCAGGCAAGGTCGACCCAGGTTACCACTGTGACTAAGCATTATGCTTCTCGTGATTGTACATTGTCATTATTACAACATATTATTTTATTTTAATTTAAAGGCATAATTTCATATATATCCTTCACTGGATGAATAATTACATGTATATCCTTTGTACCAGTTTTTTTTTTGCATAAAATACAATGTTTTTAATGCATTAAAAGGATATATATGTAATTTCCAAAATTTCCAAGGATCTATATGTAAAAGCCCCTAATTTAAAAGTACAATCACAAAAAGCTTATCATTACTTCTCGTGTTCAAATAAACATGAGAGAATCTCTATCCTTAAATAAAACAAACGGGAATGAATATACATATTCAAAAGTACAAGATCACAATATGAATCTATTGCCCTGCCTCCAAAAGTAGAAATGTCACTAATATTCAAAGATTTTTTCTATTATTATTATTATTATTATTATTTTTTTTTATAATTGTGTTTATTTTATAAAGCTAAGAACATAAAGTAAATTTTAAGTTTGACAAGTCAAAATTATAAAAAAATAAAAGATTTGAAACAAAATTTGATAAAAAAAAAAAAAAAAAAACTATCATCTTGTACTATTAATAATAGGTTAAAAGACGAGTCAAGAGGGATAAAAATTGGACCCGGTAGGTTATGCGCTTACGCGTAACAACACCCATAACAAAAACAAGCCTAGAAAATACAAAAGGTTAAGATACAAACCCAACCTTTTTACTTTTGGTGAAAAATGTTTATGAAGAGGGAAACATGCCACAAGTAAGTATGATTTACCCTTTGGACAAAAACCCTTATTTTCAAACAATTTATCATAGTGAATGCCAGTAATAAGACATGACATTAGAAAAGTCACTTTAGGAGTGATTGGAAAAGGGTTTTCTAACATACGCCCGCAAGACGTATTAGACACAAAAGACGGCGGATCCACGAAAAGGACGCCCAGCACCGCAAAAATACATTTTCAAGTAAAATATGTGGGGCGGATGTCTTTTTCGTGGGTCCCCCGTCATTTTCATCTTAGATGTCTCTGCGGCACATGTTAGAAAAATCCTTAGAAAAATTACAAGACAAATATATAAACATACGTGAGACACATATTAAAAAATTGTTTAAAAGCAAAAAACTACATAAGAGGCCATTTGGAAACATGAGACCATCAAACAACATTTAGATGATAGTTGAAGGAAATCTTGGACAAAAACCTTTCCACTAAGACCATCAAAAACCCTTTGGACAAAAACCTTTCCACTAAGATTTCAACCAACATTTAAAAAACATGCATAGGAAAAACATGCTTAGATGATAGTTGAAGGAAAAAAGAAAAGAAATAGTATCTGTTGTATACTTATAAATGTTATTTTCGAGGATAAATTGGTAATATTAAAATAAAATGCTAGCAGTATGTCTCGAATGCTTCTTTAGGAATGGAAGCAGTTGAGGTGTTGCTAAACGCTAGTAGGAGCGTTGCCAAACAAGCATTAAGACTGAAACGCTTGCCGCTTGTCGCCTAAAGCTCTTAAACGCTTTCAAAAGGGTGTTGCCAAACATGACCTAAGAGCGAGTTTAATTCCGAGACCTAATCGACTGCCTTCCCTCTTTTGGAAAATAGTTTTCGCTCCTTTCTATCTTTTTTCCCTTCCGTCTTTTGGAAAATAGTTTTCGCTCCTTTCTATCTTTTTTCTTCAGTTTCATTCTTTATTTTGTTTTATTAGGAAAAAAAAAAGAACAAAAGAAAACGAAACAAACTTCCACAACTACAATATCAAGATTTTGAAAACGTTAAAGACCTTTTCTACTTGCAATCCGATGCTTCATCAACAAATTACCTAAGTTTAATATTTAGAGTTTTCTACTCAGTCTCGAGCTTTTGCGATTTTGCTGCTCAAACTGCGAGAGAGTATTAAAGAATAAAATATATATGGTTTAGTAGGGGTGAGCAAATGGACCGAGAACCAAACCGGAACCGACCAACCGGAAACGATTTTTGGACCCGCGGTCCGGTTCTCGGTTCTTAAATATTGATAATTGCGGTTCTCGGGTCGGGTCGGTACGGAACCGAAGGGTATCGGTTAGGACCCAAAGAACCGACCACTTAAAAGTATTATTGGATTTTTTGGAGTTTAAGCCTACAAGTAGTCATGAAGCCCATTAGTCCATATATCTAATCTTTGTAAATTGTAACTTTACAATGGTTCCATTTCGTCTATGATCTGTGCATCTAATGATCTAAATATCTAATATCCCTAAATAATATTTTATTTTTCCAACTACCAAGAGGCACAACAACAAATTAACACTCAAACCTCTCTACTATGACATTCAAGCAAAAAATCTAAAAGCCAACCATGGAAGTAAGTTCTTTTGATCATATTATTAGTTTATTATCTTTTGATCATAGTAAATTTTGTATTGTAAATGACTTGTATGTTGAATGTGAATAAAAAAAAATACTATGTTACAGCCTAATATCTTCTAAACTAAATCTTGAAATAATTTAATTTAGGAGGGTTTAACCATTCAAATGAGATAATATTGGTAGTTTGCAACTTTGCACAAGTGACAGACGTCGTTATTGATTCGCATATGTTTTCTAAAATCAACTAGACATTAAGGTGAAATAGCATGAAGAGCACGTGGAAAATATCAAGTTAAATGACACGAGAATATAAACAATTGAAAATATTTTGGTTTTTCTTGCTAATTGAAAATATTTTGGTTCAATGTGCAATCTATATTCTAAAGTAAAAGTTAAAAAATGGTGCAACTCAGCAACATATAAATTCTTGTATTTTTTTTAGTTTATATGTGATATTGTGATATACTGATCATATTTATAATTTTCTATAATGTCTTGTATGTTTGTATAATTTGTTTGTCTAGGAAGCTTCAAATACAACACAAATTGATCTTGATAACTCGGACTTGGAGTTGGGTATTGAAAAGAATGGAGATAAAAGAGCTAAAAGGAAGACGACACGTACTAAACGAAAATCACCAAAAAAGAAAAAAAATAAAACTGAAGGGCAAGAATTCAAATCAAAGTGGTGGGATTTCTTTGATGTGGTATATGAAGAAGATGAAGATGGAGAGCAAGTGAGGAAAGGGAGGTGCAAATATTGTGCGAGCTTACTTGCCGCTGACCCACACACAAACGGTACGTCTAGCTTAAAAAAGCATATTGAAAAGAGTTGTAAAAAACACCCGGACAGGTTAGGAAATAATCAAAGTAAGTTGCAACTCAAAATAGATACTAGTGGGGAGGGTAATAGTAGTAGCGTTGCAACTTGGAAGCATGACGATGAAAGAATTAAGAAAGCCTTGGTTAAGTTGTTTGTTGTGGGCGAGTTACCATTTGCATTTGTAAAAAACGAGGCTTTTGTAGAGTACACGGAATCTCTAAATGCTAAGTTTATTTTGCCATCCCGCCACAAGTTGTCTAGGGATGTATCTAAGTTTTATTTAGAAGAACGAAATAAGTTAAAAAGCTATCTAAGTAAAGCAACCAACACGGTGCACTTTACAACGGACACTTGGACATCACATTGTCAAAGGGTTAACTACATGGCTTTAACCGCTCATTTTATAGACGAGGAATGGGTGATGCATAAACGTATCATTAACTTTAGACCAATAAATAGTCACAAGGGAGATGATATTGGTAGAAAGTTGTTAGAATGCGTACATGAGTGGGGAATAAAAAATGTTATGACCATAACCGTTGACAATGCTTCTTCGAATGACAAGGCCCTTGATTTTTTTATTGAAAGGTTACCTAATGTTTATGATGGCGGAAAACACTTTCAGATTAGGTGCTTTGCACACATTCTGAATTTGATTGTGAAAAAAGGTTTGACGGAATTAGATGATTCAGTTCAACGTGTAACTAAGACCGTTAGGTAAATTAAGAACTCAACACAAAGAATTAGCAAGTTTAAAAAATGTATTGAAGATTCTAAAATCACAGCAAAGCAGTTTTTGGTTAGTGATTGTGCGACAAGGTGGAATTCGACATATGATATGCTGAAGGTTGCCAATGAGTTAAAGGATGCATTTTATAAGTATGATATTCGAAACTCAGAGTATATGAGTGACCTTGAAAATGTTCGTGAAGCTTTTGATTTTAGTATATGTGCCCGGTTTGTTGAGTTTCTTGAAAAATTCAAAGTAAAAACCGAAAACATGTCGGCCTCCACTAAACCGTTATCTTATTTGTTCTTTAGTGAGATTCTTGATATAGACACCCATCTTCGTAAATGGCAATCAAAACCTGCTTTCAAGGTTATGGCGACTAAAATGAGAACAAAATACGATAAATATTAGGGGAAATTGTCGGAAATTAATGATTTCATGTACTTTGCGGTTTTGTTAGATCCGACCATGAAGTCTCAGCTGATTGCACATGGGTTTAGAAAAATTATTAGGGCTAAGTTCATGATATACTTTGTAATAATCTATAAATAGTGGCGAAGAGCAAGGTTGGATCAAGTGGTTAACATTCTTTTTTGGAGACAGCAGTCGAGGTTTGATCCTAACCTCGCAGCAAGCAGTCCTTTTGTACATTTAGTAGAACCTAGTTAGTCTCTACCTGGGTAGGGGTAAGGGGTAAGGTTGTCTATGTCTCAATCTCCTCCATACACCGTGGAAGACGGTATTGAGACTCATAACCCGTAGAAGACGGTATTGAGAGTTACTTTAGTTTACTATAAATAGTGGCGATTAATGAAGTTAAACCTACGGGGTTTTCAATGTTCAACGAATTTTGTAAAAAATAATAATAATAATAATAATAATAAAAATAAAATAAAAATAAAAATGGGGTAATTAAATAAACTTTAATAGTTATTTTTTAAATAAATTATATGGACTTAATTAAACTTATGAGTTTTCATTTTTTTTAAATAAATTTATTAATTTAATAAATACCTCTCACATTTTATATATATTTTTTATAAAAACCCACATATATGTTGTGGTTATTTATTTATTTATTTATTTATTATTATTATTATTATTATTATTATTATTATTATTATTATTATTAATGTAAGAACGGTATAAAGATTAAAATGAAAACACGAGTAACTGTCATATGCAAATGAATATTCGAGATTGTACATATACGAACAATTTATATTTTTTTTATGAGATAAAGTAAGAATGCCATAAAAAGTATTTTTGTTATTAAAACTCCTATGATTAGCGACGCCAGACTGGTGCCAACGAGCTATTATCTAGTTTTTATCAACATTTAGGGCTATAGAAATATATTATACGCATGATAATATTTGTGCTTTGAATTCATTCAGCATTTCAGTGTTGTAAGTTACTTAGTCGAATTGATACAGAACCGTCGTATCTTTGTGTCTACTCTACCAACATACATATACTATCTAAATTAAAAATATTGGATTTGACTGAACATTGGCTTTATTATTTGTGTACTTTTTGGAAGGAAAAACGCATGGTGTTTCAAAGAAGGGGGCATTTTCATATATAACCACAGTCGTTGAATATATATCCACGGTCATTGAATTTATAGTTACATGATTTACACAAAATCTATATTTTTATTTGCAAACTCACATATACAATTAATTAACACATTTTTTCTTACATGGCAAATTTTTCACACATTATATTACCTATCTCACAAATGCATTAAATGAGACTTGACCTCAAAATCTTTAGGTTAGTGAGCAACTCACATACCACTAGACCAAATGTCTTGAGTAATTAAAAGAGAATTTAATATCGTATAAATACCTAATATATAGATTGAAGTGTCTCAATCAATAATTGATATGTGCAAATCAATTCCTATTTATAAAGCACAATTGTGAACTGATTTTCCGTTTTATCTATGCTACATATCAAGTATGCATGTGTTTTCTTAAATTTTAAAAAACCTAAAAGTGAGTAATGTTTAATCCCCATAATACCCTTTCAAACATAAATTCTTACATAAAAATTCAAACAATGTTTTCTTAAGGAAATAGTTACATTAAGATTCTCATCCAAAATTCAAAAAAATGCATGTTAACTTTTTTTTAATGTAGTTTCTGAAAAATGAGACATTTTTTTTTATTCCAACAATATAAATTCTTAAAAATTCATCCACAAACTCTATTATATAAAACACTATATTAAAAATCATTTTTATTATTCTATTAGTTTATAATTGATGAACATGAACAATCACACAACTATAAAAATTTGCCGCTATAAAATTTCTTTTTTATGCGCAGTTATTCGTATAGTATTATTAAGCTCTTAAAACTTATGTGTATTATAGTTTAACCTTAAGAAAAATATCATTTGTATTGATCCTTTACTTGAGAATTGGTTTCGATTCCTTAGTCACATAAATCTAGCAAGTACCTAAAAGCTTGTGTTTTAATGGTATCCCTTTTTAGGTGAGAAACTTTCGAATTAAATAGTTGAGGGTTCAAATATTGATTTATGACATATGAGATAGTTGTGATATATAAATTGTGAGATACTTAGTTTACCCTCCTAAAAAAAGCATACATCTAGCAAGTTTCAATTCATTAGTATGTGAAAAATATAAAACTAAATTAGAACAAATCTCTTAAAGAAAAGTTGTAGGATTTCAAAACAAGATAAATGTTTACATCAAAGTTTTGGCCGATTTTACTAAAACATCAACCCGTGCGCGTGAGAATGTTTACATATTAGCTAAGGGTGGTGGCATTCATGCCTTTCATACCTCACTCATACCTCACCACCCACCAATAATATCATTCCACCTAATCTCACACCTCACTCATACCTCACCATAATTTTCTAGTGGCAACGGTCAATTTTTTTTTTTTTTTTTTTTTTTTTTTTTTTAGCATGCAACGGTCCAATTTTTGAAACAAAAACACACGCTCCCTTCCATACCGTTTCGGCAAAGATTGCCGCATGCCTTCCATACCGATTGATACCTCAATGGTGGTAACGGTGTTGCCGATCGATATGAAGCCAAACCGAGGCATACTGTGCCCCATTGCCATCACCCTAACAAATACAAAAAATTATAGCTATAACTAGACACGAGAAAATAACATCCATTTGAAAATTCAATACTAAATTTAGATGGAAGTAAATCAAAATAATGATAAACTGTAGAGCCGTTGCATACTTAGAGACCAGCTACCTCGTAGTAATAAATTTCTTGAATATCTCTAGCTACCTCGTAATAAATTTCTTGAATACCTCTAGGCTCTAGCTAAGTCGTAATAAATTTCTTTCACCCACGACAATATACAAATGTATGATCATTCAATAGGTCCATCTTGGTATCTTGAATACCTCTAGCAACCTCGTGATAAATTTCTTTGACCCATTTATATTTTTATAGATTTCCCAAGAGTTTTTACCCAACCTGTCACAATCCGAAAAGATATTGACCAAAATGTAACAAAATTTAAAAGTATTAAGTGTTAATAGGAGTGTTGCAAAAAAAAGTTTACAAGGCCGATTAATCGTCGTCTAGATGCTATAGGACCACAAACCTTGCCGATTTATGTAACTGGGTCAAACATATAGGTCAGCCGTGGTCTACGGCGATCAAACGGCGGTCAAACTTACCGGAAACCCACAAATCTTGCCAGAAATACCCAAAACTCACGTAAACTTATTTTGATCACATATAGTAACCGTTTTAATCTATTGCAAGTTGTTTTTTAGAAAAAAATCTTGTCGAAAATACATATAACTCGTCATAAATACACAAAACTTGACGAAAATACCCAAAACTATCCAAAAATGCCAATCTGATAAATCAACGATTAATCTCGCTTAGACCGATTACAAGCTACAAAATGATCGACCGTCCGACTACCGATTCACGATTTTTGCAACCTTAGTTAAGAGTGCACTACAAATCCTGTGTTTAGCGACACCAAACTGTTGTTAAACAAGGTGTGATCCTATTTCTATCAATACGTGTTGTTAGTTACAGAGTACTTGAGAGTTTAATTGAAATGAAACCAAATACCAGTATTGCAAAAAAAAGGTCTACAAGGTCGATTAATCACCGATTAGGTGCTCTTGGGCCACCGACCTTTTTGATTTGTGTAAATTGTTCAAACAAATCACTCAACCATGGTCAACGACGGTTAACGATGGTCAAACTTGCCGAAAACATGGAAATCTTACCGGAAATACCCTAAACTCACCGTAAATTAGTTATAATCACTTATAATCACTGTTTATATCTATTACAAAATGTTTTTCAAGAAAAATCTTGCCGAAAATACAAACACTTGCCGTAAATACCTAAAACTTGCCAAAAATGCCAATACAATTAATCACCGATTTGCTATTTTTGCAACCATGAACAAATGTAATCACTTATAGTCGCTGTTTAAATCTATTAAAAGATGTTTTTAAGGAAAATCTTTTCAGGAACACCCAAAACTACCTAGAAATATCCAAAACTTGCCAAAAATGCCAATCCGATTCATCACCGATTAATCCCGCCTAGACCGATTACAAGCTACAGAGGGTCGACCGTCTCACTATCGATTCACGATTTTTGCAACTTTGCCAAATACTATGCACTAACATTTATCTATATGGATCACCGATTTAGCATAATTTCGCTATCAACTTCTACATATTCTACTCAAGGCATTACATTAGTTTCTTTGAATTATATGTCTATAATCTCTAATTCATATAAAAAAAAAAAAAAAAAAAAAAAAAAAGAGGCCTCTGATTCTAATATTTCCAATTCATAATCGAACAACCATGTCTCACCAAAATACTCCATAATGACTATCGTAAAATATGCATCTACCTTGCTTCATTGTCTCACCACTTTCACTTTCTTCCAAGTACAAGTCAGCTTTATTTTTTTGAAGGTGAATTTCTAATAAAGTCTTTGTGTCGCGGTTCGACAAATGGAGGTCTAGACTACATTGTCTAAACCGGTCCGCTAGAGAGCTCCCTCGAGCGGAAATGCCTATTTCAAATACCCGATGGAAAACCCCTATTAATCCGCCCAAGGCACGACAATTAATAGGGATAAACCCTTGCCTTTTCCAAGATTCGAACATGGGGTTACTGGGCCCAAACCCTTCATTAAAGGACTACCTGAAGGAAAATCCTCATTCAAACCCCTCAGGATTTGAACTCAAGACCTCCTCCCCAAGAGCCCATAAGGACTCCAAGGTGGCCAACTGAGCTAAGCCAGTTGGTTACAAGTCAGCTTTATTTGATTCACTAGAATAAAGGGAAATGACATCAATTTTCACCTACTCAATTGATTCATGTATATGGTCATTTCATTTCGGGTTTTGGATACTAAATAGACTTGTACTTTGCCAAATATATCGTTTTGTTACGTAGACTAATTTCGGTTCCAATTTATGCTGCGTACTTTTATGTTTTGTTCCATTTTGCACGCATGTTTACAGGCAACCGGTTGGGAATGTATAAAACCGGCAAAAATGCCTATGTGGCATATTTTTTGAGTAAATTACATAGATCGTCCTTCTTGTTTGTCCCAAATTGCAACTACCGTCCCTAGTCGTTTTCGTCTGCTTTTTTATCGGTTCCTTACACTTTCGCCTGCTTTTTACGTTTTCATCTTTTTTTTTTTTTTTTTTTTTTTTTTCGTCATTTTTACGTTTTCTGCATTTTTTACGTTTCGTCCGTTCTTTTGGTTTTCTTACGCTTTTTACGTTTTGTCCGTTTTTACGCTTTCATCATTTTTTTTCGTTTACGCCTGTTTTTTACATTTTTGTCCGTTTTTTTTCAATTTCGTCTGTTTTTTTTAAGTTTTCATCCGTTTGTTTACGTTTTCGACCGTTTTTTTTTGTTTTTGTCAATTTTTTAAAGTTTTCACTCGTTTCTTTACGTTTTCATCTGTTTTTACGTTTTCGTTCTTTTCTTTACGTTTTCATCCTTTTTTTTCGTTTTCGTCTATTTTTTTACGTTTTCATCCCCTTTTTTTTGTTTTGGCCTGTTTTTTAAGTTTTCATCGGTTTCTTGTTATTTTACGTTTTCGTCTATTTTTTACGTTTTTGCATGTTATTTTACGTTTTCGTCCGTATCTTTACGTTTTTGTCCCTTTTTTTCAGTTTTGTCTGCTTTTTTACGTCAAGAAACTGATGAAAACATAAAAAAAGACACAAGAACAAAAAAAACAGATGAAAATGTCAAAAATGGACGAAAACGTAAAAAATGAACGAAAACATAAAAAAACGAATGAAAACATAAAAACCAGACAAAAACGTAAAGAAGCGGATGAAAATTAAGAAAACTGAAGAAAACGAAAAAAACAGACAAAAACGTAAAAACGGACGAAAACGTATAAAAACATACACGTACCAAAACGGTACATTTGAAAAAGTACGTAGCTATTTAGCGGCCAAAACCCTATAATTTAACTTATTTTTGTTAGTGGAAATCTGACGTGGCGTGCACACGTGGCAATAGTGATTATGGTTTCGGTAAAACAAGTTTAGCCGTGCAAAATGGCACAAAACATAAAAGTACGCAACATAAAGTGGAACCGAAATTAGTATACGTACCAAAACGATACATTTGGCAAAATACACGTCTATTTAGCAGCCAAAACCCTTTCATTTTTATAGTAATACACCACTTTATCCAATGGCACTTCCTTCCTTCTTATAAAATGAGTCCCAACTGAATCAAGCAACACACACTTCCTTTCCCATCTTAAAGAAACTATAATTCTTCATCTCACTCAGTCCAGTTTCATCTAATTCATTAGTATACTCTCATTTGAACCCTCTTTTCGGCTATAAATCTTCCCCTGCTGGTAAAGTCATGTTGATCAAAGTTGGCACCATTCGTTTTGTTGTCCATCTAGTGGATGCTTTCTTGGAGATGATTTAGAATGTTTTTCGGCCAAGATTTCCCTGTTTAAATGAATTGGTGTGGTTGCTTCTCTTATCCGGAGGTATAACTTTCATGAATTGCAGTTGGTATTTTAGTGCTATCAGAGTCAATCTTTGGTTTTAAACAAATTTGCAAACCAAACAACTTTAGTTTTTTTGCAGCAGTACGTAAACTATGAACCAACATAAAAGCCAAAAACTTTAACACTAACCAGTAGATACTAAATTTGTGGTTCTATTATCCAATTTTTCTTTGTTTTATTACTGTTATTTGATATTTGTTTCATCTTGTTGTGTGTTCATATAAAGGATATATTACACGGAGTATCTTGCTAGCTAGTCTTTATATTAGGAGAGATTAAAAAACATTTTTCCATCAATTTCTTTGAAAACATAGAAGCTTCTAAGCATAAGCTTACCAAACAACCCTTAAGTTTGTAACGAATCAGGTATGTTGCAACTGAAATTAAAAGTTTTTAGCTTGTGTTTATATCCATTGTTTTCTTTCTGTAGACCAAATATTTCACTTTCATGATTACCAAATATTTCACTTTCATGATTATTGATGTTAGACATGTAAAGTGGTGAGATTGTTAGATGTTAGACCAATTTTCAGTAGATTTAAATGTTTGGTGTATATGTAACTTCTAGTACATGTATTGGACAAGAATTCTAGTGTAGGTCTTTTAGTACATGTTTCACATGGTAATTTGGTAAGTTTTCCTTTTCTTATATCATATTTTAGGGATTGGTGGAAAGGCTGAAGTTCATTCTAAGCGATCGTATCCGTCAGTTAGCACAATAGTTTATCCCGTGGCATTGCTTTTGGCTACAACTGAAGAAAAGGCTTATAGGAAAAAGGGGCCCCGGTCATGTGCCACAACACATTCACGGTTGTATCTTTGACTGCTCAACCATCAGTTACTTCACAGGTAAGTCCATGTTATTGAAATATGTATAATGCCATTTGAGGATCGATGGCTCAGTCATGTGCCATGATGCATGTAATAATCAATAAGGACCACTTAAAAACACATCATCAGGACACATTGAATATGATCTTCTAAAAGCATGGGCTATAAGTCCAACAACATATATAAAAAAAGTGCACCAAAAAACATTTAATTTGATCTTCATCTGCTATTTTTTATTCTTGAATCCTAGCAATGGAACTGGTAACTATGAACCAACATACTAATATATCCTACATATTATTGACCCTTGCCGGAGTTTATGGGTTCTGGAAACATGTGTCAGAGCTTAACAAGCTTGAGATTCACCGTTATCTTGAAATGTTTTATCTTATTAATTCCCATCCGCAAGTATTCTTCATTCTTAATGAAGTATAAACTTAAAAAAAAAATGTTTACATACTCTTATCCGTTAACTAATACCTTCCAACAATAAAAAAAAAGCATACACATTCCTTAAAAATAAATTTTATTTCATATTAACACTTCATTAATTAATGATCCACAATAATTTCCTTATATATTATTTACCAATAACTAATAGCTTCGTGTACATATATCTTACTATTCGAAAAGTAACACACTCAAAGAATAATTACAAGTCATGCCGCTCGGTTGGGCGGGCTTCGACAACTAGTGTGTGTGTATATATATATATATATACATATATATATATATATATATATATATATATATATATATATATATATATATATATGTGTATGTATGTATGTATGTATGTATGTATGTATGTATGTATATATATATATATATATATATATATATATATATATATATATATATATATATATATATATATATACATACATACATACATACATACATACATACATACATACATACATACATACATACATACATATATATATATATATATATATATATATATATATATATATATATATATATATATATAGGAAGGATCTAGTAAGAAGATTAATTAAAATAAGAAGGGTAGAAGTAATTCTAACCACACATTTTTAATAAGGAGGAAAAATTTGAATGGACACGCATCCACTTTTTAGGTGCATCTAAAATGTGTGGTTGTGGTTTCTTCTTATCCTTCTTATTTTAATTATTCTTCTTATTTGATCCTAACTATATATATATATATATATATATATATATATATATATATATATATATATATATATATATATATATATATATATAATTTAAATAAATATACACATTCAAATATATAAACACGATAACAAAACAATATAAAAAGAAAATAAATAACTAACCTGGATGCGTCCAATCATATGTGCCTTCTTTTCCTGCTCGATCTTGAGCCAGGACTCATAGCACAACGGGAACTCCCTAATGAGCTCGCCTACGAAGTTAACGAACCACACAGCGTGGTCGCCGACTGGGTTGAGGGTCCCCTTATCACTGATGTCAAGCTCGATTGTAGCCACCTGAAAAATTTCGCTATTTTAAATCTTCGTATTTATGAACTAGACTGTTTATCAAAATTTATTTGATCTAAGTTAAGCATTTATGGCATGTGCATTTCGTTTCTTGCATAAAATTTATGCCTGTCCGAGTAGTCTTATTTAATTATGCCTAATCTTTACTGATTTCTAAATCAGTCTCACAAGAAAATTTTCTTGTCTTATGAGTCCGCACGTGTACCAGTTAATAAAAGAAAACGTGAAGAATAAAAACAAATTGACGAGATCAAAAGTCATACAGTCATACTAGTTTAATTAAACGTGACCAAAGTATAAACGACATATTTTCCAATTTGAAATTTATCGTTACACTAATAAAACCGCGGGATACAAGATACCTCTTATGCCAAACCATTACACAAATAATAAATACTTCTACTTTTATTTTTAACTAATAACTAATTTACAAATAAATAAGATAAAACAAAAACCTGACTCTATCCTAACCCACAAAAACCCACGCCCCCACCCTCATCTCACTCTTTCTCTGACCTCTGAAAAACCTGCTACCCTTCTTCCTCCATATTCGCCTCCTTCTTCCCCCTCCCTGCAAGACGCCGCTCATCTTCCCCAAAGGAGTATAACCTCCAAACTTCTTTCCCAACATCATAAATAACTTCAATCCAAGATTAGTTACCTCTTTGGCTTATCCATGGGAACAAATCGACAAACCAAGGACCCTTTGGACCACGGCTGAAGACGAAGACAAGGAACCACGTGAAGGCCTGGAATCGTTACCCAAAGAAGACTCTTAATCTATCCCCACCTTCGAAGGACAAGGCAACGACTTCCTCTTTTACCTCTATTTAAACCACGGGTCTCAAGAGGTTATCTCACACTCACTCTTTCTATCACCACACAAACTAAAGTAAGACTTGTTCGAGTTGCTGGAAATCGAAGTGGTCTCGTCGCGTGGGTTTTGGGTTCCTTTGATATCATCTTGCTACATCACTTCTCTTTTGTTGTAAGAATTTTTATTGAATCTCTTCTTGAATAATATAGTTATATTTATTTATTTTGATGGTTTGATCAAATATACATTCTGTTTGTTATCACCAAATTGGTATGAAAAGGTTGAAATTAAATTAGTGTTGTTAATATCTTGTGATAAGAATCGGTTAAAGAATCGAATATATATATGTTGTTAAAACTTGGCTTATGTGGTTGTTTGGTCGAGACTGTCACACAAAAAGAATCATCTAAATCACAGATTTTAAAACCCTTGAAAGATTGAAACATGTAGTCGACACATATGAGGATCAAGATTAAGTGTTTCGGCTTAGGTTCGTTAGCTAATGGTTTATATGGTTCGGTTTAATTTCGAGTTGCTTGGTAACTTGCTTAGCATCAATTTCGACCCAGTCTATTTGTAGATTAACTAGTGTTCGGTTTAGGAGTATTCGATGTTTCCATACCTTGGTCAAGTCTACCCTTCAAAACTGTTTTGGTTAATAACATGTGGCTTATTGGTTACAAGGTGGGTTAAGTTGGTTGTGTCGCGGGTCAAAACCCACTGTGGTTGAATCACAGAGGTGAACTTTTAGCTTTGTTGTCTTGGTTTGTGTCGAGGTCGAAACCCACAGCGTGTGAGCTTTTCTTAGTTCCTTTTGGCCTTAATTTATGAGATATCAAAAGCTAAGTAAACATGGTATGTTTAAGCTAAACTTTGGGTAGAAGGATTGAACGTTTCGATCAAAAGGACGTTTATTCCAGTCAATTGCAGCCACCCAAAGGGGTGTGTACCCGCTGCAACGCATCCATCCAAAGGGGTGTCTAGCTGCTGTGACGCAGCCACTCGAAGGGCATTTTCCTTCTTCCCACCGCCTTGATCCGGTATATGACTTCTAATGTCAAACTTTCTTAAAGACATGTACTTCTCTTTTCTTTTCACATATGGGTGCGTTTGGTTTTGGCCTCCATTTGGGTCACGAAGCCACAACCCGGTTTGACTTCATTTCTTGGGTCTAAAATACATGTCGAGGACCAGTGGGTTGAAGCCCATTTAAAGTATACCCATTTGCTGAAAACAAGTATATCTGCAATTCAAATTGTTTTAAAACGTAAGAGTTACGAGTCGAGGCAAACAAATAAATTTCATAGCACTAAGCATAACAAAAGTCGTCATTCTAACATATTACGGCTACTTGTCTTTTCGATCATTTTCACGCCTCGTTCACAACTCGCTCGTCTAACCGTGTTGACAAAATTACTTCCAATATTATTTTCACGATATCTCATTTTATAAGCATATGATATAAACGACTAACGAAATACAATTAACTCATATTTCATACTAAACGAAATTTATTTTAAAACAATAATAATTTCCTACCCTTCGTCACCAAATATATTTTAGACATATAAACGAGTCATACCCATTTTTTTTAAAAGACAATTATAACATATAGCCTAAGTTGCCTGCCATAAGTCCCTTACATCATGAACCATTAATCACTTGCGAGTGAACGCGAATATTGTGGATAGTACTATGGGAATTAACGACCCCGACTCGGTTATCGGAAATAACCGGGGCGCACCATATTTGGTTAACTGTGGAATTGGAAATTCCATCTGAGGGCGATATTATTACTTACACCAGTAATTAGGTGTATGCAGTTAGTTTGGTGTCATGAGCTTAGTGCATAATAATAATCTATGTTTTTCTATGGTAATTGTATTCGAAGCAATTATCATCTCTTACTTGTGTTCAACCATTTATTTAAACCTATGAATATCACTCAACCTTTTGTTGACCTTTTAAGCATGTTCATCTCAGGTACTAATTAGGATATCATGAAGGCGCGGAGTGGCCGTCATGGGACGCTGGAAGTGGTGTTGTTTTTAAATAAAGTTATCATTTCGTAAACATTTGAACTATCTTTTGTGTAACTTCAAAACTTGTGGTATTTTCTCTTGTGTTCCAAAACATTGAGTTTTATGAAATGGTAACAATCTTTTATTAAAACGTCTCTTTTAGAGTCGTTTTCTATGACTTATGATTGTGAACCTCTAAGTAATACCCCAAATAGTCTTCCCGTCACATTGTGATTTTGGGGTGTTCTGATTAGCATCGAGCCTAGGTTATAGAGAACCAACTTGTATTTTCAAAACAAATTGGACTATAACCACGTTTTTAAATGGACCGTTTTACACCACCACTTCACGTCCTCCGCGCCTACTTCGTACCGATTGCACGTATGAGATTCGCTTGGCGGATAATACATGACTAGTAAAACTTCGCATGATAAAAACTTATAATGCTAGCTTTCATTTAGTTAGGCATTTAGATTTGCATGGCAGATTATACGCGACTAACTAAATCTTATTTATTGCATGGCATTACTTATACTTATAAATGCATATTTCCTTTTGGGTTGTTACAGTACCATGTCTTCTGCTACACATCCTATCGACCTGACCTCCGACATTGAGATTGAGGACACTATGTCCTTTGCCTCTACTCCCTTGGCACCGGCTATCATTGCACCTGTGTCCTCTGAGACTGAGCCCTTCGAGGAGGGTGAAGTCGTTGTCACCCCACCTGCCTTGACCATACCCGAGCATCTGCCCGTTTTTGGTCCCCCCCACCTATGACTGATATCTAGAGTCACGTGATGGCTATCACCTTCCGACATTGTATCCGGACACCTCACACCGATTCCGTGTCTTATACTTCGCCCATCACCACTACTCGTTCGCAGAAGGCGAAGGCGAGCTAGGTTCTCAAACCCCACGAGCTGCGCCTTCGCCAGCCATTCCGCTACCGTAAGGATGGTGCTACCTTTATGCATACCGCCGAAAACGAGTGAGGCACCCATCACTTCGCTCCACCTTCCGACATACCATCATCTTCGCTTTCCCACCATCACCGCACCTACACCACCACTCATACCGCTTCACCACTACCACCACCTACCACATTCATCTATCGCACCACCACTCTGCATCAGTTTCGTCTCCATCCGTGCATCATCGCCTCGGTGATGCATACCGAGCCTGTGATATCTCTTGGGAGAGAGCCCATTTCACCTACACATTCGACCCATATCACTATCTTGTGTCTTATACCTATGAGCCGGAGCCCATAGGAGGGTCGACGCTAGACGCTGGTCCTTCTTGATGCCGGGTCATTAGTCGATGGAGGCCTGAGGAGGGTTCACCGAGCGCTATGGAGCTTGGAGAGCATCCGCTTTCTTCACGAGACTCTCCTCGTTACGGAGAACCTCTTCACCATACCATTCCATTGTTAGTCGCACGAGTTCTGCGATGCGAGGATCACCGAGGAGGCTATGTCATTCGTTGATGAGGTTCCATTGGTCCGGATCGAGAACATTGAGGACGAGGTTGGGGATCTCCTTAACGGAGGACCATGATGGAGAGTGCTTGATAGGATTGGTGCTCACCGAGAGAGCTAGTGGGGCGGATGCTTTGGAGAGGAGGATGGAGTCGATAGATTAGGACCGCCGGATGTAGTCGAGATGTTAGAGGAGTCAGACTGACGGTCCGAGCGGATGATGATCATGGAGACTCGTGCTACTGCTCTTGAGAAGAGATTGGAGGTGAGAGATAGGGAGGTGGATGACTTGGCTGAGCTAGTTCGTGATCTACAGTGCCGAGTGAGGGGCACACCCGATAGTCTCTAGATCGGAGATTCACCTAGTTAGTTTTCCTAGTACTTTAGCCTGCCGCCTGTGGCACTGATAGAGGCTTTGTATTCGCATGTTTTGTTAAACTATCGAACAAGCTATTGGTGTGACATTGTATGGTTATCGTATCACTATGTATGGATGATAGACCTATGACATTATGGTTGTTTCCTTATGTACTTATGTATGACGATCTTTCTTATTTATCGGTTTGTGTGAATCGAAGTGATCATTTATATATGTTCTCTTGTGTGGTTCTAACATTTTGTGATTCTTTCTTATGATGATTATACTCTATTGATATAATGTGATGATCTTGACTATTATGAAACCATTTTTATAATAATTCACAATTATGTTGAATGATTCTGAAATCTGAGTGTATGTCTTTAGAAAAATGGCAAGAACAAGAGCTACCTCTACCCCTACTCCAACTCCTGAGATGACCCCTGATGCAATTCGGAGAATGGTTACCAATGAGATTGGTGCTGCTTTGTCGCAAGACCGCCGAGGCACCGAACAAACGAAGCCCCAAATCAAGCCAACAGAATGAAAGCGTGGTGAATCGCAAATGTGGATACAAGGAGTTCATGAATTGCAAACCTACCTTCTTCAAAGGAACCAAGGCGCCTGGCCTTATCCATTGGTTCGAAGATCCAAACCGTGTTTCTTCTAAGTGATTGCTCGAAGATTGCAAGGTGAAATTTGCTCTTGGTACTCTACTAGAAGATGCATTGTCTTGGTGGAAAGCTCATGCCCAACCTATTGGCATGGAAGAAGCTTACAAAACCACTTGGACCGAATCAAGCAATTGATGATGAAGCAACACCGCCCAAGGACCGAGATCAAGAAACCGGAAGATGAGTTCTATCATCTGGCTACTAAGGGCAATGATCTCAAAACCTACTTCAAGCGCTTCCAATAATTGAAAGCTTTATGCCCATCCATGGTTTCTGATAATGTCAAGTTGCTAGAAAACCTCATTGGGGGATTACCCCGAAGCATTGAGGGCAATGTTACTGCATCAAAGCCTAAGACTGTGGAAGAAGTGATCACAATTTCCTACCAACTCATGGATCAAGTCCTGAAACATGGATCCGTGCAAGGCAATAACGACAACAAAAGGAAATTTGATGACCGTCGAGGCAACACTTCAAACAACTACCATCATAACAACTCCTTCCATCACAACAATAACCGCAACAACAATCAAGGCCGCAACAATCATAACCAACCCCGCAACAACAATCCCAACCCATACCACCAAAACCGAAACAACCACCACAATCAACAAAACCGTAGGCAAGAAGTTGCGCGGGCTTATGCTGCTACCCCCGCAACTGGAAGAGGCTATGCTGGACCACACCCTTTGTGCACTCGATGCAACCTGAATCATGTGGGACGTTGTACTACTAAGTGTGGAAAGTGTAACTAGGTGGGTCATACTCACAAGGATTGCCGAAGCCCTGCTACCGGAAGTAACCTTTAACCCATGGGGATAACTTGCTTGATGTGGAGAAGTGGACATGTCAAGAGTAGATGTCCAAAGCCAGACGGAACAACAACAACAACAACAACAACAACCTCGCTAGAGCAAGAGCTTATGTGCTAGGAGATGGAGATGACAAGAAAACCCGGACGTCGTCACGGTGCGTTTTCACTCAATCATCATTTAGCTAAAGTGTTATTTGATTCGGAGCCGACAAAAGCTTTGTGTCTTCTAAGTTTGCACCTTTGTTAAAAGTCACCCCAACTGCCCTAGATACCACTTATGAAGTAGAGCTAGCCGATGGAAAAATAGTAGGAACTAACACTATCCTTCGAGGTTGCAACCTATCCTTATCAAATCACCCGTTCGATATAGACCTTATGCCTATTCGACTTGGTAGCTTCGATGCTGTCATTGGCATGGATTGGCTATCTAAGAATCGTGCAAGAATCATCTGTGACGAGAAAGTCGTTCACATTCCTCTCGATGGCGAAACTCTAATCATTCGGGGTGATCGTAGTAAAACCCGATTGAATATCATCTTGTGCGTTAAAACCGCAAAGTACATAGAAAAAGGATGCCACATTTTTCTAGCACAAGTAACGGAGAAGAAGGAAGCGGACGAGAAACAACTAAAAGACGTCCCCGTGACTAGGGACTTTCCCGAAGTATTTCCTGAAGATTTGCCTGGTCTTCCTCCTATTCGGCAAGTAGAATTCCAAATCGAACTAGTGCCGGGAGCGGCACCCGTGGCACGAGCACCTTATAGATTGGCACCTTCCGAACTACAAGAATTGTCTGACCAACTTCAAGAACTGTCCGAAAAAGGATTCATTCGACCGAGTTCTTCGCCTTGGGGAGCTCCAGTCTTATTTGTCAAGAAGAAGGACGAATCTTTCCGTATGTGTATTGATTACCGAGAGTTGAACAAACTAACTGTGAAAAATCGCTACCCATTGCCTAGGATTGATGATCTGTTTGACCAACTGCAAGGGTCAAGCGTCTACTCAAAGATTGATCTGAGATCCGGATATCACCAACTGAGAGTTAGAGAAGAAGATATTCCAAAAACTGCCTTTCGAACACGATACGGCCACTATGAGTTCCAAGTGATGCCATTTGGTTTGACAAATGCACCGGTGGTATTCATGGACCTAATGAACCGAGTGTGTAAACCTTACTTGGACAAATTTGTAATTGTGTTCATTGACGACATTCTCATCTATTCCCGCAATAAGGAAGAGCATGAAGAACACTTGAAAGCCATCCTAGAGCTACTCAAGAAAGAAGAGCTGTATGCTAAATTTTCCAAGTGCGACTTCTGGATTCAAAAAGTTCAATTCCTTGGTCACGTGATAGATAGTAATGGTCTTCATGTTGATCCTTGATATCTCGATTATAATATAAAAATACCAAATACGAAATAAGCGAGAGATTCGACGAATCGTCCGTTTAGGAAAAAGGTCGACACGCAAAACCCGCGAATACTCGATAAGTGATACCGGGTAAGTGATTACCCGGGTCGTTTCCCAACGAGGTGTGAATTGACGGTGACGTTTGAGGTTTGTTATTAAAGTGCTTGAATGGATCGGGAATTTTGAATTTTGGAATTTTAAACTAAATGACGGAATTTAAATAAAGCAAGTAAACTAAGCTAAAGCTACTACGGAAATTAAAACTAATCTAAGGCAACAATAAACGAAAGGAAACTTAAAATTAACTAAAGTGCAATAAAATGTAAAACGGAATTTAAAGGAAAGCAATAAAACTACACTAAGGAAATCTATGGAGTCCTAAAATTAATCTAAAATACTAAGGGAAACTACGGGAAACTTAAAGCTAATTAAAAACGTAAACTAATTTAAACTAATTAATTAATTAAAAATACTAAACATTTTTAGAAAATTCTACCAAAATTACATAAAATACTTTAACTAATACTGATTCTAGGAAAAATATAAAACTGGTCACAACTTAAAGCAATAAGCTGTTATAAAGCTACTAATCCTAATAAGCTTAAACCGAAAATGACTCTAAGTAAGTATTAAAGCAAATCCTAACATGGGACAGAACTAGAGCAAACCGGTAATTGATGTGTGTTGTGGGCGTGTGGTGCAAGAGGTCACAAGTTCGATTCTACCTCTATCCTTCTTGGTTCTTTTATTTTTTTTTTTACCAACTAACTAATGGACTGAAAATAAGTATTTTGATGAAACTTAAACTTGAAAAAGCTAGAATAAGTCAGATACTGACTTCTTGAAACAACAGATGCAATATAAAGAATGTTGGCTTTTCTAGGCTACCAAAGGAACAAACTAAGCTATGAAAAGCATTCAAATAAGCTACCTAAGGTTCCTAATCTACATTTACCTAAATAAGCATTAATGGGAACCTAAAATAAGCAATAAAAAGGAAGGGAAAAAAGCTACTAAGCCCTTAAAAGGGCGCTAAACTACTGCTGCTGTTACAGTTGGGCAAAAACAGGCTAATGGGGTGGTTTTCTAGCTTATTTATAAGCACTAAACTAAACACTAAATTACCTACAAAGGTTGAAAAGCTAAAGTTCATAATGTGAAGAGTCTAAAATCTGAAAATGAACTCAAAAAGGGCACATTAAAAGCTTAAAAGGGACAGTAAAAAAAACTAGTGGAGACACTTATGGACTGTTGAGGCGAAAGGACGGTGAGGGCAGCTTAAAAAAAAAGCTACAATGGCGCTTCAAAAGCATTTTACCAACAAAAAAAACTAATAGCAACATCAAAACATTGAATTAACAATTGACTAAAATCATTTTAATATCAAAATGGGTCAAAACATGAAGTTTGACCCAAGAATTTGGTCGATCCAAACACCCCTTTAGAGGCGAATAGCTAACTTTTGAAGCGGGAAAGGTTTTGAAAGTTTAAAACTTGTTTTATAGTTAACAAAACTTCAAAATAAGTTTAAAACATCAAGAATATAATGGATGATTTCAAAGAACATAAAAAAAATCAAGAATGCATAAACTTGAAAAAGCGGAATTGAACCGAAAGTAAATTGCATTGAAAATTAAATTGTTACAAATAAAGTAAATGACAAGAATTAAAATGGTACTAGAACATGAGTTTCTAGACAAGTTTTACATTTATCCTAACATCTATTTATACTAAAAAACGACTAAGGTCTTATGTCTTGTTGTCTTCTTGTCTTTGGTTTGTTGTGTGAGATAAAATGAGTGTGACATCTTTGCAATAAATCGAGCCCTTGATTTAAGCAGGGACCAAGCCTTGAATTCATGACCATAGATTGGTCTATGTGGGTTGTGGATTGCCACGATGGCAAAAAGCCATGTGAACATATCTTGTTTGCTTGTGAGGATGAGAGGACATGAGTGAGAGAGGCAGGAGGGGTTGAATAATTTTGGCGCCAATGGTTTTCTTGTGCTGGGTTTGAGTAAAACTAGGAAAATGGGTAATAAGGAAAATGGGTTAAAAGGTTTATGGGTGGTTTTAAAAAAGGGTATTTGATAAAAGGTTTTAAGGTAGTTTTTTTTTAAAAGGTTAGTTTGTATTTCGTACAAGTTAATTTTTATTTTTATTTTTATTTTTATTTTTTTTAATGTTTTTATTGTAAAAGTAAAATGGTTTTAATAAAAATTGTTTCTAATAAAAATAATTGTTTTAAATAAAAATAAAAATTGGTTTTAAATAAAAGTAATTGTTTTTAAATGAAAACATGTTTACGTTTAGGGTAAAAGGTAATTTGGGTTTCGTGAAAGGGTAAAATGTAATTTTGGGTTCGAGTGGTTCGGTTTCGAGTTTGTTCTCCCAATCTCACTCCAAAACATGTCCCGGATCCAAAATGTAAATCCACTTCCCGCCACGTCCAAAGCATGTTTTCCACTCCAAGCTCATTTCATCCGGTTTTGCCTGCTTTCGATCCTTTGTACCAAACACATAAAACACATTCCAAGGATATCCGCAGATAAATGGTTATATTTCGGTGTTTTAGACGTTTTGTGGGTTTTCGGGCTTAAAATGATGAGTAAAGGCCACTCATCATCCCCCACACTATCAATTGCTAGTCCCCAGCAATCCGATCATATGAAGTAATGAAAGGATCAACAATATCAAGAATACCCGCTTCGACTTTTTATTCACTACGAGAAATTTAAACAAGACGATAATAAATAAAATGCTTGATTATCAAAACATGGCATCATAGAACGGATTCACACAAAATGGGTGTCTCCGGGAATTGTAATCGCCATCCTCTTTTGATACTCTCAAACTAAGCTTAAACTTATTGTGCAAACGCTTTTTAAATGCTAACGCTACTTATATCAATAATCTATGTAAGTCGAGACTTAACTTTTACTCCCATAATTTATACAATTTAAGTGTGTGTGCTCATTTTCAAAAGTTTGACCATTGAAATCGACATTTGTTATGGTTGTTATCCACTTAACCAAAGTACTAACCCACCGGAAACGATGAAAGTCTAAGGATCGAAAGGGCCTCTTCCATGTAGCGGCTTTCTTCTCGGACATCCCAAAACATTAGTTTTAAGTGACCGGCTTTTGACACCTCACGAGAATAGTCTGGAATTAGCGGAATTGATTCCAAAGATTTACGAAGCTACCGTTAAGTTAAAACTAAACCTAAATGGATTACAACCGACGATAATTTAGAAATTCGAGATTCAAAGGTGAGATCACTCCATGCAGCGACTTTCTTCTCAGCTTGTCCTTTTAAGGAGGCTAGGTTTTCACCCTTGAGAATAGTATCGGAGCTTTCGGGATCTTTGAAATCAAGGATTTCCAAATTATCGTCAAACTTTTAGACAACTTTGACGAATACGAGTTCAACTTCCGATTTAAATTTAAGAAAAAGCAAGTTTCGCACATTTATTCATAAGCAACATAGTACTTTTATTCACGGAACTCATATTTTTCATTTTTCATTTTTTTTTCAACTTTTTTATTTTATTTTTTTTTTCACTTCTTTTTTTTTTTTTTTTTTTTTTCACTTTTTCAATTTTTTTTTCATTCACTTTGACTTTGAACTTTAAACTTGCAACTTTTGCATCATTCAAGCAACTTTATAATACTTTCAATTTGAAACTTTATTCAGATTTTTAGAAAGTATGCTTTCTCGGAAATTTAAATAAAAAGTTGAACTCGAACTCTAAATCAATTTTGCTTAAAAACTTTTTATTGTAACAAAACGATTTGAATGTTCAAACGTTTGACAACGAGCACGTATTTAGGTCTAATTAGTTAACTTCTGGGAGAAAAAGCCATAGATTACTTATATAAGCTCTAAAGAGAACCAACTACTCCACACTTAGCATTTTCATTTGCACAACGCGTAAAACCTTAGCCTAAATGTTAAGAGAGCAGCTAGATCAACACTCTAGCAGAGTCGGGATTCCCCTTGTTCTAGCCGAATCAAGACTAAACTACCATTAACACCGAAGTATCAATGCATTATTTTTGTGCAAAGCACTTCTTGTAAATGTAAATACTTGACTTAAAGCGATAAAAATTTTAAAATTTTTGGTCAAACGGGGTGCTAGGGTACTAGAAGGTACATATGTGATCAAAATTAGCTAATTCCCCCCACACTTAGAATTGAATATTGCCTTCAATATTCAAAGTACGGCCAGAAGTAAACTATAGAACGGAAAAGGTAATACTACTAGCCAAGTGTGGAAACGAAATCTTTTTCACAAAAGGATTAATAAAGATATCCCTAGATAATCGTTAGCAAAAGATCGGATATTGGCGGCCGGATTGAAAGCAGCGCATCAATCATCACGATCTACGGAACTCGAAACATAGAGAAAACACACATCAAGCAAACATCGGTGGGGTTTCCACACTTAGTGTTAGAAAAGAGAAAGAAGTCAGAAACATGGGTGGATACCCATGAAATGCTACTGTTTTTGTTAACCGAGTCGCTAGCTTGACTCGACCCCGAATTCATTGGTCCATGGGGGAGCAAGTGGAAGAGAAAATCTCCATCGGACTTTCATTCAAATGGTTTGAAGAAACATTGAATGTGCTGAAAGTTCCACTCCGATGAGATATAACCGCTTAAGATAATGAGAAATGCCGGTCAAAGATGGTATCTTCACTCCGTAGGAGATAAGATATGGAGAAGAAATGGGATAAGAAAGGTGGTGTCATTGAGATGACAATGGGTGGGTCGGTGGGCAAAATATTAGATCGAGGAACATTGAGCGAATGTTCAACAATCTTATCCACCATCAAGCAATGAAAACATCCGTATCGGGCTTAGAGAAGATTCCATCATCCGCGGTTTAGCAAAGTGACGGTGGATGATGGATCTAAGCCATAGCCGTCACTCTCAAAACTCGGAGGCATCGAGTCATTTGGAGAAAGAAATGAGTCGACCTCTTCCATAAGAGTGTCACTCGACTAATTATCGAAGACCTATTGTATAGAAGATTTTCCAATTCGAAGAGTCGACTTCAAAGTCGGTGCACATCATCATCTCCGGTGGAGAATGATCAACGAGCGAGTTCATCGCGAACGCCTCGAGAAGGTCTAAAGTCGGTGGGATTGCCACTATTCTTTTCTTCAAAAGTAGAATCCTCGAGCTCGGGTAAAGATGTAACGGGTTTTCCAAGTAAAGGTCACTATCCTCATTACGAATGTCAAAGATTGGGTTATCTCAAATTTGAGTGAATTCGTAATCTATGTCAACAGAGGATTAGTGAATGCCATAGTGAAAGGTTCCTGACACAACAAGAATATCTTCATCATCCGAATCAAAATCGGTGTCGATTTCTCGTTCTTGTGTTCAAAATCTCTCACATCTTCTGTCGACGAGCTCGAAGGATCTTCCTCAACATACCGATGTCTCCACACGATAAGGAATCGTCAAACGACGATAGTCATTTTCGACTGGAGATCATCTCAACAGAATCATTCGGGTGGAAGAGAAGAATCATCATCAACCGCTCATCACACATCATATCGGAGACGCCTCGCACTCACTGGGGTTGGGACAAGGTTCTCAACACAAGACGATTCCGCTTCCGGAATAGTGCTAAGATGCTCGTCCCCATACTTAGAGAGTTAACGGGCTCTTCGTGTGTGGTTTCGGCCGACAAACTTTCATAATATTCCTTCATTTGAATAGAATCCTCATCATCTTCATCGTCAATGTAAGTCGCGAGCCATCGGGCACGCCTTGCAAGTGCTCGTTCCTCGATTCGTATTTCTTCAAGACATCTTTGAATCTTAGCGGCTCGTTCCTCTTCTTCAAGTAATTCTAGCATAGATTTTTGTTGCGAGACGTTTGGTCTTGACAAGTTCTTCAAGCATACTTTTCTCACGAGGATGTTGATCAATGACGGATATTGTTCAACGACGGAAATTGTGGGGTTGGAAATTATCAAACCGGAAGTGTTATAACAAGGATCGGGTCCATAGTAATTTTGATTCCATGATTGACATTGGTAATCATAATGAGGACCCCACAATTTGCACAATAAGGAATTTGAAGAGAGAAATTCGAAATGAAGGATCATTGAAATCTTGATAGTACGGTTGTGGTTCGTATGAATTTCGTGGAGGGTAGTTGAAATCGTTTGAGGATAATTGAAAGGATTTGGATTAGAATCATGTTTAATGAATTCTCTGCACAAATCGAACAAAATCCATTAGTAAGATAATTTCCACACCACTCGCACATACATTTGAAACAACGAAACCTTTCGGTAACACGTCTCCACAACCGTAGCAATAATCTTGATCGAAAGAAGATATCTCGGGCTCGGGAATAGGGATCGATGGCTCAACAACATCACAAGTCGATTTGTATTTCCAAGTTGAATCTTGACGAAGTTCATTTAAGAAGTTTTCAATCATGTTCACGATATCGCTCAAAAAGGTTTGAAGATTAGGAGGTGGGACAAGTGGTGTGCTCTCGAGCTAGCAATTTCCACCACTTCGCTTTTGGTCTCCGGTTCTTGTTCTTTATCTTAACCAGAATCGCGAAGATTTTGATCAAATCTAGACGGTTTAGGCTTAGAAACAAGAGAACAAATCTCGGGTTGAAAGGGAGGTCGGAAAAACTTGGAGAATCATCGAGAGAGTTTTATCGGATAATTCGCACCAATAGCAATATTTCCTTGCACCGCCTCTTCCACACCGCTCACATATACAATCGCGATTGAGACAATAAAGTCGATCCTCTTCCATACGACCTTTACAATTGAAAACAACGACGATAATCGATCGTCGCCATGAGAATTAAACTTGTAGAGGGTTAAAGAAATAGAATTATGTGATCTAGAGGATACAAAGAATAGAATCAAGCGGTGAAGGAGGGTAAGAGAAATAGAATAAACGAGTAAGAGGAACGAGAAGAATATTTTTTTTTTTTTTTTTTTTTTTTTTTTATAAATAGAAAACATAAAAGGAAAATAAATTTTGAAAAAGAAAATATTTTGGGTTTTAACTTTATATATATACAAAAGGAAAATATTTTTGTGTTTTAGGGTTTTTTGGAAAGCAATAACTTCACGAGGAAGGTTCTTCAAGTCACTAATCGTCAAACCGTAACGATATTGTCGCAACACAACCTCCCCGGCAGCGGCGCCAAATTTGATATCTCGATTATAATATAAAAATACCAAATACGAAATAAGCGAGAGATTCGACGAATCGTCCGTTTAGGAAAAAGGTCGACACGCAAAACCCGCGAATACTCGATAAGTGATACCGGGTAAGTGATTACCCGGGTCGTTTCCCAACGAGGTGTGAATTGACGGTGACGTTTGAGGTTTGTTATTAAAGTGCTTGAATGGATCGGGAATTTTGAATTTTGGAATTTTAAACTAAATGACGGGAATTTAAATAAAGCAAGTAAACTAAGCTAAAGCTACTACGGGAAATTAAAAACTAATCTAAGGCAACAATAAACGTAAAGGGAAACTTAAAATTAACTAAAGTGCAATAAAACGAAACGGAATTTAAAGGAAAGCAATAAAACTACACTAAGGAAATCTACGGAGTCCTAAAATTAATCTAAAATACTAAGGAAACTACGGAAACTTAAAGCTAATTAAAACGTAAACTAATTTAAACTAATTAATTAATTAAAAATACTAAACATTTTTAGAAAATTCTACCAAAATTACATAAAATACTTTAACTAATACTGATTCTAGGAAAAATATAAAACTGGTCACAACTTAAAGCAATAAGCTGTTATAAAGCTACTAATCCTAATAAGCTTAAAACCGAAAATGACTCTAAGTAAGTATTAAAGCAAATCCTAACATGGGACAGGAACTAGAGCAGCTGGTAACTGATGTGTGTTGTGGAGCGTGTGGTGCAAGAGGTCCCAAGTTCGATTCTACCCTCTATCCTTCTTGGTTCTTTTATTTTTTTTTTTCTTTTACCAACTAACTAAGTGGACCTGAAAATAAGTATTTTGATGAAACTTAAAATTGAAAAAGCTAGAATAAGTCAGATCTGACTTCTTGAAACAAATAGATGCAATATAAAGGTCATTTGGCTTTTCTAGGCTACCAAAGGAACAAACTAAGCTATGAAAAGCATTCAAATAAGCTACCTAAGGTTCCTAATCTACATTTACCTAAATAAGCATTAATGGGAACCTAAAATAAGCAATAAAAGGAAGGAAAAAAGCTACTAAGCCCTTAAAAGGGCGCTAAACCATCTTCACATACGGTTGGGCAAAAGCAAGCTAATGGGGTGGTTTTCTAGCTTATTTATAAGCACTAAACTAAACACTAAATTACCTACAAAGGTTGAAAAGCTAAAGTTCATAATGTGAAGAGTCTAAAATCTGAAAATGAACTCAAAAAGGGCACATTAAAAGCTTAAAAGGGACAGTAAAAAAAACTAGTGGAGACACTTATGGACTATTGAGGCAGAAAGGGACAGTGAGACAGTTAAAAAAAAAAGCTACAATGGCAGTTTCAAAAGCATTTTTACCAACAAAAAAAAACTAATAGCAACATCAAAACATTGAATTAACAATTGACTAAAATCATTTTAACATCAAAAATGGGTCAAAACATGAAGTTTGACCCAAGAATTTGGCTGATCCAAACACCCCTTTAGGGGCAGAATAGCTAACTTTTTGAAGCAGGAAAGGTTTGAAAGTTTAAAACTTGTTTTTATCGTTAACAAAACTTCAAAATAAGTTTAAAACATCAAGAATATAATGGATGATTTCAAAGAACATAAAAAAAATCAAGAATGCATAAACTTGAAAAAGCGGAATTGAACCGAAAGTAAATTGCATTGAAAATTAAATTGTTACAAATAAAGTAAATGACAAGAAATTAAAATGGTACTAGAACATGAGTTTCTAGACAAGTTTTACATTTATCATAACATCTATTTATACTAAAAAAACTACTAAGGTCTTATGTCTTGTTGTCTTCTTGTCTTTGTGTTTGTTGTGTGAGATAAAATGAGTCGTGACATCTTTGCAATAAATCGAGCCCTTGATTTAAGCTTGGGGACCAAGCCTTGAATTCTGACCATAGATTGGTCTATGTGGGTTGTGGATTGCCACGTGCAAAAAAAGCCATGTGAACATATCTTGTTTGCTTGTGAGGATGAGAGGACATGAGTGAGAGAGACAGGAGGGTTGAATAATTTTGGCGCCAATGGTTTTCTTGTCTTTGGGTTTGAGTAAAACTAGGAAAATGGGTAATAAGGAAAATGGGTTAAAAGGTTTATGGGTGGTTTTAAAAAGGGTATTTGATAAAAGGTTTTAAGGTAGTTTTTTTAAAAGGTTAGTTTGTATTTCGTACAAGTTAATTTTATTTTATTTTTATTTTTATTTTTTAAGGTTTTTATTGTAAAAGTAAAATGGTTTTAATAAAAATTGTTTCTAATAAAAATAATTGTTTTAAATAAAAAATAAAAAATTGGTTTTAAATAAAAGTAATTGTTTTTAAATGAAAACATGTTTACGTTTAGGGGTAAAAAGGTAATTTGGGTTTCGGGTGAAAGGGTAAAAATGTAATTTTGGGTTCAGGGTTCGGTTTCGAGTTTGTTCTCCCAATCTCACTCCAAAAACATGTCCCGGGATCCAAAATGTAGAAATCCACTTCCGGCTACGTCCGCAAAGCATGTTTTCCACTCCAAGCTCATTTCTGTCCGGTTTTTGCCCTGTTTTCGATCCTTTGTACCTGAAACATATAAAAACACATTCCAAGGATATCTGCAGTATAAATGGTTATATTTCAGTGTTTTTAGACGTTTTTGTGGGTTTTTCGCGCTTAAAATGATGAGTAAAGGCCACTCATCAATCCTTCAAAATCGGTCACAAAGATTGGTCATCCCTACTACCCCTACCGAGGTACGCCAATTTTGGGTCTTGCGGGTTATTATCAAAGATTTATCGAAGGGTTCTCGAAAATCGCTAAACCTCTAATCTGAGCTAACCCGAGAAAAAGAAGAATTTTGGTGGGGTGAAGAACAAGAGTTAGCCTTTCAACTCTTGAAACAAAAGCTTGTGAAGCTCTATCTTAGCCTTACCCGATGGAGTAGAAGATTTTGTGGTCTACTGTGATGCATCACATCTAGGGTTAGGTGCGGTATTGATGCAAAGAAACAAGGTGATCGCTTATGCTTCGCGACAACTCAAAACTCACGAGAAGAACTACACTACCCATGACTTGGAATTGGGAGCCGTGGTTTTCGCTCTCAAAATATGGAGACATTACCTATATGGAACCAAGTGTACGGTGTTTACCGACCATAAAAGTCTCCAACACATTCTCGATCAAAAGGAACTAAACATGCGACAACGCCGATGGCTAGAATTGCTTAGTGATTACGACTGTGAAATCCGTTATCACCCGGGAAAAGCAAATGTCGTGGCTGATTCTCTTAGTCGAAAGGATCGACCTAAACCTCTTCGAGTAAGATCCTTGGGAATGACAATTAAGTCACCCCTTCCATAAAAAATCCTTGAAGCTCGTCAAGCTCTCAAACTCGAAAACCGTCCCAACGAGAGAATCTTTGGAATCTTGGGAAACGAGAACGGCTTTGTGCAAAGATCGGATGGAACCTTATGTTTTTGCGATAGAAGTTGGATACCACTTTATGGAGGAATACGGGAACTCATCATGCATGAGTCTCACAAGTCTAAGTATTCCATTCACCCGAGATCCGACAAAATGTACCAAGATCTCAAGAAGCTTTATTGGTGGCCGAACATGAAGGCTGAAATTGCAACGTATGTTGGGAAATGTCTCACCTGTTCTCGAGTCAAATCCGAATGTCAAAAGCCCTCCGGATTGTTAACTCAACCTGAACTCCGAGTTTGGAAGTGGGAGAGAATCACTATGGACTTCATAACCAAACTACCAAATACTGCTAGAGGTTACGACACCATTTGGGTTATCATTGATCGCCTTACCAAGTCCGCTCATTTCTTACCCATCAAGGAAAATGATGAAATGGAAACCCTTGCTCAACTATACCTAAAGGAAATTGTATCCCGTCATGGAGTACCAATTTCCATCATTTCTGATCGTGACTGCTTTACTTCACACTCGAAATCTCTTCAAAGGCCTTAGGCACTCGTTTGGATATGAGTACCGCATATCATCCTCAAACCGATGGCCAAAGCGAAAGGACTATCCAAACCTTGGAAGACATGCTTCGAGCATGCGTGATCGACTTTGGAAAAGGTTGGGATAAACACTTGCCGTTGGCAGAATTCTCCTACAACATAAGTTACCACGCGAGCATCAAGGCAGCTCCATTCGAGGCACTTTATGGTCGAAAGTGTCGATCACCCATTTGTTGGACTGAAGTTGGAGATGCCCAACTCACTGGACCTGAACTCATCCAAGAAACAACCAAGAAGATTGTGCAAATTCATCAACGACTTCAAGCTGCTAGAGATCGACAAAAGAGTTACGCCGATGTTAGAAGGAAGCCCATGAAATTTCAAGTTGGTGATCGAGTTATGTTGAAAGTATCACCTTGGAAAGGAAAGGTTCGATTTGGAAAACGAGGAAAGCTACATCCTCGATACATTGGCCCTTTCAAGATTCTCTAAAGAATCGGCCCGGTTGCGTACAAGCTTGACCTCCCGGAAGGACTTAGTAGAGTGCACCCTACCTTTCACGTCTCAAATCTGAAGAAATGCTTGTCGGATGAATCTCTTGTTGTTTCACTAAAAGAGATTAAGCTCGATGACAAGCTCAACTTTGTCGAAGAACCAATTGAAATCATGGACAGGGAAGTCAAGCGACTTAAGCAAAGTCGCATCCCTATCGTCAAGGTTAGATGGAACTCCAAGAGAGGACCGGAGTACACGTGGGAGCGCGAAGACACCATGCGTGTTAAGTACCCACATTTGTTTGCTAATCCAACTCCGACAACCACCGTAAACTAAAATTCCGGGACGGAATCCTCTTAAGGGGTAGGTACTGTAGCCACCTGAAAAATTTCGCTATTTTAAATCTTCGTATTTATGAACTAGACTTTTATCAAAATTTATTTGATCTAAGTTAAGCATTTTTAGCATGTGCATTTCGTTTCTTGCATAAAATTTATGCCTGTCCGAGTAGTCTTATTTAATTATGCCTAATCTTTACTGATTTCTAAATCAGTCTCACAAGAAAATTTTCTTGTCTTACGAGTCCGCACGCGTACCAGTTAATAAAAGAAAAAGTGAAGAATAAAAACAAATTGACGAGATCAAAAGTCATACAGTCATACTAGTTTAATTAAAACGTGACCGAAAGTATAAACGACATATTTTCCAATTTGAAATTTATACGTACACTAATAAAACCGCGAGATACAAGATACCTCTTATGCCAAACCATTACACAAATAATAAATACTTCTACTTTTATTTTTAACTAATAACTAATTTTCAAATAAATAAGATAAAACAAAAACCTGACTCTATCCTAACCCACAAAAACCCACGCCCCCACCCTCATCTCACTCTTTCTATGACCTCTGAAAAACCTACTACCATTCTTCCTCCATATTCGCCTCCTTCTCTTCCCCACTCCCCTGCGCACGCTGCTCATCTTCCCCAAAGGAGTATAACCTCCAAACTTCTTTCCCAACATCATAAATAACTTCAATCCAAGATTAGTTACCTCTTTGGCTTATCCATGGGAACAAATCGACAAACCAAGGACCCTTTGGACCACGGCTGAAGACGAAGACAAGGAACCACGTGAAGGCCTGGAATCGTTACCCAAAGAAGACTCTTAATCTATCCCCACCTTCGAAGGACAAGGCAACGACTTCCTCTTTTACCTCTATTTAAACCACGGGTCTCAAGAGGTTATCTCACACTCACTCTTTCTATCACCACACAAACTAAAGTAAGACTTGTTCGAGTTGCTGGAAATCGAAGTGGTCTCGTCGCTTTGGGTTTTGGGTTCCTTTGATATCATCTTGCTACATCACTTCTCTTTTGTTGTAAGAATTTTTATTGAATCTCTTCTTGAATAATATAGTTATATTTATTTATTTTGATGGTTTGATCAAATATACATTCTGTTTGTTATCACCAAATTGGTATGAAATGGTTGAAATTAAATTAGTGTTGTTAATATCTTGTGATAAGAATCGGTTAAAGAATCGAATATATATATGTTGTTAAAACTTGGCTTATGTGGTTGTTTGGTCGAGACTGTCACACAAAAAGAATCATCTAAATCACAAATTTTAAAACCCTTGAAAGATTGAAACATGTAGTCGACACATATGAGGATCAAGATTAAGTGTTTCGGCTTAGGTTCGTTAGCTAATGGTTTATATGGTTCGGTTTAATTTCGAGTTGCTTGGTAACTTGCTTAGCATCAATTTCGACCCAGTCTATTTGTAGATTTACTAGTGTTCGGTTTAGGAGTATTCGATGTTTCCATACCTTGGTCAAGTCTACCCTTCAAAACTGTTTTGGTTAATAACATGTGGCTTATTGGTTACAAGGTGGGTTATGTTGGTTGTGTCGCGGGTCAAAACCCACTGTGGTTGAATCACAGAGGTGAACTTTTAGCTTTGTTGTCTTGGTTTGTGTCGAGGTCGAAACCCACAGCGGGTGAGCTTTTCTTAGTTCCTTTTGGCCTTAATTTATAAGATATCAAAAGCTAAGTAAAAATGGTATGTTTAAGCTAAACTTTGGGTAGAAGGATTGAACGTTTCGATCAAAAGGACGTTTATTCCAGTCAATTGCAGCCACCCAAAGGGGTGTGTACCCGCTGCAACGCAGCCATCCAAAGGGGTGTCTAGCTGCTGTGACGCAGCCACTCGGAGGGCATTTTCCTTCTTCTCCTACCTGTCTTGATCCGGGTATACAACTTCTAATGTCAAACTTTCTTAAAGACATGTACTTCTCTTTTCTTTTCACATATGGGTGCGTTTGGTTTTGGCCTCCATTTGGGTCACGAAGCCACAACCCGGTTTGACTTCATTTCTTGGGTCTAAAATACATGTCGAGGACCAGTGGGCTGAAGCCCATTTAAAGTATACCCATTTGCTGAAAACAAGTATATCTGCAATTCAAATTGTTTTGAAACGTAAGAGTTACGAGTCGAGGCAAACAAATAAATTTCATAGCACTAAGCATAACAAAAGTCGTCATTCTAACATATTACGGCTACTTGTCTTTTCGATCCTTTTCACGCCTCGTTCACAACTCGCTCGTCTAACCGTGTTGACAAAATTACTTCCAATATTATTTTCACGATATCTCATTTTATAAGCATTTTATATAAACGACTAACGAAATACAATTAACTCATATTTCATACTAAACGAAATTTATTTTAAAACAATAATAATTTCCTACCCTTCGTCACCAAATATATTTTAGACATATAAACGAGTCATACCCATTTTTTTTAAAAGACAATTATAACATATAAAACGGAATTTTATTTTATTTTTACCATTATAATAAAACTATTACTTTCCTATTATATATTTTTTAAGCGACGTTTTTATAATTTAAATACGTTTATTATTTGTTTGCGATATCTTCCGTACATCATCTTCCAACTACGACAAACCCAAGACTCACTCTTTTTTGATACTTTTGTGTGTACCTAAGCACTTCCATGAGCCAAAGTTAATCATGTTCAATAATAAACGACACACAACACAAATAACTTAAACTTTTGGTGTATATAAATATTATCAAGTCAAAATACAAAGGTATTAATTAAAGTATTGGTATACAAGTTATAGGTCGCGTGACGGTACTTGGTGCATCATTTACTTGACTCTTTCACTACTCGGATACTACTTTGCTAAGGTGAGTTCATAGCCTCGCCTTTACTTATTTCTTTCAAACCCCGCGAGGAGATGCATGCTATAAACTAGAACACAAGTCTTTTCTTAAAGCGTATGCTTGCACGATCATTATTATTATAGCCTAAGTTGCACGCCATAAGTCCCTTACATCATGAACCATTAATCACTTGCGAGTGAACGCGAATATTGTGGATAGTACTATGGGAATTAACGACCCGACTCGGTTATCGGAAATAACCGGGCGCACTATATTTGGTTAAGCGTGGAATTGGAAATTCCATCTGAGGGCGATATTATTACTTACACCAGTAATTAGGTGTATGCAGTTAGTTTGGTGTCATGAGCTTAGTGCATAATAATAATCTATGTTTTTCTATGGTAATTGTATTCGAAGCAATTATCATCTCTTACTTGTGTTCAACCATTTATTTAAACCTATGAATATCACTCAACCTTTTGTTGACCTTTTAAGCATGTTCATCTCAGGTACTAATTAGGATATCATGAAGGCGCGGAGTGGACGTCATGGGACGCTGGAAGTGGTGTTGTTTTTAAATAAAGTTATTATTTCGTAAACATTTGAACTATCTTTTGTGTAACTTCAAAACTTGTGGTATTTTCTCTTGTGTTCCAAAACATTGAGTTTTATGAAATGGTAACAATCTTTTATTAAAACGTCTCTTTTAGAGTCGTTTTCTATGACTTATGACTGTGATCCTCTAAGTAATACCCCAAATAGTCTTCCGCTGTCACATTGTGATTTTGGGGGTGTTACAGATTGGCATCAAAGCCTAGGTTATAGAGAACCAACTTGTATTTTCAAAACAAATTGGACTATAACCACGTTTTTAAATGGACCGTTTTACACCACCACTTCACGTCCTCCGCGCCTACTTCATACCGATTGCACGTATGAGATTCGCTTGGCGGATAATACATGACTAGTAAAACTTTGCATGATAAAAACTTATAATGCTAGCTTTCATTTAGTTAGGCATTTAGATTTGCATGGCAGATTATGCGCGACTAACTAAATCTTATTTATTGCATGGCATTACTTATACTTATAAATGCATATTTCCTTTTGGGTTGTTACAGTACCATGTCTTCTGCTACATATCCTATCGACCTGACCTCCGACATTGAGATTGAGGACACTATGTCCTCTGCCTCTACTCCCTTGGCACCGGCTATCACTGCAATAAAATCATCGTTGTCATCAACATGAATGATTTGTAGTGGTGGTGGTGGTGCCTCAACTTCTGTTGATTGACCATCGATATTCAAGGGTTCTAATTCCAAATCAATCAAATTAGCGGACAGTTTGAAATCAGATGAGTTGTTGCCATGTATCACATCATCATCTTCTTCTTCCACGATGACATCCCAGGTTGTGTTGTGATTCACATCTTGGATGACCTTCCAATGAAACTTTTCATCTTGGACGACCTTCCAATGGTTGTGCATTTACCTGAAGAGGCTATTGAAGGCGGGCTTGTCTCATTCCAGTGGATGTATCCATTTGAAAGATACATGAAGAAGCTAAAAACTATGTACGAAATAAAGCTAAGCCGGAAGGTCGTCCAAGATGTGAATCACAACACAAACTGAGATGTCATCGTGGAAGAAGACGATGATGATGTGATACATGGCAACAACTCATCTGATCTCGAACTGTCCGCTAATTTGATTGATTTGGAATTAGAACCCTTGAATATCTATGGTCAATCAACAAAAGTTGAGGCACCACCATCACCACCACAAACCATTCATGTTGATGACGACGAGCCTTATGATTTAGCAGAAGCTTCTGATTATGAAGAAGAAAACAATTCTGATGATGAAGTTGCAGTTGCCAGTAATGATGTTTATGATAGTGATATTGATTTAGCAGATTGATCTTAAATTGTAACTTGTAAAACCACTCTTATTTGAATGAAATTGTTATGGATTTTTAAATGTGTATATTTATTTGAATGTGTATATATATGAATGTTTGCATGCTTTTATTAATCTTTTTATGAAAATGTATATGTTATTCAACTTGTACTTTTACATATGGCAACAGTCGTGGCGCGTGGTTACGGTGGTGATGGTGCCGGTGACCCACCACCCCCATTCCGTTAGACCGAGAGCGGTCATCGTGGTAAGAATTTCTTGATTATTTTAAAGGAAACTTAAACTTGATTATGTGAATTTGGTTACTTGTTATTTTATGACGCTTTCACTTGCTTCAATTTGTAGGATCATAACAATCTCGCAGGGGCAGGGGCAGGGGCAGGGGTGGTGGCACTAGTGGTGTCCAGAAGGTGCGTTCTGTCAACAAGAACGTCGCCCTGAAAAAAGCCGCGACGGATTTCGGCCCCTAGACGATCGAGCTTGACATCAATGATAAGGGGACCCTCAACCCAGTCGGCGACCATGCTTCCTGGTTCGTTATCTTCCTGGGCGAGCTCATTAGGGAGTTCCCGTTGTGCTATGAGTCCTGGCACAAGATCGAGCCGAAAAAGAAGGCACATATGATTGGACGCATCCAGGTCAATTATTTATTTTCCTTTTATATTGTTTGGTTATCGTGTTTATATATTTGAATGTATATTTATTTAAATTATATATATATATATATATATATATATATATATATATATATATATATATATATATATATATATATATATATAATATATATAGTAACAGAACTTTATTTTCAGAACCCTATTAAGTTCGAGAACTGCGAGAACCCATCTAAAACCGTTGGATTTCTTGATCAATGGCTACAAATGAAATGTGAAATTAATGTAAATAACTTAAAGATCAGGATATTATGTGCAAAGCTGAAAGGGTATTAGTGGAATTTTGGTTAGAAAGTTTCCATTAAACCGTCCCTACATTTACTCTTCAGTTTAATCAAGATCTGGAACTAGATAAAAAAGTGTTTCTCTCTTAAAAACCCTAGCCCCTTTTTCTATAAGTTTCATACGGCACCAAAGCAAAAATCGGATGGATAACTTTATATCACTTGATTCATTTCAAATCTTTATATCAATTTGATTAATACCCACGTGCTAAATTATCCCCAGGTATCATTTTCATAATAATTATTATTTGTTAGTTTGACTTTTGTTGCCGTTGTATAAATTAATTGCTTTCTTGATCGGATTAAATTAGATCAAGATGTTTCATAGGATGTTTGAAAAGCCTAGCAAAAATCCAAGATTGTTGTTACTTTAGACAAATTAAATGAGGTTACTTTTATAAATTTTATGTTGATTGAGAAAAAAAAATGTTTACTTTTTGTGTTGAAATGGTTTTGTCAAAGGGTTTTTATTTTTGGGTTTTCTAAAGATTGGATCTTTAACTTGTTTATATGGAAGAAAATAAAATACGTTGTTAGTTTTTAGAGTGTTTTGGAATGCTTATTAGTACAACTGGTTATATGTATGTTTATTGCCTTTTGATTTGTGGATAAGTGGTTTTGATGGTCTTTGAGATTGCTTATCGAAACTTCTTACTTGATTATTTTGAAGGTTAAAACTTTATTAAATAAAGAGTAGTGCTACATGAAAAACAAAAAGAATTAAAATTCGAATAAATATCTTTGTGTATTCAGCAACTAAGGAAAATTATTTACTTATAAGCCTTAGTTTTTAGTAATAAGATTACACAATATACATGTAGGAACCTAGGCTGGCCATGTAATGTATGGATCCAAATTTATTAGTGTTCGGACCTTGGCTATGAATATGTATTATTGGACCCTTTAGTACCATAAACTAAAGATTTAAGCCTGAGCCACCCAACTTCAAATGAAATAAGACATCTGTGTCCTTTAGTAGGAGCTTAACACAAGGATTTGTTGTGATGACCTGTTAATAACACTTACATTCTTAAATTACTATTATGTTATAGAAAATCAATATGTTATTTTTTTGGAACAGTGACCTAATGGTCAAGTCAAACTAGTAAATTTTGAAATACATCACAAGCCAAATTTACATTCTTGAATGGGTTTTAAAAAGATACATATATGTTTACATATAAAAAAACATATATGTTTACGTATAAACATATATGTTTTGTGTTTGGAGTATATATGTTTTGCATACATTAAAAAATTGGTCTCCTGTTTATTTGTGTTTGCTAGTTTAAGCTTGTGCATGTGTGTTATGTTATCCCGAGTTTTATTTTAAAAGTATTTAATCTTGACTATAATTTTTTCTAGGCGTGACAATATGTTTTTTGAAGGCGTGCACATATGTTTTAACGAGTTTGATGAGAAACTGGACGTACGTATATGTTCTTGGAAGGCGTGCATGTATGTTCTTAGAAGACGCGCGCACATGTTCAAAATAATGTGATGAGAAACTTCAAACACATATGCTTTGTACACATATGTTCTTAGAAGGCGTGCATATATATATTCAAAATGATACATTTGATTTGTACTTTATTTGATATAAAAATTTGTGTATTGTATTATGTTCTTGGTTTGTAATAAATCTAAAGGTTACAACTATAATTTATGCTTTTAATTTTTATTCAAGAAGTTTATAGAATATATCGCAGAAACATATGTGCAATTACATTTTTAAGTAAAACTCATTTGAATTTTCAACTATTGTACAATAAAAACACATGTAAACTTACATTATTTAAAAAAAAAACATATATATATATAAAGCATTTAAGTTGTGGCCCACAAAAATTAAGATAAGGGCTTTAATCATCGAAATGACATGTATTACTTCTCTAACTAAAAATAACAAAAGGAGGAGGCCTAACAAACTAAAATAAGGAGCTCCGATAATGGAGTGTGACATACGTCACTTCTTAACTAATTAATCACCTTTATTTTTAAATTTAAATATCTTTTAATTGCTTAACTTTTTATGATCTAATTTCACCATATTTTTAAAATTTTGTCTTTCTTTAATTCAACATCCATTTTGATATATTTTATGAGTTTTTGTTTTTACATTTTTAGTAGGTTTATTTTATTTTGATTCAAATTTTATAACTTTAACCTTTATTTCAATCAAAACAAACTTTATTTATCAAAATCATTTACTTTTGGGAAAGTGTTTGACGGGAAAGAGATTGTGAAGGTCATTTTATATGCGGGAATAATGATGTCACGGGAAAGATATGGAAAACCCAAACAAACACATACAACTAACACATATATATTTGGAGTGTTGTGAAATAAATTCACTAAGCAGGTAGGGAATTGTGAGGAGAGTTGAGTTAACAATTCATTTACTATATTTTTTTATATAACTATATTTATCGCCATCATGCAGTATGTATATATATATATATATATATATATATATATATATATATATATATATATATATATATATATATATATATATATATATATTTAATTTAGTTATTTTTATTGCCGCAAATGTTTGATTTGGGGCCCTTCATGCGTTCACCACGGTGGGGGACAATTCACGGAGCAATGAACGAGTATTTTGCAGAACGTTAGCGGGACAACAAGAGCGCCTTAAAGCAAACTTACTTTGTTGACAAAGGTGGGGCAGCCAATGTTGAGGAGATACAAAGGTAAGTTTTTTTATTTTTGTTGTTTTTTTTGATATTTTTGTTTTTTTTTGTAATATGTTAGCAATTGATATATGTTATTTATCTGTTTTTGTTATTATGTTAGGAACCCTCCCTCGAACATGGAGCTGCCATTGTGGGAGAAGCACATCAAGCACTACCTTGATAAGAAGACCGTCAAAAGAGCCGTTGTCAATGCCGAGAACAGGAAGAAGAACAAGGTCTACAGCCGGCATGGATCTCGGTCATTGGCCGCATCTCGACATCGATACGTAAGACACATTATGATTATTTTTCATATTGTTCTTTATATATATGGTGTTTGATTTGTCATTTTTAATTTGTTTCATCTTATATGCATGTGTATATACAGTTTCAGACGAGCGAGACTCGTGAGTACCCGTCCCTCTTACAGACCTATCACGACGAGCGTTGCAAGGACGGGGTGTGGTTACAGGATGAGGCTCGTGTTCGATATGTAAGTACTGGTCTTTTTATTTTTATTTTCCAAACAACCAAACACCCCTTTGAAGCATTTTTTTTAATTTTCTATTTTATTTATTTTTTTGTAAGTGGATGTGATAGAAAAAGGTTTTAGACGTGATTAGAGAATACATTAGAGTTTAATAGATTATTCCTACATATTGTAATAAGTAACTTTCTCGTATATTTAAGTCATTTAACCCGTTTTGACCCATTTTAGCCCAAACAAGTACACGTTATGCTAAAATGGGTCAAAATGTATGAAACGGGTGTAATATAAATGGCAAAGTTACTTATTAGCACACATTTGGGCTTGTAAGTAACTTTGTCGTTTATATTACACCCGTTTCACCCAATTTAGGCGATACATGCGCTAATAAGTAACTTTCTCGTATATTCAAGTCATTTAACCCGCAAGTACACGTTATGCTAAAATGGGTCAAAATGGATGAAACGGGTGTAATATAAATGGCAAAGTTACTTATTAGTACACGTTTGGGCTGATAAGTAACTTTGTCGTTTATATTACACCCGTTTCACCCATTTTAGTCGATACATGCGCTAATAAGTAAATTTCTCGTATATTTAAGTCATTTAACCTGTTTTATTGATTTATTGACTAACCCGACTAATATATTAATCTAATCTTTTTTTTTTCAACTTTTGTAGGAGGAGATGTGTCGCCTACGGGATCTAGGCGCGAACAACCATACTAGCGTAGCTTACACGGACGAAGAGATACTTGCCATGGTTATCAAGGGCAAGCTGCGGGGAAAGGTCGCCGGTAGGGGTAGGTTGTTGAGCGGGAAGACAATTTTACCCGAGGCGCCTTTAGGTTCGTACGCTCGGCTCGAGATTGATGAAATGATGCCGACAAAGACAAGAAGATCGAAGAGGCTGAAAAGAAGGCAAACGAGGCTGTGAAAGAGTCGAAGGTCGTTCAGCACCAACTCACTCAGATATTGTCGGTGTTAGGGAGTAACCCTCAGTGGGCCGAGCTTATGAGCCAGATTCCTTCGAGATCTGAGGTAGGATCGGGGAGTGGCGCTGGCCGTAGTGGCAGAGGCGGGAGTGGCGGTGGCAGTAATGGCGGTGGCGGGAGTGGTAATCTTGATGGTGTATGATGAGTAGATAGAGGTATATGGGTTATTTTGTGTCGATATATATTACCGTTTAGGCTATGCTTATGATCGACTCATCCTTATGTTATTATTGCACAGTTTTAACATTTTGGCGACTTGAACATAGCGGATATATCAACTTTTGTGTAAATGGCAGCTAGATGCGTAGATTATAACACCCGTTTTGTATAATTTGTAACGTTTAGTGCAGTGTTGCAAAAAAAGGTCTACAAGGCTGATTAATCACCGATTAGGTGCTACTAGGTCATCGACCTTTCGATTTGTGTAAATCTTTCAAACAAATCGGTCAACCATGGTCAATGGCGGTTAACGAAGGTCAAACTTGCCGAAAACATGGAAATCTTACTGGAAATACCCTAAACTTGCCGTAAATTAGTTTTAGTCACTTATAGTCACTGTTTATATCTATTACAAGATGTTTTTCAAGGAAAATCTTGCCGAAAATACCAACATTTTCAGTAGATACCCAAAACTTGCCAAAAATGCCAATACGATTAATCACCGATTCGCTATTTTTGCAACCCTGAACAGATGTAATCACTTATAGTCGATGTTTATATCTATTACAAGATGTTTTTAAGAAAAATCTTTCCGGGAATACCCAAAACTACCCAGAATTACCCAAAACTTGCCAAAAATGCCAATCCGATTAATCACCCTAGACTGATTACAAGCTACAGTGAGGTCGACCGCCTCACTACCGATTCGCGATTTTTGCAACCTTGGTTTAGTGTGTTTGAAGGTGTTTTAGCGATTATATATAAGTGTTTTAGCCGTTATAACTTGTACTAGTGATAGATATGGTGTGCACATCATTTTTTTTATCCTGGGATACCTTAAAGTAGATCTTGGAAGAACTGCCGGTTTATCAATCATCAAGTAACTTTGCAAGAGAATATTGTATCATGAATATGCATAAAGAGGGCATTAAAATTAGAGTAATATATGGAAGTCCTTTAACTAGTTATAAGAAAGAAAATTGATACTTTTGACATTGAGATGTGATAACCTATTGTGCCATAGTTACTTTTAAAGTTTAATTTATGTACATCAGCAGATGTGTCGATATTTTCACCTCTAGAATTCATATTCTACAATAAAAAACGAAGATTGCTAGTTTGTTTACCCCTTGACACAAAAGAGGGCTATAACCCTCCCGCAAAATTTCACCTTATGGTATATTCATATCAGATTTATCCTATAAAAGTTTAAATTTCATAAAATAAAATTAGAGTTTAGCCCTTCTAGCAAAAATGATTAACCAGGAAATGATATATTTAAGATAATTACATAGCAAGTTATGTAAGGTCAATAAGAAGAAACTTGTTTTTGTTGTGAACAAAAATTGAGGGAATGAAAAGTATTCTTCAATTGATTATAATGTATAAGATACAAAAGGGTATATATAAGATATATTAGGGTAAAACCCTAATAGCTAATTGGGCCATGGGCTTCTTATGGATTATATGGGCATCCACATAATATTATTCATAACACTCCCTCTTGGATGTCCATATTATTAATACACTTTAAGAATACTGCCTCATTAAATACCTTGTCAGGAAAACCCAGTGGGACAAAACCATGACTAAGGACACAAAGAGTGCAGCGCGTATTGTCTCCCTCTGATGACTATATCACTTGAGCTCTTTGAGTCGTCGCATTCCAATGTTGTAACTTAGTTTCCTAAATATTGAAGTAAGAAGTGCCTTGGTAGATAGATCCGTCAAATTGTCGCTTGAACGAACTTGTTAATATCACCATTCTTTTGTAAGTCACGAGTGAAGAAGAATTTTGGTAAACTATGTTTTGTCCTATCGCCCTTGATATAACCTTCTTTAAGTTGAGAAATACATGTATGCAAAACTGTTGGTGCCTACTTTTCTGAAGAATTTCCACATGATCAACGTATGTGTTGTATCACACTTCTTAGCCAAACACATTCTCGACTTGCTTCATGTTTCTCTAGAATTTCTGCATGGTTGGATGATATCGCTAAGATCGTCTTCTTAACTGAACGTCATGAAATTGCGGTTCCTCCACTTGTTAATACATATCCAGTTTGTGATCGACCATTGTGAGGGTCAGACATTCTGTAAGATATGTAATTTTCTAATATAACTCAAATACTTGTAATCAACATCCTATAAGATATGGACATCCATATTATAATTCATAACACTCCCTCTTGGATGTCCATTTGAGGATTATGCCTTGTTAAAACCTTACTAGAAAAAAACACAGTGGGACAAAAATCTAGTGAAGGAAAAAAAATACATAATTCCTTTATACGCTATTTTGGGATATAGAAAGTTAAAGTGCTGAAGTATTAAAGTACCGAAGTCAAAACACTGCTAAAGAATGAAGTCAAAGTACTGCTCGATTCATCAAAGTACTGCATGCTTAAAGGACTGATATGTAAAAGCGTTAAAGATTATATTGTAATTCTAGAATGTTCTAAGCTTAATATAGTATTACTTGACGTACAAGGTTTGTAATTGTAAACTGACTAGGGTTATCCTTAAGCCTATAAAAGGACCCCTAGATTGGCATTAGATGTACGTGCATTATTAGAGTTTTTAGAGAATACGATATTAGAGTTTTAGAGTTGTTAAAGAATCTGTATAACAAGCAGATTCAGAGTTATTAATAAAATCGTTGAAAGTTAAAGTTAATTCTTCTTAGCTTTGTTAAGTAAATTCCGCATACTTAATAGAGTTTGCTCAGTGTTTCATTGTTAATAACTTAGGATTTATCCGAGGTTATTAAACCCTTAACAAGCTATATAAGTTAGTTTGGTTAGAGTTCATCGATCCAACAAGTGGTATCAGAGCTTGTGTGGAAACTATGACTAAGAAGAAACCATTAAAACTTAGTTAACAACAAACCCTAAAGATGTCGACTAAAGCTGCACCACCACCATCCATCACCTCACTTAGAATACCAATCATCAAGAAGGGAGAGTACGATCTATGGAGCATGAAGATGAGGCTGTACATTTGATAACGCTACACGCGTCATTCGGGGTCAAAGGAACTTCCTTTTCGTCGAGCAAGTTTTTCAACACCCTAGGCAGTGAACCTAATCGTTGTAGTGTAGTATTAGGGTAAGCCACGGGAATTGATATCATTCTCTAGGGGAATAGGAATGCTAGTGAGAAGTTACTACGCTAAGGTTGGGGTTGAGAAAGATTATTTTTTATCTTTTTATGTTTTTTAGGAAATGGAAAGGTTCGAATCTCGGTGTTTGGATTTGGGGGTTGGTATTTCTACCGATTACTTCTACTTATCTAATTATCTAAACTAAGGTGTATGTAGTCTATGTCTAATTATTGTGTGCTCGTATGATGATTTAAAGATGTGTTTACTTAGGTTTTATTACTCCTTAATTATTTCCTATTGATGGTTGAATTGTCACGTCCTTATTCTTAATTGCGTTGTGTGTCTAAGGTCGTAGGGTATGCGTTTATCCCTAACTCTTTGAAACTACCAAAGGTTATCGCCTACAAAATCTCTAGGATTTATAAACTCAACCCTAAGGTACTCTTCGGATGGTTTAGCCTACAATGACTCTAGGTATTATAAGCTAAGGTTCAACAAAGATTAATCAAGCATTAACTACACAACAAATGACCTATCGCAATACTAGATCATTAACAATTAAGATAAGAGACAACCAATCAATATTCAATAATTAAGTTTCATATTCCTAAGCAAACACACAAGTAAATTATGGGACATGGGAAACATGCAAGCATACACACAAGTAATTGAAGACATAATTGAATTAATGAAGTAAAACACTTATCTTGATGTAAGATAGGGTTTGGAACCCTAAAATACTATACAAGACAGCCTTAGTTCGGTTTCGGTTTTTACTCCAAAAGACTACACACTAAAAACTAAAAAATTCGGATTCTATATATAAGATTACATATGCGACGGCGTCACCCTTTGATTTGTGACGTCGTCGGGTTGCCGTTATTAGGGTTTCGTCTTGGCTACGGTAGTCTTGCGACAGCGTCACCTTATGCTTGTGACGCCGTCCCCTTCGATCTCGACGTCGTCTCGGATCAAATGTAGGCCTTCTGAGTTGCGACGACCTACTCTTTTAAAACCTGAAGCCGTCACTTGAAAATAAGCAATTTGGCTAGTGAGCCATCACAAAAGTGGTCCGACGGCGTCGCAGATAACACCTGACGCCGTCCCCTTCAGTTCCAGCAGCATGAGTGTCCCGATTCTTGACTTTGGCCATTTTCTTCGTATATTCACGCCTTTTCGTCCGAATAAGTGTCATTCCATCATTTTGCCTTCAAGATATATAAAAAGTGAAAAGGAACGATATTAAGTAATAACGGATAAAAAAGTGATCAAATAAGGGCTTAAACGACCCCTCAAAAAGGTACATTTTAAAACCTTATCAACATTGCCATTACAGAACATGCACTATGGAATGTAATTGTCAATGGTAATGAAGTTGTTACAGAACCAGTAGAGATTCCTGGACAACCTAAACCACCTAAGGCCATTTTACCTGCTGCTACAATAAGAAATCAAGAGAAGGCCCTCAACATACTATTGTCTGCTATACCTGATGGTCACCTACTCAAGTTTCATGATGCTAAGGATGCTAAACAGTTATGGGCTGCTCTCAAAACAAGGTTTGGAGGTAATGATGCTTCCAAGAAGATGCTGCAATCTGCTCAAGCAGCAGTTTGAAACTTTCACTTGTTGGTGAAAGAGAAGGTCTTGATCTTGCCTATGATAGATTCCAAAATCTTCTCAAGATGCTAGAGTTATACAAGGCGAGGTATATCGTTGAAGATGCCAATCTGAAGTTCTTATGAGTTTGCCATCTACATGGCATATGATTGCTACTATGATCGGAGGACAACCTGGATGGGATGTTATGGACTTTGATGATCTCTACAACCATTTGAAGGTGTATGAGCATGAGATGAATGGCCAAACAAGTTCAAAGTCTCATAGTATAGCATTTGTATCGTGCGAAAGAGAGGCGTACTTCCACTAAAAGTCGCTTATCCTACTCAAAATCTTGTTGCTCAAAGCATCGTTAGTTATCCCGCTCATTCTATCACCACCATGACCAACCCCACATCATCACCAACAAACACTATCCACTCGATGAAGTCGTATGCTCATTCTTTGCACATCAAGCCACTCTACACATTACTTATGAAGAGGATTTGTCACAAATTGAAGAGGATGCTCTTGAAGAAATTGATATAAGGTGGCAAGTTGCTATGATCACCGCAAGGATCAAGAAGTTCATGAAGAAAGCAGGAAGAGGCATCGACTTCAAACCAAAATAGGTATCACTTTTGACAAGTCCAAGATTGAATGCTTTAACTGTCAAAAGACCGGACACTTTGCAAGGGAATGAAAGTTTGCTAAATATCGTGCAAACAGATGACCGAGAAACCTAAGATTGAACTAAAGGAAATTCCTATTATGAAACAAAAGCTTTGGTTGCTCAAGAGAATCTATCGAGGTTGATTTGAGTCTTGAGTTTGATGATGAATCAAGAACCTATTGTATGGTAGCAGTGGAAGAATCGGTGGAAGAGTTTGATTGGAGCACGACTTTTGATGAGGAACACGGACATCTTTGCTTTGGAATCTAGAGATGGTCTAGGAAGCTTTGATTGGAGCATGGAGAGTGAAGATGAACTGTTCTACTTGCTATGGTAGCCACTTCACCAAGTTCACCCCTATCTACGAGGTATGCTCTAAGTGTCATAATTTTTATCAAAAGTGCTTATTGATTATGTTCTTGAAAGAGATAACTATAGTAGGGCTAGGTCGAGGTAGTGGTTACCAAATCACTTTAGAGTCTATGGAAGCCAAAATAATAACACATGAAAATAATAAAATGGCTTAGGCGAGAAAAGTATGAACAACGAGATTATCGGTTAAAATTAAGTGAATGGAAGTTAGGTTGTAAGATTTACGAGATTGAAAAGGCGACTAAGAGAGAGATGAATTGCTAGAAAAGTTTGTCGCTTAGGGACAATCTGGTCTTTCTCATGTTAGTTATGTTGAAAAACAGAGAAGAGCCTACATTAGAACTGGACTAGGATTTGGTATGAACTTTAGTAGCATAGAGGAAAACCCACCTAGTGATGAGAACCAACTTGATTGTGAGGATGTAACAACTAGTGATGATGAACTCATTAATTATGTAGATAACACATCTAGTGATGAGGAATCAGTTAGTCAAACACCTCCAGAATTTAAGAAAGACAATGGTTATCATGTAGTCCCTCATCCAGCTGGTAGTTTTCAACCACTTAGGGCAGATGTTTCTCGTTTTGGAATAGACAATTTAGAGTTTAGGAAAAAGCTTATTGGTCAATCTAAGTCTGAAACCTCAAAAGAAACAGCTGAGACACCTAAGGTAGATGATGTTAAAAGCCAAGCAGTACCTTCAACTCAAAGTACTGCTACACCTTCAGCAGTACCTTTGAGAAAACCTTTTCAAAATACTGCTAAGCCTTTTAGGAATAATTTTGGTCAAAACATTTTTCATCATTCACCAAATAGACATGATAGGTTTGGTCATACACATAGAAGAAGCAATTTTGGGATTACAGGTCAAAAATTGTGTTTTGTTTGTTATAGTCCTGATCATTTGATTAAGCACTGTGACTTTCACTCAGAGTACCTAAGCAAATTCCCAAAGAACAGATCTACCAACCATAAGCCAAGAGAGAATAAACCAGTCTGGAATCATTCACATAGGGTTAACTATAGCAACCTCTCTCAAGACTATAGGTACCCTCACCGAGAAGACCTTTTCAAAACCACCGGACCTTCAAACACTTTCCAAGGTAATTGTTAAGCCAAATCGATGACTTTCTCAAAGTCTCGATCAATTTTCACCAAACACTTTTGGAATAGAAACCCTAGGAGATCTAATTACTATCAATATAGAAGGCGTTACAACTCAAAGAAAGTAGCTAGATCAAGGGACTCTACACGAGGTTAAAACCAAATGGGTTAAGAAGGAAAGCATCGATGGGGAACAAACAATACTTTCAAAGAAGTGTGAGTGAATCGAAACTTTTGTTGAAAATAAAAGGAAAACTTGGATGAAAAAGAGATTTTATTGAAAAACCAACACAAGTTTTTGATCAACCAAAGATAATTGATCATGTGCTTAAAGGCGATGGGAATTACATACTTAAAGAATTTAAGTATGTAACTCCTAAGGGAACACAAGTCAAGAATGGCTTGGGTTCCTAAAATTAACTAACCCTTTTATCTCGTGCAGGCAACCCGGAAGAGGAGCTTAAAGATCATCTAATTGTGGATAGTGGTTGCTCGGAAGTATGACAGAGACAAAGATATTCTCCGATTTTAGATCTTATTGTGGAGGAAGAGTTGCATTTGGGAATGATGCTAGTGGAGGAAGAATTACAGGCAAAGGAACTATTAAGGCAGGGAGCATTGATTTTGAGAATGTTAGATATATGAAGGAGCTCAAGTTCAACCTTTTATCAGTCTCTCAGATCTGTGATAAGAAGCACCCTGTGTTATTCATTGACACATAATGTCTCATCCTTTCCCCTAAATTCAAGCTTGTTGATAATAACTTGGTAATCTTGAGAGTACCAAGAACCAATGATGTATGATCGGATATGAAGAATCTTCACTCTTACGGAAGAGCAACATGTTTAGTAGCAAAGGCAACACTTGAAGAAGCACATCAATGGCATAGAAGATTGGGCCATGTAAATTTCAAGAATATCAACAAATTGGTCAAAGGAAATTTAGTTAGAGGTTTACCCACCAAAACTACAAGAATGATCACCCTGTTTGGCGTGCAAGAAGGGTAACAACACAAAGCTTCATGCAAGAAGCTTGAGGATAGAACCATTAGAGAACCTTTGGAGCTGCTGCACATGGATTTGTTTGGACCTGTTTCTGTTGCTAGTCTAAACAAGAAGAAGTATTGTCTTGTTGTGACAGATGATTGCAGTAGATTTAGTTGGGTATTTTTCTTGGGATTTAAAGATGACACATTTGATGCTATTCATGATCTAATAATAGCCCTTGAAAATCAACTAAGACTCAAAGTAAGAGGTATTAGATGTGATAATGGGACTGAATTCAAGAACAAGCTTATGGATGAGTTTTTGCTAAGAAAGGAATCAAGAGGAGTTCAAGATTGCTAGAACTCCACAATGAGAATGGTGTTGCGAGAAAGAAAGAACAGAACTTTGATTGAAGCGGCCGAACAATGCTTGCGATTCATTATTACCTATTCAATTTTGAAATTTGTCGTAAGTATTGCTTGCTATGTGCTTAATAGAGTATCGATTACCAAACCTCGATGAAGACACCTTATGAGTTTCGATGGGAAACAAACCCAACATTCGATTTATGAAGCCTTTTGGATGCCCTCCGACTATTCTCAACACAATTGATAATTTGGACAAATTTGATGGCAAGTCGGAAGAAGGATACTTATTGGGGTCTTGCACCAATAGTAAAGGATTTAGAGTGTACAATAGGGTCACCAAAAGGTTCAAGATTGTCTTCATGTTGAATTTTAGAAGATCAAGAAAATCGGGGGTAAAGGTCCCGATTGGATGTTTGATCTTCGTGTTTTGACTCCTTCTATGAATTATGTGCTGTTAGAAAAGAAAATCAATTATGTTACCAAAGAAGATGATTTGATGACATTGTTCATGGAGTTCATATTAGATCCGATGTCGTTCTCGATGAAGAACCCATACCGCGCAACAAAGAAAAGCATCGATGAACCAAAATCCTCATTGTCTGCCGAGGATCAAGCTATTCAAGATGAACTTAATCAGATGCTGTTTCAAGATGTAGTTGCACATTCTTATGATGATAATCAAAGAAGAGCTTATGAAGAAGCAAAGAAAAAGACCAAGATGCGAGAATTCTCTCACAGACTTTGGATGACAAGCTTTAGATCAAAGTCTCACGCACTGTTGATGATACTTTGGATGAATTGGATGATCCTACCATGCCTGGCTTAGAAGATACTGATGATGAGTTTGAAGATGAAGGTATTTTCTCAGATTCCAATGAATATGTTGATTTCTCAAATTTGGGTGCTAATTTGGAAGTTCCACAGACTCCTACATTAAAAGTTCATAAAGATCATCCTACTGATCAAATCATTGGACCTTCTACTCATGGAGTGCTTACAAGAACCAAAGCTAAAGGTTTTTCTACACCTCATAATGCTTTACTTAGCTTTGTGTATAAACAAAACAGGCTAAATCATAAGGATCATCAAACATGCCTGTTTACTTGTTTTATCTCTCAAGAAGAACCCAAGAATATAGCTCAAGCATTAACTAAAGAAAGTTGGGTTGAAGCTATGCAAGAAGAACTTCTTCAATTCAAACTTCAAGAAGTCTAGGTATTATGTGATCTACCAGATGGCAAGAAAGTTATTGGTACAAGATGGGTCTTCAGAGTCAAGAGAGATGAAAGAGGGAATGTCATCAAGAACAAGGCAAGGTTAGTTGCACAAGGTTATAGACAAGAAGAAGGAGTAGATTATGATGAAGTGTTTGCTCCTGTTATAAGGATTGAAGCTATTCGAATATTCCTTGCTTTTGCATCATATATGGGATTTCAGGTTTATCAAATGGATGTTAAAAGAGCCTTTCTCTATGGCAAGATTTCAGAAGAAGTTTATGTCAAACAGCCTCCTGGTTTTGAAGATCCATCACATCCCAACAAAGTCTATAAAGTTGTTAAGGCTCTTTATGGCCTACATCAAGCACCTAGAGCTTGGTATGAAAGGCTCTCTACTTTCTTATTGCAACATGGTTATAGGAGGGGAGCAATAGACAAGACTTTGTTTATCAAGAGAGATAAGAAGGATATCATGCTGGTTCAAGTTTATGTCGATGATATCATCTTTGGAGCTACCAAACAGTCCATGGTGAAGGAGTTTGAGCAGCTGATGCAACATGAATTTCAAATGAGTTTTATGGGTGAATTAACATTCTTTTTGGGGCTTCAAGTTAAACAGTCAAAGGAAGGAATTTTCATAAGTCAAGATAAGTATGTCTCTGACATACTTAAGAAGTTCAATTTTGATGCTATGAAGCCAGTCACTACACCTATAAAGTCAATTAACTCATTGGGCAAGGATGAAGATGGTCAACTGTTGAAGTCAAGTTGTACGGATCTATGATTGGTCGTCTTATGTACTTAATCGCATCTAGGCACGATATCATGTTTCTTTGTTTGTTTATGTGCAAGATATCAAGTGTCACCTAAGGTCTCCCATATGAATGTAGTGAAACGAATTTTTAGTTATTTGAAACAACAACCCAAGTTGGGGTTGTGGTATCCAAAGGATTCACCTTTTCACTTGGAAGCTTTTTCAGATAGTGATTATGCAGGTGACAACTATGATAGAAGATCAACCACTGGAGGATGCCAATATCTTGGAAGAAGATTAGTCTCATGGCAATGTAAGAAGAAAACTATTGCAGCAACATCCTCTACTGAAGCAGAATATGTGGCTGCTGCAAGCTTTTGTGGACAAGTTTTGTGGATGCAGAATAAACTCTTGGATTATGGGTTCAACTTAAAAAATACTCCTATCAACATTGATAATGAGAGTACAATTTTCATTGTGAAGAATCCAGTTTATCACTCCAAGACTAAGCACATTCAGATTAGGCGTCATTTCATCAGAGATTGTTATGAGCATAGGCTCATTAATCTTGTCAAGGTTCACACGGATGATAATGTAGCTGATTTACTCACCAAAGGCTTTGATGTTTCAAGATTCAATCACTTGGTGGTGAGCATTGGAATGATTAATTAATGAGCTACGTTTAAGGGGAGGACTGATTAGTGTGTTAGACAGTCCTATGCTTTGCTTAAGGGGAGGCAATACCATGCCTATTTGGAGTTTTTGTCATTATAGAACAGAAGATGGAAAAGTACTGCTGTTTTGTTATATGAAAGTACTGCTCTGGAAAGTACTGCACACATGGAAAGAACATCACAAATTATGGGTTAAGGCTGAAAAGAAGAAGCGAAAGCATTTTAAGATGGCTTCTCCAGGAAAAAAGGTTCACCAACAATCTTCTATCCAATTGGGGAGGAATATAGAGCAAGAGAATTTGAAAGAAGATGCTAAATTTTATGAAGAAAAAGAAGATGAACCTTAAAATTCTGAAGAACTGGTTAACATTCAAAGTACTAAGCCTGAAAGAACTGGTGTTCAAAGTACTGATGATCAAGGTGTTGCTAATCAAAGTACTGGTATTCAAGGAACTTATAGGCAAGAGCTAATTACACCAAGGGTGTTAGATTTTGAAGAAGAGGCTGGTCCTTCGACTGTTATACATGAAGAAGAAGCTGGTCCTTCTACTATTATTCAGGAAGAGGAAGCTGATACACCAAAAGTCTTGCTCGCAAGTGATGATGAAACTATAGTGAGATATTGCACAACTTATCAAAACCAAGAGGTGTTAGCATTCCAGAGTTCTTCAAGAACAACCACAAGTTTCTCAACCGGTTATAGATCCAAAAGATAAAGGCAAAGGTAAGTCGGTGGGAACAAGGAAGAAGAAAAGTGACTTTGGCGTAAATTAGAGCAATTGAAGTGGCTAAGAATGAAGAAGTCGCTAAAAGGTACAAGTTGAATTGGATCTTCAAGTCGCTATTGAAGAAGCTAAGAATAAAGAAGCGACTAAGAAATTACTAGATGAATTGAATGTCAAGTCGCTATATCGAAAAACCGGTTTACCTAGAAGACCAACGAGTAAGGCTAAAGAAAGAAATGCTATGATGGCATATCTAAATGGTCAAGGGTATACTGGATTACCGAAGCTGAATTACATTGAGATGAAAGACTTGTATGAAAATGTTAGACAAGCTTATCAGAAGCAAGTTGAAAGTATTATTTCTTTCAAGGATGACAAGCACAAGGAGGATTTGAGTAAAAGAAGTTTAAAAAGAAAAAGAACAACTGAAGTTGTACAACCATCAAAGAAGGTTGAGTTAAGATATGATACAGTTGATGAGCTGAGAAATTACATAAGAGTTGTTGATTTTGAGCTTCCTAAGGCTAAAGATGTTGCAGAAAAGAAGTCAAAGATTGTTACATTCGAAGTTGTAAAAGCAGAAGATGGAGATTATCTTATGTTCCATAGAGAAGATGAAAGCTTTAGAGTGTTTAACTCATTGTGGGACATACTGCACTTGATAAATAGAAGACATGTTTCATCAGTATCAACTAGTACAAGAGTATTTTGAACAAATTCCATCGAAGGAATTGGTTTAGTATTACTGGAGACCTCACAACTATCTTTGAAACCGAGGAGACAAGTCATCGATGCTATATGGAATAATCAAGAAGTATGGGAAATTAATTCTTTGGAGATATTTTGATGAACTCGAGTGCATGTTTTGGAGCTAGAAGATGGAACAATGATCCATATTTTAGTAGAAAGAAGATACCCACTCATGTCAGATCTTATGAGAAGAATGCTAGATCATGGAATGGAAGTGGAAGAGGAGAATGAAACAGCACTTATGGTCATTGAATTATTTATCAAATGGACAACAATGGCTGATGATGAAGAATAAATACTGGTATGATTTATATTTGTATAAAATCTTTTGAAATATGAGTATTTTATTCAAAGTACTGCTGGACAAACAGTACTTTAACCAAAGTACTGCTTAAAGCATAAACCAGTAAATATTTTTTGAAAGAAAAATTTTTGTTAAGTAAGGAATATTTTGAAACAAAAGTTAACCGCAACAATGGTTTTTGAGATGGCTATAACAGTAGGTTATCAGTTCACCATGTTTACAAAAGAACTGGCTAATCCATGAGCAAACGACTCTGGTAAAGATATCTCAAATCCGTTATATAGTTGACAACTTGCTAATAAGTTGAATGGTAATCAACTCACCATATCAACAATGTAAAGAGTTGGCTAGCCTACAAGAAAATGGCATGTGGTAAAGGCTGTGGAAAAACCATTTATATGGTAATTAGTTCACCATGGTTGAAAGAACTAACTAGTCCAAAAGGGTACAACTTTTGGTAAAGACAAATCAAATATGTTGATAGCTGATTATTTGCTAAAAATTATATGGTTATCAATGTACCATGGTCTTACACACCTAAACATTTGGCTACTCCAGAGTTTATGGCTTTGGTAAAGAGACATAAAAACCATTAAAATTTCAATGATTCACCTCTCACAGGAGTTTACACACCTGGAAGTGATGAGAATAGTGAAACTTAAACCGAATCGATGTACAATTTGTCATATGTTCTTGAGTTCTTTGAAAAGATGGAGCTTCTTTGTTTGTTGCTGAAAAGAATTACTGATAAAGATTACTTTGATGATGATGACATAAGCACAGAATCTACAGAGACAAAATTTGAAGATAAAGCCACAATCTCTCTTTGAAGACAAAAGATGTTAAAGTTGAATATACAAAGGAACTTGAAGTCAAACAAGTAGAATTCAAGTTAGGGGAGGATTGTTGGGATATAGAAAGTTAAAGTGCTGAAGTATTAAATTACTGGAGAGTTAAAGTACTGAAGTCAAAGTACTGCTAAAGAATGAAGTCAAAGTACTGCTCGATTCATCAAAGTACTACATACTTAAAGGACTGATATGTAAAAGCGTTAAGGATTATATTGTAATTCTAGAATGTTCTAAGCTTAATATAGTATTACTTGACGTACAAGGTTTGTAATTGTAAACCGACTAGGGTTATCCTTAAGCCTATAAAAGGACCCCTAGATTGACATTAGATGTACGTGCATTATTAGAGTTTTTAGAGAATACGATATTAGAGTTTTAGAGTTGTTAAAGAATCTGTATAACAAGCAGATTCAGAGTTATTAATAAAATCGTTGAAAGTTAAAGTTAATTCTTCTTAGCTTTGTTAAGTAATTTCCGCATACTTAATAGAGTTTGCTCAGTGTTTCATTGTTAATAACTTAGGATTTATACGAGGTTATTAAACCCTTAACAAGCTATATAAGTTAGTTTGGTTAGAGTACATCGATCCAACATGCTCGGGGATGTTGCCTCAATAAAAACCTTGCCGGAAAACCCTATGGGGACAAAACCATGGTCAAGGGAAAAAGAGTCACGTATCTTCTCTCCCCTTCATGATCACATCAATTAAATCTCTTAGTTGGTGCAATCCAATATAATAAACCAACTTCTTTAATGTCAATATAGTAAGTGTCTTGATCAAATATATGTTTGATTCTCATATAAACAAGTGTTCTCCACTTAACCTTCACATATCAAAAAGGATTAAACATATGTCATACTTATCATTAGGGGAGTACATCCTCGTACTTCACAAGTTTCAAAGTAAATGATACATTATATCATTTATGACCACTAGTGAGAACAATCAATGTTTTATATATATTATAACTATGACACATATAAATCGATATTGTGATCATCATCTTTATAAGTAAAGGGGTCTTTCTTCATCAATTGACCTCGTAAACACGAGCGTCGTTTATCCATATAAAGATATATAGCATCTTTCTTTAGCTTTCATTATGAAAAATGATTTCATCTTTAAGATGTTTAATTTATAAAACAAGACAAAACTTTGTATTTCATTTCAATGTATTCAACCGTCTTGAAAATCTCTTCATGAGTTCCATTCACATTTATCTCATCAAAACATATGTAACTTATACCATATTAAAATATAAATCTCTTTAACTCTAACATGGGTAAATTTTGTTATTTTAATGGCTCATTTTTAACCAATACCATATTGCCTTTCACTTATATAGTGATATATTCATCTTGATCAAGTGTTATTCTTGAAAACTTTCTTATATGCTTTCAGCATGTTAAATCACGAGACATGCTTCATGCATTTTATATCCCTCATGGAATCTCAACTTCAAATGAGCTCTATTCATTTTCTTTTAGACGCATATCGATTAGTTATCATATCGCCAGACTTATAAATATTAAATTGATTACTGGATCCACCACATGAGATCATCTCTATATGCAAGTCTTTGAGAAAATATTTGTGTGCCATCAATTATGCCTTAAATATAATAGTTTCAATACTTTAATTTCGCTCTCTCATAATGACCAATGCATATCCAATAATCTTACACATTCATATGTACGGACTTCAAGTCCCAGTAACCATGTCTCGTCACAAGAGATTTTAATCTTTCATTAGTTCTTTGCGTCTTTACTTCTTTTGGCCATTCATTTATACATCTGCACTTCCTGCATGTATGTTTCCATGATCCTCACCATGATTATAGTGCTATCTTACTTATTTACATAATCATTACCATGTGTATTATTGTATACAATATCACCATCGACGTCGATTCATTTATATTTTTGATTCCATACTTTACTAGATATTGCAATATATCATTTATTGATATCTCATAGTTTTTTAAATACCCGGGGTTTTTCAATTACCTTCATGTCTAGTGTCTCTATAGGAGAATTATTATGGGGTCTTTATTACCTCGATTAGACCATCTGAATTTTCTTGCTCCATTTTATTTATTCATTCGAGGATTTTTATTTGGAATCGATTAGTCTATCACGTTGCAAACGTGCCGTAGACTTACTACCAATCATTGGTTTTTATTTTGGGACATATATTATAATTGGAGCACTAGCAGCGTATATATAATCTAATCACTTCTTTATGTCACTAAACAAGTCTGGCAGTTATTAGATCTGGAATGTAAATTGTCCCTTCAAGTTCATATTCATTGGTCTGAGGATCAACATTTATATTATAATTCATTCCATATCTCTCGCTGCTCATTCTCTCCCTGAATGAATTATCAATTACAACATCCCATTGTTGTGCGTTGTGGTGGATTTTCAATACAGGTTTCGCACATTTACATAAACTTTAATGGGAAACATATGGTTCGTGACCATAAACCATTTTATTGGGGAGTATTCATTGATCTTGTTGGCATGATGCGAATTCATATTTTATAACATGCCCCATAATCTAAGATTTTTTTTCTTCTCATAATTATTGGCTTTGCAATCAACTGAAGACGTTTTATGAGCGTTTCAACAAAAGCAATTCGCGTATGAACTTAGGCTACATAAAGTTCAACACTTATTCCAATAATCGCCCAGTACTTAGAATTTTTCACCACCATTCTCAAAGATATACTTTGGAAAACCATGCTCTTATATGATAATTCGAGCCACTAACCACACTAACTTTAAGTTGCGTCTTTCATAATCATTTTGACGATGCATCCATTTTAAAACTCAAAATGATCCACATAGCGGATGTATAGGCCTACATACATCCCCATTATATTCTTTCCAAAACTTCATAGGACAAAGTCCTTACTTTAATTTGGTGGTGACAAATAAACAATTAACTTCAAATGAGAACAATCAAATATATATTTGAAGAAACTCATCGTTCTTCTATATATTTCGCATCATCATTGACCCGGGATGGTTTAACCGGTCATGCCAATCAATATAACAATCTTGGCTCATAAATTTATACTTTATGACCACATGCGCTTTAATTACACCTTTTATATATCAATAGAACAATATAGAGAGACATTAATATGCCATTAATCAATTAATATACAATCAAATAAAATCACATGATAAATAATTCACATATATAAAGAAAACTCAATGGCATAATCTGAGTCAATTAAAACTCTTTATATACGGACAACCTTAACAAAAATATTCCAAAATTCACAATAATCACATCTTTTCCCTACTCCACGAGGGATAATTAATAAACGACATTTAGAGAAAAAAAAATGGTTCTCATATTTACAATGAATATGTATATTTTCGATGCCAACTTTACCTCTTGCGCACTATCATTTTTATCTTTTCCCTTATCATGACACTTACAGTGATCATCATATTATCGCATATACTTTTGAGCATATTCAAAAAGTACGGTTTAATAGATTTCTATTAGAGCTCGTGTTTTTACATAATTTGAAGCAATTAAGCATCATTTGTTTACAGCATTACTCATACATGACTTCATCTTCATAGAATATAAACACTTAGTTAAAAAAAATGATAGACAGTTAGTGCATCTATTCATGATAATTTCTATGGAGTATCATAGCATATACTTCATATGGTGTCACGTATTAATCTGCCTTAGCTTATCCAAAGTAGATAACTTTCTTTTTATTATGGAAGCATGATATTATTCGACCAATGAACTTGCAAAAACTGTAGATCAAAAGAGTAAGCCATGTCTAGCCTTTTTACCAAGCACATATCACATTCCTCGGCATTAATCACATACATATAGATGACATAGACATTTTAACTTCCATGAATTTCATAATATTTTATGTTAAGCAACAAGCACATGAAATTATCACATAAGAGAATATATGGTGTAGGGATTGCTACTTCTAATATTGCATATCATAGTTTATTATTTTCAGCAACACTTATTTTTTTTAGTTTAGATTAATTTAATTATGCTACAAATATAATATAGTAGTCGCAGTATTCCAAATCCTCCAAATTTATTCCGGTATAAAGGCTTTCTAGATAACAATCAATGTTATACACATGTCTACTTTCTTACAAGGATTTAGATTATTCCATAGATTGCGTGTATTATAAATAACTAGCTTAGATACTTGTTGACACCGGGTTAGTTTTTAAAGAAATAGATAAATGAGATAATAATAAAAGTAATAACGTAAATTTGTTAAATTTAAAATATGTGTGAGTCACAATCGATTTACAACCATCGCGTTGCCAATCTAAAATAGATTGACTCGAACATAAAATGATGTGTGATTTTAATGATCAATTGAGTTGCTAACAAACCTTGTAACATTAAAAATAATGAACCATAGTATAATATAACGTGATTACACCAATGATACATACATGATATAACATGAACCTTGTTCAAAGACCTTCAAGTACTTCTTTATACATGACATTTGTTGTGGTTTTGGAGAGATTACCATCCTGATCACAAACGACAGCCTTCAAACCCCGCTTGCTTTTTACTCTTGATACGGCAACGTACAGTTGTCCATGTGTGAACACAGGACGGTATTTTTAAATAAATTATTCATTAAGAATTTAAGTGTGTGGATAAAGTAATAAACAACAACGAACGTAAACATGTTCCATAATTTTTTTGAAGAGAAAAATAAGTAATATGTCTACGATAAACAATTTGGTTTGTAAATATTATAATTGTGCATGTATCGTCTTCTCCAACGGGTCATTAGTCTTGGAGATCAAATGTATGTTATCAACGTTAAACACTTGAGTAGTCCATGTTATGTGAACACCTAAATACTAAAATAAATAAAATTCAAACTAATATGAAGTTGTTGATAAGTGTGTATGTAATGTTAAGAAAAGGTAAATATGTTATTTATATAGATATATATACATGTTAAATATTAATCATAAATCTTGAAACACTTCTTTATAAACATGTGTAATACACGGGTTTTAAAAAATTATTTATTTTTAATCTAAAAAAAAGAGTTCCCAAATTGGTATCTATACTAAGAAAATGAATCAGTAATAGAACACTCCTAATAAACATTATCAAACTTAAAAATAGACAATGCTACCAACTTGTATCTCATTATATGATGAGAATTAGAAGAACCGAATCACATTAACGATATATGCATCCTCTTAATTTAATTTTCCCATTGTTAAAATAGTAAAACATTTTAAGAGCTTGTCAACGCAAACCACATAGACCATTTCAGAATCTAACACATTTTAAAAGCATGTGAACACAAAACACATGGACCATTTCATGTAACTTAGAGCTTATTTTAGTTTCAGTTAACATTTAACTTACTAAAAGATTTTTAGATTCTTTTACTTTAATATTAGGTATGACATAATGTTTTCTTACATGTATCATGTATTATCAAAAACGTTGACGTTCTTAATTATGTTTCCAAAGCATAAATATACCATCTATAAAAAAATTGAAACGACCCAAATATCCAATATCAATTTGAGACTAAACAAAGATACAAATGGTCTCCTACCCTTATAATTCATTATACTTGATAAACAAAAATACATTGATCCATCTTATTATATATTATAGTTTAAAACCCGTGTACAGGCTTCATAAGTTTGTTTATTTTAACTAAAACAACAAAAAGAATGTTACTTGATATTGATATTTCTACCAATGTTGTTAGGATTTAGTAAATCCAGTACTTAAAGTGTCGGTCACCTCAAGTATATGTACTCGTTAGAAAGCTCGTAGTCATGGTTATCTAGTGATAGTAAGTAGATTACTTAGTAACACCATAGAGGACGGATGGGTCTTTACCCACTGTATGCCTGATCCACAGCCTAAAGTAGGCGCCCTATGCTTGTACCTATAAGTACCCTTTGCCCTCCAAGGCAAAGGGTGGAGATTTCATAATTCATTTTTCTTTGTCTCACTAAGCTTCCCATCCTCTCCCACTTTCTCTCTCTAAACCTTATAGCCTTACGCCTAACATATGTGCTTATGATGTGTTTGTGATAAACCAAGATGCTACAAATGATATCAAGAGCCATGGTTTGATCATCCATCTCTCATGTTCTTGGTTTGATAGTTGTTGTTGGGTTAAGGTTTGGTTTGTGTTTACGCGTAGCATTTGGTATACGCGTGTACTTGTGTATAGGTTTTTGGTAAGCTTAAAAGCACTAAATTTTACACTTAAAAATTCAAGATTCTTATGGGTTAAGGTTTATTGAGTGTTAAAATTTTAGTTTCTTGCAAAAAGGTTCAAACTTTACGAGTTTTTCTTGGTTTTAAACGTGTTTGGATACGGGTATACTATCCTACGCGTAAGGGTGATAAGTGGTTTGGATCTTCAAGTCTTGTTGTTTTGGTGTTTTTAAGGTTGTTTCATCATTATAATCTGGTTTGCTAAATGGTTTTGATCATAAAAATAGCGTTTGGTATTTGTGGTACTTCCTACGCATAAGAAAACCCTATTCTTACGCGTAAGGTGTTCTTCACGTGTTCTTCAAATCTGTTGGTTTACTCAGTGTTTTCTTGCTTGGATTAGCCTGAAAACACTTCGACTTTGGATATCTCTTACACTGTTTTAAGTGTAAAAGATTTTTTTGATAAAACCCTAATTTTACGCATAAGCATAAAGCTTACGAGTAAAAAATCTTTACGCCTAAGCCTTCTTCTACGCATAAGCTTGTCTTACGCCTAAGGAAACTTACGCATAAGGTTCTTACTTCTAAGCCTTGGTTTACGCCTAAACTTAAGCCTTTTATCCTTAAAGTCTACGCGTAAGCCTGTGTCTACGCATAAGCTAGTGTTTACGCCTAAGCTGTTGTCTACGCGTAATCTTGCTGTCTACGCATAAGCGTATAAGTTTTACGGTTTCTCTCTTGATTTTGTAAAATCTCGTGAAAGAATCTATTTCCTGGTTAAATCAAAGATTTGTAAAATCCCGTAGAATTTAAACATGTCTTACATTGCTGATGATGTGCAAGCTGCAGGGTCTGATACTCGTCCTCTCATGCTTGATAGAACCGATTTTGAATCTTGGTCACAAAGAATCAGACTGTACTGCTTAGGAAAGGAAAATGGGGTTGATTTGCTCGTTTTCGTACACAAGATATTTTTCGAAGAAATACAAAGGTGTGTATTTCCCGGGTCGTTCTCCCAACGAGGGATGAATGGAGTAAACAACTCACGTCGCGATTATCGGGATTTGAATGAGAAAAGGGGATAATTTGATGTTTTCTAAACTACGGGATAAGGAAAGTAAATGGGACTAAAATCTATGGGGAAAACCTAAGAATTACGGCAAACTACGCAAATCTATACTAAAATGCAAATACGGGATTAAAACGAAACGCGAATAAAATGCAACTACATCTAATCTAACTCCTAAAAATGATCTAAAATTACTTCTATACTAAAAATAATATTAGAAAACTATTTATGAATTAAAACTAATTTTTAGGATTTTTCTGGTTATTTTTCTATTTTCTACGAATTTAAAACTATTTAAATCTAATTAAATGGCTAAAAATTACATAATAAGCTAGGAAAAATCTAGAAAAATTATTTTTTTGCTTTTTGTATTTATCTTTATCTAAGAAAATTGAAAACTTATTTTTTGGAACTTTTTCTGATTTAATTGCAATAAAAGCTATTTAAAAATGACTAAAAACTGTTTTAAATTGTGAAAAATACCAAACAGTGACTAAAAATTATGAAAAACTCAGGGAAATTCTAAAATATTATTCTAAATCTATGAAAAATATAAAATACTATGCTTATGTGAGAGAAAAGAGAGCTGTAGTGTAACTGTTGTTGAAATAAGCACTTTAAAATAAGCAAATAAGCACTATAATGCACCAATCCAATACAGAAGCTAGATTATATTATAACTACTTTAAAGCAACTATTTGCAACTACTCCTAACACCTAAACAACAGATTACAAAGTTTTAAGCTAACAATCTACTCTTATCCAAACAGCTTTTGACCCTACTTTGAGCTTATCCAAGGGCTTATCTAAGAAGCTAATGGGAAATCCAGAAATGTGGTTCTCAAGACCACCAACCAGAGATTCTATATCTAAGATTACAGCTAATAAGGACTAATGATGAAGCAATTAAAGATCAAAACAAAAGGCTGTTGGGACACTAGGCTGCTGATGCAGTACAGGTTAATGGGAACAAAATGCAGGCTTAACAAGCTATCAAACTGATCTAAAAGTTCCTAAAGGCAACCTAAGCTCAAAATCCTAAGACTGAACTTACAAGCTACTAAGAGAACCAAAGATCAACAACTATAGCAACATGATAAGCTGAAAATTCTACTGATTTGGGGACAGGACAGCAATCTAAAAACAGTTAAGAGGGACTACTTGCAGACCTAGAATTAAGCAACCTAAAAGCAACTAAATGGTAAATAAGCTAATAACATATTAACTATGGTACTCAAACTATAAGAAACATAAGATTATCCAAACTTTAGAATTGATTGAGAGCTTACAAAACAATGATGAACCTGCTGCATTGGGTACAGTTAAGAAGCTTAAGACAGAAACATTGAGATGGAATTCCTTTTCACAAAAACAGTTTTGACTATCTGAAAACTTGATCTAAAAGGTTTTGAAATCAAATTGCAAACTCATTAAACTCAAACTTAGCCAACCAACTTAACTAAAATTCATCAAATCAATATTATCCAAACACTCCTTCAAACTGACAAAGTGCAATTAAACTTTAAACTCTTAATGAAAAATGACATGAATGGAATTCAGATGACTAAACAAGACTAAAACTCAGCATTTTAACAGATTTGAAACAGAAATCAAGCTTGAAACAGTTTTGACTATCAACTTTGACTAATTTTGACTTTTTATTAAAAACTTGGAATTAGAGCTAAGTAACCAGAGATAAGCTCACATAAGCTTAAAGCTTATGTGAGATTATATAAACAAGAATTTAAGGCAATTGAACTCAGAATTTGAACTAAAATTAAATTGACAAATTAAATTTAAATTGACAAAAAGTAAATTGCATTAATAAAACAGATTACAATATCGAAATAAAACTTAATTGACTACCGAAAAGCATTAAAATAACAGAAATTAATGGTCAAAACTTCTAATTACATAAGAAATTGGACGAAATGCATTGTGGTGAAGGAGGGTATTAATAGTCGATGAGGAAGCTTGGGATGCCTTCGAAGCTCCTAGATGTCTAATCTCGACTTAGATTCTTCATCTCGTCATCTAATCAAATCAGAGCCCTTAGATCATATTTGTGATGTGGCAGGACCAATAGGAGAGCTTCATTCGTCCACTGTGGCAATACCATGTGCTGTCAACCTCTGACACGTTGTCAGGATCTTCTAGAAACTCACTTAAGTGCGGGTAAATGAGGGGACGTGGGTAAATGGTGAGAAGGGAGGTGAAACAGTAATCCCTGGTAAGAATATTTGGGCGCGCTTGGGTTCAGGGGTTTATTTTATATTTATTTGTTGACCGAGGTTATTAGTGGTTGACTAGGATCCGAGGGAAAAATGGGTTGGGATAATAACCGGGTAGTGTATTTGGATTAGACCGTGGGTTTTGTTTGATATGGTTGGGCTTTTGTTTATTTTGGGCTTGAGTGAATTTGGATCAAAGGATTTAATTTGTACCCATTAAGCTTATAAGGGACCAAAGGTGTACATGCTGAAATTTCAGGGACCAATGATGTAAATTAGGAAAGGGTGAAGGTGAATTGGGTAAGATAGGTAAGTGAAAGGTATAAAGTGTAAATGTGGCAAAGGTAAAGGTGAAGTGTGTAAATTTCCAATCTTGATCCAGAAATCCGTAAAATGCACTTTTGAGCTTCAAATCCAATAAATAGCATCCCCAGCATCGGCTTTTGCACACTTCTCTCTCTCGTGCTCGATTTTTCTTCGGTTTTGGCTTCTTTTTGTCTGTTTTAACATATCCGTACCTGCACATGCACAAACTCAAGAAACACGCAAATATTAACAATAAACGGCTCTTTCTTGGTTATTTTGGGTCAGTTTTGATAATGAAAAGGTATGTGTTTTAGCACATACCAGGGGTTAACATCCTTAAGTCAATTGATGAAGGGCCATATCAAGTTGAGATCACTAGAGACATCCTGGAAACTGCTGCTGATGGTACTGTGACATTAGGACTGGATAGACCTAATACATATGATGAGCTTTCTGATAAGGAGAAGAAGAGATACGATGCAGACATCAGAGCCTCAAACATTGTTCTCCAAGGTCTACCTAAAGACATCTACAAGCTGATCAATCACAACACTGAAGCTAAGGCTGTTTGGGACAATGTTAAGATGCTTCTATCTGGTTCTGAACTAACTCAAGAAGATAGGGAGTCTCAGCTGTATGATGACTTTGAGAACTTTGAAATGATACCATGGGAAAGTGTGACTGAATATCATGTCAGATTTCACAAGCTTGTGAATGATATGAGGAATATCAAAATGACAATGCCAAATATCCAGCTAAACTCAAAGTTTGTGAACAACATGACTCCCGAATGTAACAAATTTGTTACAGCTGTCAAACTCAACAAAGGATTGAAGAACACCAACTATGAGCAACTATATGCTTATTTGCTAAAAAATGAGAAACATGCTGTATTTGAGCGAATGATCATGGAAAAGTTCAAAACCAATGCTGGAGAAGCAAGCTCTTCAAATGATTCTACTGCATTCTACACTAATGTAGGGATCACTACCATAGCATCACAAGTCATACCTACTGGAAATGGTAACCACAAGCTCATTCCTGATCCAGGGTATAAGCCACCTGATTCTGACGCAGTCATGGAACACTTTATCAATCAAGTGGCTCTTACGGTCAAGCATAACTTGAATCTCACCTCACACACTAACAATTCTATCAGAACTGCATCAAATCATCAAAATCATGCTACTGTGAAAGACGGAAAGATTGTGGTGCAAAATGTGTAGGGAAGACATAATGCTTACCTTCCACACAATGAACAAGGGAATGTAGGTGCTGGTTATGGAATACCGTGTTGGTGGTGGATATGTGGAAATCGTAATCGTGGAAGGAATATGGCTCAGGTCAAGTAAAACCAATCAAGTGCTACAAGCGTGGTGGAGAAGGACACATTGCTAAGAACTCGCACTCAACCAAAATGTCCTCAAAATGCGAATACTTGAGGACAAGATGTTCTTGGTTCAAGCACAAGATAATGGAGCAATGTTGAATGAAAAGGAGTTGTTGTTCTTGTTTGATGGGAATGCTAAAACATACGATCTTGATGTGGACGAACAACTTGTGCATGGTGTCGCCGAGAACAATCCCAACGCCTTTCAAGTTGCGGCATCGTGATGCATTTGACTCGGACGTTGATGATGAACCATATGCATGCACCATCTTCATGGCTAATATCTCTCCAATGGTCTCTTCACCTCAATAGGCCGATCCTTCTTAGGAATCCATAATATCAGAGGTATTGAAACTATATGATGTGGTTGATAAGCAAAAGATTCACCATGAAGTACAATCCATCAAGTCATTGAATCGGATATTTAAAATATGGAAATAGGAATGTTGTCCCATATGAACAATATGTGAAGCAAGATGACGTCTTATTGTACCAAGTGATGAATCTTCGCAATTAATAATGAATGCATGCACGATGAATACATCAGATTTGTGCTCGATGATTCCTTGACCACCGAACTCAATACCTATAAGGATCAAGTTGCCATATATGAACAGTGCTAAGTTTGAACCGACTTCGTGAGCGGAGATGGATATCCAAATGCGTACACTTATCGAAAAAGCAATTTTAGGGAAGAAATATTAAAACAAGAGTTAAATTCCTTACAAGAAAAGCTTAACAAAACGCTAAGCAAAACAGAACTTCAAGAAAATGTGAAAGTGCTTAGCGAGAATTCAATGCTAAGGAATCAAAACTTTTAACTGAATTTTCCAACCTAAAACTTTGAAAACAAACTTGAAAACAAGTTGTACATACAAGGAAACACCCTTCAGACTGCTCACATGGTCACGTAGCATAGAGTCTTAAGCGATAAGCATAGTATCCCCATTGTAGAGGAACCCAATCCTGAGTATGGTAAAATAGCAAGAGCTGCTCAAAAGGTTGTCTATGATGGTGATGAGATCCTCAAGCCTAGACAAAAACCTTCATGCATTGAGTTCACTGAGGAAGATAGAAAATTAGAGGATGCCACTAAGGAAAAATTGAATGAGAAGCTTAAAGATCCCTGATGCATTAAATATAACATCACTTTTAAGTCTCATGATTACACTAAGAAAAATTGGATTTCCTTGAACAAGTTTAAGCCTCAAACCCTATTAACGCATGAACAAGTGTTCTGGAAAAAGGATATGGACATAGAGATTAAAGAAATGGAAAAGGAATTTGATGCAATGATAGTTGAGGTCAATAATTATGAACGGGAACTTAAATATAATGAAATTGAAAGGAAGAATCCGCATATCTTAGATGAGAACTTGATTTCTCAATGTGTTGCTCAAGATGTGTTTTACATTGCTACGAATTCTTCTATTACTGAATTCTCATGATCGTGTCATTGAGCTCGAAACAACAAATTCAACATTGCATGAGAAAATAGAACAGGATGATCATGATAACCTGGTCAAACATTTTTCTAAATTAGAAGTTGAACATCTTGCTTTGCAATTAAAATATCAACATCTCAAAGAAAATTTTTTTGGGAAAGGGGATGAAACCCCGGCAAAATTTCTAAAAAAACAAAAATAATTACATAAGACTTAAAGGACAAACCCAATAAGTCAATCCATGTATGACATCCCCAAAACATGCTTTGGGAAAATCACTAGAAAAGATAAAATACTACGATAACTAGAAGTATTACAAATAAAAATTCTATAGTAATAAAACATCCAATGCATAGTCTTCATCTTCCATAGCCAATCCGAACACAAACCCATGAAGTGAAGAATGGAGCAATGCGCCAAGTAAGATCGCCTCCTTAAAAAACCTTTCCGAGTAAAACCCAATGGGAAAAACCACGGATAAGGAAAAAGAGCACAACTCTTACTTAGGCCTCCAAATAAACATGTAGCTGATGTAGTAGAAATCCAACACTTGATACTCTCTAAATTATCTTCAGTCTTCAACAAGCCCAATACCATAAAATTAATAGGACCAAAAGAATTATCCCATGATACCAAGAAACCCATTAGAGGTAAACAAAGCTTATCACAAACACCTAAGTAGTCCTCCACCTTTAACTCGGCCCCATCCAAAATCAAGAAGATAACAACCAAATGCCCAACAGTAACCAGGCCATTATGATTGAAACAAACCAACCCAATAACTATAAAACAAACGACCACTCTAACACCCAACTTACTAGTCATTAAGAGGCATGAATCCATAAAACTGATTTCTCTTTTGCATATGCATGTTCCAGAGATTGGCAGCTTCAAAAGAATGCTTGGATGATCTAATCTTCAAACTCATCATTTTGCATCTAATAACATCCCTCACAGTGCTACATAACTCATCAAAAGACCTTCTATTATTTGAAAAGCCTCAAGTTCCTCTCCGCCATATGAAATAGACCAAAGCACCCAAGACAAGCCTTTGGAGAACACTCCAAACAGACTTGTTAATAGGCCTTCCATAGAGATAAAGAACAATCTGATGAAGAGAATTCGGGGCATTATCCAATCTAACAAGTTTTTTAAAACGGTCCCATAATCTAACTGAAAACTCACACTCAAAAAATAAGTGATCATGGGAATCTTGAACCTGATTGCACAAAGAACACTTGAGATTACCAATGTCCTGCCATCTAACCACTCTATCTTGTGTCTTTAATTTCTGATTAATAGCTAACCAGACCATAAATGCATGCCTAGGAATATTTTGGCTGAACCGCACAAGCTTACACCATGGCACAACAGCTTAATAATGACATGATCGGACTGTGCCTTCTTATGAGAGAAAAGACCCAAGCCACCATCATTAGACTTCCATAACACCTTATCTTTTCTATCTCTAATGAGCGGGGGGGGGATATTAAAGAGGAAGGGAACTTACTCCTCCATGCATCGAGCCGCCCATTCACCATTACAAACAATATCGGACACTTTGCGGTGAGAGAAAACACGCTTCAAAGATGTCCTGTTAGATAAAAGCGACACAAAGGCCCAAGACTTAACCGGTTATCAAACCAAGCGAAATGTCGATACCATTTCCCACATGATAAACAATATGATCCTCGTAACACTTCTAAACTGTAATATCTTCTTCCAACCCCAACTAACATCATTTAACTCAGGAATGTCCCAAAAATTCCTAATATTTGAGCTCCTATCAACCAACCTGTAAGAGTTCACCCACTTGACCCATAAAGAATCTTTTTTAGACACAATATTCCAAGCATGTTTGGCCATTAAAGAGACATTCCAAACCTGTAAAGATTTAATGCCCAGACCACCATGAACCTTTAATTGACAGACATCATCCCATTTAACCTTTGCACTACCTTGTTTGAGAACACCATGAGACCACAAGAAACCTCTCATGAGCTTTTCAATTTCAGATTCACCGAGATAGGAGAATGAAAACAGATGACCAATACACTTGGATGGAGCTAATGATGATTTGATCAATTGTAACACGCTCGCAAATGACAGAGATTTGTTTTTCCAAATTCAAAAGTCTTTTCTTCACTTTGTCAACCAAACTAGAACAATGGTGTTTATATAATCTTGTGGAAATCGGGAACTCCAAGGTACCTAACGGAAGGGTACCAATGGGAAGAGGAAAATCTCCAAAATAACACCTCGACATGAGCGGGAACATTTCAAAGAAAGCAATACTCTTATTTAAGTTAGGATACAATCCACTAGCACCACTAAATTCATCAAGAGCAGCTTTGATAATAGAAACAGAATGAGCATCAGCTTTGGCAAAAATCATTAAATCATCCGCAAAACATAAATGTGTGAGGGAGACCTTATCACATCTCCAATGGAATTTGAAGCTGCCATCTTCATCAATTTTCCTTTTTAACATAAGGGAGAACACTTCCATGACAAGAGTGAACAAATAAGGAGATAAAGGGTCCCCCTGTCTAAGCCCCCTCATACCCTTAAAATAACCTTGATGATCCCCATTAATGCTAATAGTAAAAGAAGGGGTAGTAAGACATTCCATAATCCAAGCAATCATACACTCATGAAAACCAAAAAACACTAAGCACTGCTTCATAAACTGCCATTCCACAGAATCATAGGCCTTATGCAAGTCAATTTTGAAAGCAACTTTAGCAGGACCTCTGTCTCTATGATAATTCCTCAATAATTCTTGGGACAACAAAATATTATCACTAATTTGTCTAGTAGGAATAAAGGCACTCGAGAATCGAAACCACTTACCAAGACAACCTTTAATCCTATTTGAAATGATTTTAGTGATACACTTGTAAAGGATATTACAACACGCTATGGGCCTAAACTCGAAACATTAGATGGGATTGAGTCTTAGGCACTAAAGCAATTATGGTAGCATTAACCTCCTTTAACGACTTACCATTATCAAAAAATCAAGAATAGCAACACATACCTCATCACCAATAATAGACCAAGAGGACTTGAAAAATTTAGCGAGAGAAACCATCGGGCGGGGCCTTATCATCTTCCATTCCAAAATAGCACTCTTGATTTCATCTTTCAAACAGCCTAATCATATAATCGACTTCATCCAGGACAAAGTTTTGGAAAACAAACTAGTAGGATCATAAATGGGAGAAACTCTTTACTATCACCAAGAATACTTTGGAAATATTTGACAAATTGAGCACCAACCTCCTCACCGAGTAAGAAATACCACCATATCATCAACATGCTCAATTCTATTCCTATTTAGCTTTTCCTTAACAGACTTATGGAAAAACTTAGTATTTGCATCACCTTCACTCAACCAAGCTACCTTAGCTCTCTGCTTAAGCATGAGCTCTTCATCTCTAACAGCATCATTATAGGCATTAAGATAAACAAGTTCTTCGTACCTCAAATCAGCATTATAAGGATCATTTACCATAGCAGATTGCACTCTCCCTAGCTCCTCTTTTAAAAACTTCACCTTCTCAGACAGTTTACCTTGAGCATTTCTCAACTTCCTCAAAGGTTTCTTCAAAAGCTTTAATTTGGAGACCACTGAGAACATAGAATACCCAGGAATCTCATGATCCCACACTTTCTTCACAATGGGCAAAAACTCAGATTTATTTGCTAGAAAGTTAGGGAATTTAAAAGGCTTTGGTTTACAATTAACACCACTTGGGATATTTAGAACGCATGGGGTGTGATCAGATATCACAAAGGGTAAAAATTGGGCATTAGCATTAGAAAATTTGTCAACAAAGGCAATATTGCTCAACACTCTATCAAGCTTCTTCAACAAACCATCAACTTTACCAGGACTTTTGTTCCAAGTGAACTTGAGCCCAGACATAACAATATCACTAACTTCAATCTTAGCCAAACACTCTCTAAAGTCAGCCATACCAGGAGTAACTGAAGAAGACCCAACAGATCTCTCACAAGGGTCAAGAATAGAATTGAAATCACCAAGCAAAGACCAAGGACTATCCTTTACAACCAAACTGTGCAAAACCAAATCCCTCCAAAGACTCCTTCTACCGTTGTAATTGACATGAGCGTAGACAAAGGTGCAAAAGAAAGACTGATGACCATTAATAGTTTCCACAAAAAGGTTCATCAGTTGAGATGTTTGATTCAAAACCATAACTCTAATAACATTGGGATCCCACCCAACAATGATACCAGTCCACTAGCACAAGCGACTATATTGGAAGCCCGGTGCCAATTACCAAACACCCTAGAACATACAAGATTTAAATTATTCTTCTTAACTTTAGTTTCCAACAAAGCACATAAGCTAAAATTACCACCATGAAGCGGTCAATAACTTGGTCTTGGTTACGGGTGTTATTGAGACCCGAATATTCCATGAGCAGACTTTAATCATTTGAAACTGTTTGGAAATATTGGCCACTAAATTACCACCTCGCCACCATCAAGCTCATACTCGGGCCTCATTTCATTGGCCAAATCCCCATCAACAGTAGCTACATCATCTTCATCAAAAGATGGGTCAAGACCATACTTGTGACAGTTGTTGTAGAAAAAATCCATTTGGGTTAACGACCATCGCATCACGGTGTCCATAGAAGGATACACACCGATACCATAACATCGATGACTTCTTGCATAAGCCTAGGCTCAATAACATTAGAGTATTCCTCCTCCATAGAGGCAATAACCTCGTTTTCCATTTGCTCCAAATCTTGATTATCTAAAGCTTGAAAAGAATTTGTGACAGGAACATCATTAACAAGGATGCCATCCTGTGCACTATAAGAAGAAGAACCATGAACAAGAACTTTTGGTTTGAAATTAGCATGATTAATTGGAACAGGCTGCACACTTTCCTTATTCACCCCCTTTTCCAAGTTAGATTTCTGCTGAGCATTACTAGTCTTCTTGCCATTATTACCAGAAGTAGACGCCAACTTCTTGTTACCCTGCTGCACAAACTTTGAACCCACAAAAGAACCCTTTAACTTAGAAGAATTACCTTGTTGGAAGCCCCCACTTTTACCTTGAAAATTAGGACCAACTCTGCCTTTGCTTTGCCAAGAATTACCAAAACTATGTTTGCTAGCACTTTGAGACCCTCTAACCTGAGCATTATTACCCATACCACTTCTAAATTGTTTATTACTTGGATTCACATTACTTTGAACATTCACCGGTCTATTCTTCTTACCAATAGTAACAAAACCATCATTGTCATCATTTTCAATTTGACTTATACCTTTACCCTTCTCCAGCCCACCCAAGATAGCCTTCTGAGAATCAGTGACAGGAGCATCAGCATCCCTTGGCTTAACCTTACAAACCACAGTAGAATGCCCAAATGTTTTGCAATGAGTACAAAGGGGGGGTCTCCATTGATACTTTACCTCAAGTTTCCCTACTCTAGCAGGCCTATTACCAATAGGGGATAAGAGATTTCAAAACCTCGGGAAGGTCTTCATTTGTCGACACCTCGGCGAGAACTCTAGCAAAATCAAGTTTTCCGGACTTCTTCAAACACCTCTCTTTGGTCATCTTGTCCATCAACATAGGCTTGCCAATGCCACTCATAATCTTACCAATGTTAGCACCATTACATAACTCCATGGGAATGTTATACACACATACCTCAAATGTCAAGACATCCTCTGATGCTCCTGAGTTTGATGCAGTTTTTGAAATTAGCAAACGTGATGAACAAATTCGAGCTCATTATATCACGATCAAAAGATTGAAAGCCCAAATTTCACAACTGAAAGGTGAAAAGAAGGATATGACTGGTTTCCATACGCCTCCACCTTTAGATTCTCAGAATTTGCAACTTCAAAACATTATTGATAACTTGCAAAAGGAAAATGATTGTTTTAAAGCTGAAATTTCAAAGGTTAATGCTCAAAACAAAGAGTTATGTGATTTATTTAAAGTTAATCATGATAAACAAATTGAAAAGATAACTTCTTTACTTAACGATATTGAGAATTTGAAGCGTGAGGTGAAAGGAAAGTTGCCAATCCCCAATTGCAAATATTCTGTTCCTAAGGTTTCTGCTTGTGATAAGTATGCTATCAATATGTTATATATTCCCCTGCCCATTAGGAATAATGAACTTGCACATAAAGCATATCTCTCATACCTTAAGGATATTTTGAAGGGTCTCCGTGAGATGGTTGAAGATGAAAGAATAGAAAAACCATTTGATAGTACCATAGCCTATGCCTGCATGGATGCCAAAAGATCTCAAGAACTCTTAGAGTACGTAATTGTCACAAGTCCGAAAGTGAGTAATAGGCGAGAAAGAATAGTTGCACCTAGTTCTATGCCTAAGGATAAGAATGTGCCTCACATAACTTCAGATCCCAGCACTTCTAGACCACTAATGCAAAGAGTAGTATCACCAACTAATTTTCCTGTTGTTCCTTCTACAGGAGTAATCAGCAACAATAAGGTTAGCGGGTCAAAGCCTTCAGACAATACAATGCGAAATAGGATCTTGCCAGCCAAAAGTGTTGAAGAGAAGAAAGTAGAAGAACATCCTAGGAAGAATAAGTTTCAATTGAATAAAATGAATCGTGTTGATTCTAGTATTAGCTATAAGCGTTCTGTAATTAATTCGAATTCTGCTGCCTTTTGCAAAACATGTAAGGAATGTTTGATTTCTGGTCTTAATTATGAATGTGTTGTGAATGAGGTGGTAGATGTTGTTAATACTCCAATCAAAAGTATAAAAAATGTTAAACAGGTTAAGGAGATCTGGAAGCCTAAAAGAATAAGGGTCAGCAATTATTGGAAGCCTACAGGAAGAAAATTTAGTAATGTAGGTTATCAATGGAAACCTACTGGCCGAAAATTCAAAGTGAATGAATTTTGTCCAAAGATGTCTAGATCTATGCCTTCTAAGAAATGGAAGCCTACTGGTAGAATCATACCTTTAAGAAGTTGTCACACTTCACATAGGTCCACTGCCACTACTAGTCCTGCCTCCACTAGTGAAGTTCTCATAGTTTCTAGAAATGCTGTAGGTTTATCAATTGTATGTACTAACCAAAAGGAACCCATTATTCTATGGGGATCCAATGATTCTAGTTATCCACAACAGTCTGTGTTCAAATGCAGGTCGTACAAATCGTCCTTTGGTATTTGGACTCAGGCTGCACAAACCATATGACTGGAGATCGCTCGCGGCTCATGAACTTCATGAGTAAATTTATCGGGACTGTTAAATTCGGAAACAACCACTTTGGAGAAATTATGGGTTATGAAGATTATGTAGTTGGAGACAGTGTAATTTCCCGGGTGTATTACTTTGAAGGCCTTGGTCATAACTTATTTTCTGTCGGTCAATTCTGTGATTCTGATCTAGAAGTGGCCTTCAGAAAACATACTTGCTTCGTTAGAGAGCTTGATGGTGTGGAACTCTTAAGAGGAATACGTGGAACAAACTTATACACCATCTCTATCGAAGATATGATGAAGTCTTCTCCAATATGCTTGCTGTCAAAGGCCTCTAAAACAAAGTCATGGTTATGGCATCGTCGTCTCAATCACTTGAACTTCGGCACCATTAAAAATCTTTCAAGAAAGGACCTAGTAAGAGGCCTACCCAAATTGAAATATGAGAAAGATCATCTTTGTTCAGCATGTCAATTGGGAAAAAGCAAGAAATATGCCCACAAACCCAAACCTGCTAACTCTGTTATGGAAGTTCTTCACACCATTCATATGGATTTGTGCGGACCAATGAGAATACAAACGATTAACGGGAAGAAATATGTGTTAGTAGTTGTTGATGACTACTCACGGTTTACTTGGGTTAAGTTTTTGAGGACAAAGGATGAAACTCTTGACATAATCATTAAACTTGTTAAACGATTCTGGTCCGGCTTAATAAAACAATCGAATCATCCGCAGATAATGGAACCGAGTTTATCAACAAATAACTTAGTCGGTTCTATGAAAGCATTGGGATCGACCATCAAAGAAGTGTTCCTCGCACTCCTCAAGCGAGCAGTGTAGTTGAAAGACGAAATCGAACTCTTGTAGAAGCCGCTAGAACTATGCTAATTTACTCAAAGGTTCCAATGTTTCTCGGGCTAAAGCCATTGCCCTTTGCGCTACACCCAAAATCGTTCTCTCATCCACACCTCTCATGGAAAAACTCCATACGAACTTGTCCACAATCGAAAACCTGATCTCTCTTTCCTTCGTGTGTTCGGTGCTTTGTGCTATCCAACGAATGATGGTAAAGATTTAGGTAAATTAAGAGCTAAGGCGGACATTGGAGTTTTTGTGGGATATGCATCTAATAGGAAAGGTTACCGAATCTACAACAAAAGAACTCGAGATATCATGGAAACTATTCACGTCACGTTCGATGAGTTGTCTGAGCAAATGGCTCCTAGACTTCTGTACGAGATGAGCTGTCTGAGCAAATGGCTCCCGCACCTCAATTTCTATCAAGAAGTCCCATTAGTTCCTCTCTCGTACAGAATCACCCCCTGCTGTTCCATATGTACCTCCATCTGAAGAAGGTTTGAAGAAACTGTTTAATCCGATGTTTGATGAATACTTTGAACCCATTGACAATTCTTCACCATCAACAATGGTGTCTTCTGAACCAATCATCACAGAGAATGCATCTGTATCAATGTCTATATCTCCAGAAGCACCAGTTGCCGATCACTCATCATCATCCTCAAATCCTCAATCATCGGTTGTACATCATGGAATTGGTAATTTTGATGGAGATAACCCTTTTGCTACTCCCGAAGATGCTCCGTTTGAAAACATCTTTGCCCCTGAACCAACTCCTGAATCATCGTCATCAGAGGATCCAAACTCTGCTACTTTAGTCTCTCAACTACAACCACATGAACATCTCAGAAAATGGACACATGATCATCCATTAGAAGATATTATTGGTAATCCATCTCGTCCGGTATCCACTCGTTAACAACTTGCCACAGATGCCTTATGGTGCTTCTTCAATTCTGTATTATCAAAGATCGAACCTAAGATGTCAAAACAGCTATGTCTGAGGACAGTTGGTTTAGCGCTATGCAAGAAGAAATCCATGAGTTAGATCGTCTTGATGTATGGGAATTAGTACCAGCTCCAGACTGTGCTATGATTATTGCTTTTAAGTGGATCTTCAAAGTGAAACTTGATGAACACAGTGATGTTACGAAGAATAAGGCAAGACTTGTGGCTAAAGGATACCGACAAGAGGAGGTATTGACTTTGAAGAATCATTTCTCCGGTTGCACGTATCGAGGCTATCGTAATCTTCTTGGCTAATGTCGCTAGTAAGAACATGGTAGTCTATCGGATGGACGTTAAGACCGCATTTCTTAATGGAGATCGAAAGAAGTGGTATCGTCCATCAACCGAAGGTTTTGTGAATCGAGCATCCTACTCATGTCTATCGCTTGAAGAAGGCCCTTTACGGTTTGAAGCAAGCTCCTAGGGCATGATACGATACGCCATCGAAGTTTCTTCTATCTAATGGATTGACAAAGGAGCGATTGATCCGACAATCGCTCACCGTAAAGTAAAGGCAAACACTTAATTCATGTTCAAATCTATGTTGATGACATTATCTTTGCCTCGACCGACCCTAATGAATGTGACCGATTTTCCAAGGAGATGGGCTCCAAATTTCAAATGTCGATGATGGGACAAATGTCATTTTTCTTGGGATTACAAATTTCACAAAGTCCCAGAGGCATTTTTATCAATCAATCTAAATATGCAAACGAAATTTTTAAAAAATTGGATTTTATACTAGTGACCCTGTTGACACTCCCATGGTGGAGCGTACAAAACTGGATGAGGACCACTCAGGGATCATGATTGATCAAACAAAATATCGTAGTATGATTGGATCCTTGATGTACCTCATAGCCAGTAGACCAGACATTTTGTTCGCTGTATGCATGTGTGCTAGATACAAGGCTAAGCCTACCAAAAAGCACCTTGAAGCGGTTAAACGGGTCTTTCGGTATCTCCAAGGAACCATAAACATGGGACTTTGGTACCCGAAGGACACCGGTCAATCTAAATATGCAAACGAAATTTTAAAGAAATTTGGATTTTATACCAGTGACCCTGTTGACACTCCTATAGTGGAGCGTACAAAACTGGATGAGGACCACTCAGGGATCATGATTGATCAAACAAAATATCGTAGTATGATTGGATCCTTGATGTACCTCACAGCCAGTAGACCAGACATTTTGTTCGCTGTATGCATGGGTGCTAGATACTAGTCTAAGCCTACCAAAAAGCACCTTGAAGCGGTTAAACGGGTCTTTCGGTATCTCCAAGGAACCATAAACATGGGACTTTGGTACCCGAAGGACACCAGTATGTCACTAAGGGCCTATGCAGATGCTGACCATGCAGGATGCCAAGATACACGTCGAAGTATGTCAGGAGGTGCTCAATTTTTAGGTGATAAGCTTGTGAGTGGTCTTCAAAGAAACAAATGAGCACTTCCATATCCTCTACAGAGGTGAATACATAGCCATGTCATCTTGTTGTGCTCAAATCTTATGGATGAGATACCAATTATCGACTATGGCTTTGTATTCAACAAAGTTCCTATGTCTTGTGATAACAAAAGTGCCATTGCTCTCTCCGCAACAATGTTCAACATTCAAGAGCGAAGCACATTGATATTCGACATCACTTTATCGGGGAACAAGTTGAAAAGCGGTGTGGTTGAACTATACTTCGTGAGGACGAATATCGTTAGCAGACATCTTCACCAAAGCTCTTTCTCGAGAATGTTTTGAGTTTATTCTTCCACGACTTGGCTTGAAGAGTCTTCAACCAGAAACACTCAAATGTCTTCAGGAGGAAGACGAGGAGTAAAGGTGTTCGTCTCTATCTATTCTCTGTAAATATCTTCTTAAAAACAAAATACAAAATTATAAAACCAACAAAAAGAAAATAGAAAATTTTAAAACTTTCAAAAATCCATAAAAATAAAAAAATCTTGAAAAATTCCAAAAATATTGTCTTTTTGTCATGTTTTTCCTAGTTCGATAACATCTACGGACTTTGAGTTGTCACTCAAAGAATGGCACGGGTTTCTAGATGAAGTTCGAATTTTCATTTAAAAAAAAATTTTGAGATGGAGAAAAATGATGGTTTATTGTCATTTAGGGCAGTAACCCGTTTTAAAAGAAATAACAAAGCCTCGCTTTATCTTAAATTTTCGAAAATCATGCTCTGATTTAAAAAAAAAATGTTTGTCACCAAAAAGACAAATGTTTCTTTCCAAATATTTTTCCTTCTAATAATTCTTCTGAAAAATATTTGTCATCTAATGGAAACAAAATTACTTGGAAAATACCTCAAACTCTATTTTTAAAAATCATCCGGGCTTATCATTTGTCAAAATCTCTATCAATCAATCAACAACATATGTCATTGATTGAGGGGGAGAATGATTTCAATAAAATCAAAAAGAGTATTTTTCAAACAATTGGCACTTAAACGAGAAAGGTCTATTTTTGGTTAATCAAAAGGAACAATGCTTTACAATGATTTATACAATTGGTTCAAGACCTTAGCTTATGTTATGTTTTCAAAAGATACATATGTATGTTTAAACAATGGAGTTTAAAGTATGAAAATCTAATCCTTATCAGTTGAAATGGTTTTTCAAAAGAAACTCACAATTTCCTAAAAAGTTTTCAAAATTAATTTAAATCAATAGAGATCACAAATCTCAAAGGATTTGAAAATTGTGATCGGGGGAGAATTTATGATTTAAATTGGATATAAACTGATAATTTGATAAGTGGTGTTGTTATATAACAACAAGATCTCCTCCCTGCATGTGCCAATTGATTTCAAATTTTCTATGCACATGTTAAGGGGGAGCATCTATTTTAAACCAAAAAGGATTCAAATGTGATTGATTTGTCTCAAAGTGCAGGTTCCTTCTAATATGTGCAAAACTCTTTCAAAATCTCGATGCACATATGTATGTTTAAACAATGGAGTTTAAAGTATGAAAATCTAATCCTTATCAGTTGAAATGGTTTTTCAAAAGAAACTCACAATTTCCTCAAAAGTTTTCAAAATTAATTTAAATCAATAGAGATCACAAATCTCAAAGGATTTGAAAATTGTGATCGGGGGAGAATTTCTGATTTAAATTGGATATAAACTGATAATTTGATAAGTGGTGTTATATAACAACAAGATCTCCTCCCTGCATGTGCCAATTTATTTCAAATTTTCTATGCACATGTTAAGGGGGAGCATCTATTTTAAACCAAAAAGGATTCAAATGTGATTGATTTGTCTCAAAGTGCAGGTTCCTTCTAATATGTGCAAAACTCTTTCAAAATCTTGATGCACATATTGAGGGGGAGCATTTCTATAACATAAAAAACAATTAAGATACAAAATGCTTTGATTTATATATCAAAAGTATATTGATTGATTTTTCAAATGGTTTTCAATTGGTTTCAAGGCGGAAGAACAATACCAAAAGACCAACCAATTTTACTTTATGCATGGAGATATAAGGATGATAAGGTTAGGTATTAGTTCCCATGATCCGCCAGAACCGGAGGGATCTTCCCAGGGACAAACCACTAGATAGTGTAGAGTCCTTATTAATGTTGAAAAAAGGAGAAAAATGAGAATATGGGAAGCGTGCGGACTGAGTCAGAGCTAGTATTGGAATAAACCCAACAAGGTTCTAGTTATGAAGTCTCGGTAAGCACTGAAGGGGTTGAAGAATGAAAAAGAATTGGAAAGTGAAAAGGGTGAAAAGAAATAGCCCTCCAATAATTCAACCTTAGGGCAGAAACCGGGTTCAATACATATGCTACTGGTGGTTACCAATGTAACGCCGGTATTGAAGACAAGACGTCATGGACCCAGTGACGCACTGCACTAAACTTCCCAAACTACCAAAGTTCCTCTTAAAAGGGCTTGTTTCATTCTCACGGGGAACCTACATAATCTATCGACTTTCTCTTAGAGATTGTTGATATTAAAGAAGGAGACCCTCTCCCTAGTCTCTGACATAGGAAAACAAATGTGCACAATTGAGTCTAGAGCCAAGAGATCATCAATAAATCTCATTAGGACACATTATTCTTGAAGACTTACTATTTCACTCAATGTGGAAAGTAAGAATATCTTAAGAGTCCTACGAATTATCCTTGTGGTATTGCCAGAACATCTGAGTGATATGATTAAATATTCACGATGAAGATGGAAATCCTTCTAGAGCTAACATCAAACAAGCTCTTGGTGGGTGACATGTGAGATCTTGCAAAAGATCAAGCTTGTGACAACTGGATAGAAACGATGGGGCGATTCAATCTTGAATCAACCTTGGTCAAGGAAATGAATTGACGGATACCTTTGAAAAACCGGTCATTCTGCTTAAATGTTCTTTTCTTTAGCACTTCGACTGTGTATTAATGTTTTAAAATTAAAGGGTATTTATGATTGATAATTGATTTTCAATAAAACCTTCGTTGTAGTGCAAAACACTTTCTATTAAGCAATACACGATTGTTTTCAAATCATTTTCATTAATCAGTTAATCTTAATTCGCTGATTCACTCACTCCGTGTTGTCTTCTTTGAGACGTTCGGTTTGAGAACGACTAGAACATTGCGAAACCTGTCAAGGAGAATCTTGAATTATACCGATCACAGTAAGTGCTTGTCTTCGATCAACGGGAACCTTGGGCGTGTACCTCAATTCAACAAAAGTGATCAAAGACACTTTCGTATGCGTTTTATTGCTAACTATTTTATGCAGGGACACCCGACGGTTACAGCTGATCAGATTTGATAAGTCAATTCATTACCGCATGCTCACACATCGTTCTCACACCTAAAGAAATCATGATATGTGCATATGTTCAACAACTGCTTCCGCAACTCTGATAAGAAGATATCATGATTCCAAATGTGAGCATGTCGGTCCAAAAGTCACAACATCACATAATGGCGATACATCAAAAGGATGAGTTAGAGATTTGCTGTGGCTGATAATCTCAAAACTGGCTCAAAACTCAACATCACGTGGATCAGTTAAAGACCTCCACTTGTAATAACAAAACATGCGGAACATGAAGAATCAAAGACTACGAGCTAAAGAGCAAAGAGCTTAATCAAAGAAACCAAGAACATCTAAAGTTATATCTGTTTGTAATCAATGTAATCTGAGGTGACCTCCCTTAGGGGGAGATTGTTCGGATTTAGTAAATCCAGTACTTAAAGTGTCGGTCACCTCAAGCATATGTACTCGTTAGAATTCTCGTAGTCGTGGTTATCTAGTGATAGTAAGTAGATTACTTAGTAACACCGTGAAGGACGGACGAGTCTTTGCCCACTGTATGCCTGATCCACAGCCTAAAGTAGGTGCCCTATGCTTGTACCTATAAATACCCTTTGCCCTCCAAGGCAAAGGGTGGAGCTTTCATAATTTATTTTTCTTTGTCTCACTAAGCTTCTCATCCTCTCCCACTTTCTCTCTCTAAACCTTATAGCCTTACGCCTAACATATGTGCTTATGATGTGTTTGTGATAAACCCAGATGCTACAAATGTTACCAACCATGTGCTGTAAGTTTTCTTATTTCTTATCTTGTGTAATTTATTCTTGCAAATATCATTGAACAATCCAAATGACCAACGTACTTGGGAGTAACTTTTAAATGAAACTAATGCAACTAACAATATAAGGAAAATTCATTGAAAGAAAGATATTCATTGATACTATTAAACAAACTAAGAGCATCCGAAATGCATTAAATGGTTAAAAGCTTTTTACTATTCTAAAAAATCTTTTGAAGGGGTTTTTTGCATTGCAATGAAAGCTTTTTGAAAAGATTTTGTTCAAAGACTTGGTATACATCAAGTCTTTCATCCAAGCTTTGCCTATTAAATGTCATATGCATTAAATATGCATCAAGTCTTAAAGACTTGATGCATTATAGATGCTCTAAGTAGGACTATTGAAAACTATTACATCCCGTAACAATGACTCTATGTACTTATATAATTACTTCAATTATCTCTTTGATGTACATAAGCTAACATAGCTTTAGCAAGGGTGAATCTGAAGTTGAAGCTAACCTACAAATTGATTACAACACATGCATAAGAAAAATCACCTCGGCTCTAAGCATCGATGAGAATTACAAAAATTACCTCTGTGTGGAATACATCATGCATAAACAGAATAATCTAAGAAAGACCAACAACTTCTTCCATAAGTGCATCATGAATTGTCATTTCCTAAGTAGTTTTCCCAAGTGACACCTATATATCATGAAAAATTATCTTAATGAAAATGTTACAAATCAATTAGCCATAAATCAAAACAACAAGTGACCAAAATTTAGTCGCATAAGTTATAATAAAAAATCAATACGAATAGTAACATTAGTTTCTACTTACAAATTCGACTTCAAAGTAATCACTAAATGTCTAAATCAATCAACTACAACTGTACAAAACCATTTGAGCAAAGAAGTGATTTTTAATGCCTGAGAATTAAATTGACTGGACGTGCAATCATATAAACAAATTAAACAACTTGTGTTGAGACATTGCTTGTTGTTCCAAGAAATCATATCGAATAAAACTTAGTTCTTTCTTAATTTACATTCAAATCTATTATAATTCTCATTTTCCTACATTTTTCATATGCATTTTATAGCTCTGCCTAAATCACAGTTAGGACCAGTACTGTTCTAGTTAAGATAAAATGAACACAACAGTTCCCACGGAGACTCTTTGCCATATTATCATTCCATAGTAGAAGCTTATCAAAACAAACATTTAATATCATTTCCAAACATCAGATTCATCAATAACAACAAAAAAAATTATCAAAATCATACCTTGCCACTCAAAATGCACGCATCAGTATTACACAAAGCGATATACAAAATCTAACAACGACCTTGTTAAATCCTAGATCCGGACTCAACTAGGGTATAAGCAATATTGATTGATTAGATGCACAGTGGAATAGAAAGAACACAATCAACATCACTAATAAGGTTTTCTTTATTAAAACATAAAGAAACTAATACTACTACTACTACTACACGCTCTATGCGTTTGCTAGACTCTCATTAGGAGATGTCTTCTATGAAATAAAATGAAAGGATCCGTTATAACCCTAGCCGCCATCCCTCTTTATATAATAGAGGGAGGTTACAAACCCTAGCTTACTAGAAAAGCTAACTATTACATATTAGGTCCTCATTGTTTCTTCTTTCTTCATTCTTGCTCGTGGTTTTGTAATCATCAAATCTATAATTCCAACAATCTTCCCTATTTGATATTACAAAACAACTCAGATAAGAAACAATGCTAAACCATGTCATCACAAATAATAAGTCGCACATCATGAATCTTCTTCCCTTTTGTAATCATCTAATAGGGCTCTTGTGCAACTCGAGCGCGCCTCAAGTGATGCATGTAGATGGTAAGTATATAAACCATAAGCTTCCCTAAAAATTATACTAACCGTTTTTTTTTTTTTTTTTTTTTTTTTTTTTTTACAACTAAACAAAATAAATAAAGCATAACAGCAGAGAAGCCAAAACAGCAGCAGAAGCAAAATAGCTTATCAGTAGAAACACCAAAGCATGCGTCTTATATCTTGTACTATCCACGTGACTCCAAACTCAGATGATGCACTAGCAAATGTGAGCATTAAGCACATTTTCTATAGATCTCGCCCCTTCACTAACACTGAGCACTACAATGTAACTCCTTAAAGTGATAGCAAATGCGAGCATTAAGTACTTTTTGTAGATCTCACCCCTTCACTAGAATCATCAAGTCTTTGTCACATCATTAACGTACAAACAAGTTATCTAAAAAGTGCCTGACTCACTTTGAGATATGATAAGACACGCACCTTCAGCAGAAACCGGTCAGCAGAAACCAACACCTTCAGCAAAAACCGGTCAGCAGAAACCAAAACGAATCAAAATATGCAGCCAGTAGGAACACCAAATCAAGCCGAAAATATGTTAATTACTAGGATTCATCGTTGAATAAAAATTCAACTCACCAAGACTAGTAAAACATTAGAAGCACAAACTTTAGCAAACCCAAGAAATCTTTTACTGGAAGCCATCAGCAGAAACAATAAAAATTGAAACACTTGACCAATTTATTCCCATCTCCTAACCACACAAGATTGAAACCCACATGACCAATCGAATACCAGCAGAAACCAACCGCCCAAGTGACCAATCATTAATTTCGAGCCCCAGATTAATTTGACCAATAAAATAATAGCATAGCAAATCCAATCAAAATATAATACAAATATAGAACCTGATATTGACATTCAAAAACAATATTCGCTGCATGTTTTGATCAATGAAACTAGTATTGCGTTGTCCCACATGTATCAATATCACATGATCACTAGTATGAAAGAGTCCACTAATCAGTGAGACACGTGGACCAACAACAATCAGCAGCAACGATATCAGTAGCAATATACTATCTTCCGAACCGAGCCCCACCTATCAATTAAATGAAGCCCACGCATGCCACTGGTATATTTCAAAACATAAACGAATCCGATCCCCACCTTTTGAATTTGAACGCCATATAGAAACAAAAGTCGATACCAAATCATACCATCAGAACTGCTTATCTGCTGCCTCCTTTTCTTTTTCCCATCTGCTGCATAAATCCTAATGACATGAAAACCTTATCAACCCTAGATCGAGAGCCACCCGCTCTGAAACCAATTGTTAAATCCTAGATCCGGACTCAACTAGGGTATAAGCAATATTGATTGATTAGATGCACAGTGGAATAGAAAGAACACAATCAACATCACTAATAAGGTTTTCTTTATTAAAACATAAAGAAACTAATACTACTACTACTACTACACGCTCTATGCGTTTGCTAGACTCTCATTAGGAGATGTCTTCTATGAAATAAAATGAAAGGATCCGTTATAACCCTAGCCGCCATCCCTCTTTATATAATAGAGGGAGGTTACAAACCCTAGCTTACTAGAAAAGCTAACTATTACATATTAGGTCCTCATTGTTTCTTCTTTCTTCATTCTTGCTCGTGGTTTTGTAATCATCAAATCTATAATTCCCAACAGACCTTCACCAGCTTGTGGCGATGCAACCTTAATATGTTCAATTACTAAAGGCTTAGCCTCATACGCAACATCAGCTAAAACCACAAAACCCAATAAGATCACACTCATTAAATGTAGATTATAGATACTAAAATAATCAGATCACACTCATTAAATGTAGATTAAAGATAAAAAGCTCCTTTTTTACCGCCTACTTAACAATTCCCAAACACAATAACATAAAACCAAATTCTCATTCAAAATCGCCTCATACAATTCAGTCCACTATATATAACTCGTCATCATCACGTGCCTAACAACAATAGGAAATTCACTGCCATAACATAACATTGGTTCTTCAAAAATCATGCGGATGTCTATATAACATAACATATAAGCAAGATCATTAGTTTTATACAACTCCCTTTTCAAATTATGTGACTGTCTATCGGCTGCAGTTTCTTCAGAAATTATATACCAACGATCCCGAAAACAAAAGCTACCATCAATCTCTTTCCATAAACTACATAGCACCAGAAACTACAATCAGATTGAATATCATACAAATTTGATTTTTTTCTGCCTTGTGCTTCTAATCAGAAGCAAGTTAAGAAAAAAGTGTTTACATTTGCTTATTTTGTGAAAAATGCAATAAGACTCGGAAGATTTTTGTAACTAAAATATGCTTATCCAAACAAAAGTCTTGAACTACATTGTGTTCCAAAAAATATTCTCTGGAATTTTTGTAACTACTTCCGTTATGCATTTACCCCAAACTCCACTATGTTAATTGTAATACCTGGAATTTCTAAAATTCACAAAAAGACCAAAATACCCCTACAATCAAAAGTATGAATAATTAATTCAAAGAATACCAAATAAGCTATGTAAATTTAGAAAATTATTAAGAAATATCACACATGATCCAAATAAATATTAAACACTTTGTAAAGGTAATTTTTATAGTTTATAACTTTATAAAAATTAGTTTTGTATTTTTATAATTAGCCGGATATATTTAATTGTTTTATAAAAGAATTTAATTAATAAAAGCCCAATATAAATTTACAGAATTAAGAGTCCATTTATTTTAAGTCCAATACATTATTAAGCCCACAAGGAAATTGGAAAACCATATAAATACATAAGGTACGGTTTAATCTATCCCTAATAATCGATTTACCCCAAACCGACTCCCAAAACCCTAAACAATTCGACTTCCGGTTTCAGAGCTTAAGGCCATTTTTCTTGGACAAGTTTGAAGGTAAAGAAGGTGAGAAAATCGTGTTCGAGGTCCTAAGCTTCTGTTCCAATCGTGGTTAGTTTTTGGGTCAGTTAGGGTTTCGGCGATAGGAAGCTTTTGTGTTCTTTTGTTCTAACGACCGAAGCTCATCAAGGGTATGTTTCTAATGTTGTTTTCAGTCCTATAAGTCATATGAAACACGTAAAAATTAGCCATGCATGTTAATTAAGTCGTACGAAATTGTTTCGGATTAAAAACCCTAAAAGCGTATAAAAATAACGAATGAGCATATGATAAATTTTAAGACCATGATTTGATTTTTCCAGAAGCTATTACATGTTATAAGACCTGAATAAAATAGATATTTGTGAATTCGAAGTTTGTGGGAATTGTCTTGAGTTTTATTGTTCGATTAAGCATGGAAAAAGGAAAGATTTATAAAGGGACGATTAGGGTTTGCATGAACTAGGGTTTTCTTGTTATCATTAAGGGTAATAAATGAAGTAATAATGATGAGCTAATGATTGGTTTAATCTAGGTTTAGGGCTTGTACTTGAATTGTACATTATTCGGTTTTTACATAAAAGGTTTGGGTTGGTTTTGTAAATATTGAAACTTAAAGGTTATTTTTGTGAACAGTAAAATAAAGGTACTAAACGTATAAAAATAAGTATGGGGGTTAAACGTGTAATTTTGGATACTTAGAGGGCCATTCGAATTTTATTTAACTTAAAGGGTATGTTTTGTAAATTCTAAAACCTTCGGGCTAAAAGTGTAAAAACTGATAATAAAAGGTTAGATCGTATAATTAAAGATGTTAAAGGTGCAATATGTAATTCTGAGTAATTAGGGGTCAACATGTGTAAATAAATTACGTAAGAACATGCATGAGTTTTGAGGAAACTTCGGTTTGTTTTTCATATACGTTCTAGGTCAAAGTGGAAATCATTAAAAGAAGTAACATGTGATTTAAATGCGTAATAAATGATATTAAAAGTATGGAAACCCTAGAACTTAAATAGGAAGTGATTAGGGTTAAAAGCTAAGTGTGTAATTTCATTATTTCATGTAAGTTATAGATTATGTAAAACTATTTTGGAAGAGAGTCTTAAAATCTGTCTTTGACATTTGTAAACCCTATACTATGAATAATGATCATATAAGTCCTCAAATAAGATATTTATCATATTAAACCCTTAAGTTTACCGTTTGTCATTTGCAACCCATAAGTTAAACTAATTAATGATCAAGACTCTAAAACATTGTAATTCCGTCCGTCACTAAAAATGAGAATATTCTGACAACTCTAAAAGTATTAATGAGATTAATCCGTTATACTAATAAGTATTAAATAAATCATAATCCGTGTAGATTCGTTGAAGGAGACGCGACGTTACATCTTCGTATTCGTTCATTCGTTGCTTTTCTCTCATTTGCTTTAAGGTACGGATATTCTGTCTTACTTTAAGACACTTATGTTATCGTACATGTATTCTGACCTTTTCAGTAAAGGTCCCTCATGTTTTTCCTTCTTCGCCATGTCTCTTATGTTTATTAGGATTCCCAATGCCATTGCTATGAACCCTTTTTGAATGTTTGATCTGTTACTTATCTGAACTTATGTTCTAGTGAACTATGCAATATCTGATGTGAACTTATGTTAAGAAGACTTTGATATATACATTCGTTGAACCCTGCTATATTGGATTATGAACCTATGATTATGAACATCTGGTTATGAACTTCTGTTTATGAATATATGATATACCTCTATGATATGAACCTTATGATAAGAAACTATATGATATGTTATCTGTGACCTTGTGTGTGACTATGATCTGTGCCATATCTGAAAATCTGTTTGACTTAAGTTGGTTGATAATAACCAAATATTTAACTAGTCATGGGGTTCCATGTCCGTATCGATGATGCACCTCGATATGACTCTAGGGCGATGAGTGATGTTTCGCCACGTCTGTGGATGGTGAAGCATATTTTTGAATATGTAGGAAGGGCGTATGGATGCATCCTAGATCCGATCTCGTTATCCGATATGTTATCGGTGAATGATGTCGTGTGTGTCGCGCGTCTTCACAAAATCTGGGAGCTAGCTACTCCATTTGTTTTATGAAGTTACTTTTGAAGAAGAAAGATATTTCTGATATGATATGTTTGTGAATGTGTTTATGACGTATTTGTTTAAATGATTATTAGTTGCCATACTAGGATAGGATTAATATGTTTAAACATGATTCATATATCTGATATTTTGATTTGTTATTGTTACGTGAATGCGTTGATCTGCGAGATGAATGTGCTAGTGCACAATTGAGTATTTTGAAGGTTAATTATCTGTCTGCATATGTGACCTGCCATGTTTATACTCTGCTAAGGTTAGGATATGAGAACTGGTTTAGCTATGTTGTCTGCCATGACCTGTCTGCTATTTCCGCTGCTATATAATGCATTAAGTGCTATAAATGTTGATTAATTGATTTGTAAGAATGCCATGTTTATTGTCTAGAAAGTGTTTCCGTTAGCTTTTAGACTCTTCGTTTGGCTTATACGTAATCCGTTATTTTAATATGTTATGTGTTTGGGTTTGTGTCATTAATGTGCTATGTGATGTCTAAACTGTTATGTGGTTGTTTGGATCTCTGTATATTTGTGCTTCCGCAGAAATCCTAAAAGATCCTTCGTCATTATTTCATTTTATTTTCGTTATTCGTATATTTGTTTTGTTTAGCTTTTTTTTCGTTATATCCGTTCACTGGGCTTTGTAAGCTCACCAAGACTTTCTTTTCTGCGGCGGTATTAAGCATTCAAGATGAGTTTATGGGATAGCTGATCTGGGTTTGAGAGTAGAGACGAGAGCAAGATTTGACCATAGAGATCTTAGATTTATTTTGAATATAAGTTATTTATATTATCTTTTGTAAGCTTTTGTAAAGGTTTCTGCTATTGTATAGTATTTTAAGTTCTGATATGAAACCGTATTGTGATATCTTTACCCTTGTCGGGTCGGGGTGTTACATTAATCCTAACTCTATAAATCAGCCATCAACATAAAATAATCTTTCACCCAAAAAATCCCCCTAAACCACAACATGTTTACACACTGTCAATCAAATTCTCACACATGCAAAACCGAATCCATATCCTTCAACTTCCACAAATTGAAGTCAGCAAAATGCTCGACAAAATAAAAGTAAATTACCATAAAAAACGTACCTTTAATTTGTACCATAAACCATTCACTAGCCCAAGTGCTTCGCAGGCCCCTTTTAAAGGGAATGTTAAGTCATTTTGCGTTGCTTCAAACAATTCCTCTTTGCTGGCCTAAATACACATAAAAAATGCAAAACATATTCATTCAAGCATTTAATCAGACACTTGATACGGATTAAAAAGTTGAAATTCTATGCAAACACCAAGGAAGTAGAATTACTACCAAAGATATGAAATTCAAAACAAATAGTAAGACTATGAACCCGAGTTTAGTCAATGGCATGGTTAATGCAATAAGCCATATTTCTTAATGAAAATTTCAAGTTTAAAAAGCTAAACGGCTAAACCTAAGTATCATGTCTAGGAGTTTGGTTCAGAAGTTTTTATAAACCATATCAGTCCTCTTGGCCAAGGCGGTAGGGCTACGATATGCTTTGAACAATGTGTTATTATCATTATTTTATCGATGGAGAAAGCACATCAAGTTTATCAAGACCCACACCCAAGCATGCACCTATCTTGAATTTAGAAAAAAATGAAAAAAAATCAATTTAAACAGTTTACCTTGGTTTACACCAATGACCTCAATTGTATCCAGTTATGTTTCTCACGTCATAATCTATACGAAGTAAAGCCTACACATTTATAAACCATGATATTAAGTACATCATAATTCACACTTTTGCATTGACTTATTACATTAAAAGACAGCAAAATTAAACACCACCTTCATTAGAAACGGATATGCTAAAAGTACTTTACACTCTTAATCATCAAATGTATTAAAATTTAAAAAAAATCTCAAAAACAAAATGATGTAGGTGGACTGGAAGCATTTTAGCAGCTACCATATTAAGTATTTTACCTGCTATTGAAGTTGTGTTTTGCTTCATAAATAAATCCGCTTCATATCAGGTTCAATACGTGAACTCGACACCCTAAAACAATAAAAAAAAACAAATTGAGCTTCACACACATTTCATCAAACACGTGGTGTGCATAGAATACCATCATTAATTCATTCCAACCAACTTAAACTTCATCCAAAATGAAACATAAAAGCGGTTCATTCATATGGATATCGAGAGATAATTTTAACAAAAATATTAGAAGAAATCAATTAGAAATAAAGATCACTAAAAGGCAAAACCACAAAATAATGAGATATAATTTTTAAACCTACTAACCTTACTAACCTTGAATCGTCCAACCTTTTTGGGTTTTTTTTTTTTTTTAAAAAATCTGTGACATTATTGCATCGTTTGATCCTGCAAAACATAAAATCATAACAACAAAGAAGTTTTAACATAAAATTAAAACTGAGAACAACAATTAGACAGATGAGAGACTTACCATTAAAAATGAAACTACACTTTGTGATGGACCCCAAACTCAATCCACTATAAAGGTTTATAAAATGATTTCAAGTGTAACCTGTTAGAAATAACGAAAATTAAACACAATTAAATTGAACCTAATCAGTTCAACCTATATCCAAATCACAACAACCTGTAAAAACATGATAAAGAATTGTAAAAGTAGAGGATGATGAGATGGTGTAATACACGTACCAATTATAAGGTTTGTACATCTAAATACCCATTGACATAGATTTGAATAATGGTTGGTATTGTGAATCGGTTAGATCAAAAAGTGAATGATTTATATAACGCGTATATTAACGATGGTAATAGCGAAATCTCAGGATTTCATTGAATAGGCGGTTTTGAATTGTAGGTGAAATGTATTTGAATTTTTGGAATCAATGAAATTGGGGGCATGAGTTGAAACTGATTTGTGAAGACATTGATGTTATTGAAACATTTACAAAAGTAATTGAGAAGGAAGCGTAGAAAAGAAGAATAGAACATTTAGGAAAAACCTTATTTTATGAATAGGGGTAAGGCTGTTATTCCACGGATTGTACAAAATTGGTGCAGCAGAAGACTTGTACTATGGCTCTAAATATGGTATGACACGTATGAGCATTAAACGAATTTTTAATGCTGGGTGCTTAGAAGGGCTTGTACAAAAGCTTATTTTTATTAGATAAAATAGATAGATTATGAGTTCCAACTTCATGCATTACACTTTAGTAAGCATAATGAAGCAAGTTAGGTATCAAACAAAATAGACACAATTCAAACAAGATAGATCAAATATTATGTAGCGAATAATCAATCTCAACCACAATTTTTAAGTTGTAACCAACCTTAACAGAGCACATGCCTCATGCAGATGCATACAGTCAAAATATATCATCAAGAAGCAATATATAACATGACCAAGGCCGATTTCAAAAATAACAACCGTAGGCGGACTTACTTATAACAAATTTTAAGAAGTATCTTAACATTCTGTGTTTTGTATTCACCTTTGTTCCACTAGATGTATTGATATAAATTAAGCTCACAAATTATATAATCAGATAAAGTTTAAGGTCTATAGGCAAAACACTTAAAGTCATGAAGATGCGAAAGAATACACACAGTTGCACATTTATATATTTAACAATTATACATTACATCATATCACACTATTATTTCACAAAAACCATTATAACTATCTTCTATTGATTTCATTAACAACATCACAGTACTTATTACTATCACACTTTAACATATTATTTGCATCAGTTACATTATATTAACAAGCTAATAACATATACTCGATTTCAAAATCAATTACTATTATCTATGTAACAAATAAACGTATGTAGCCTGAGTGTGCACCACTTGAGTAATTACAATGAAAAGTAAAAAAATCCCAATTGTATGTTTGTATACTTGTATTTAATAGTATTACTTTTACATGTATGGTACAATCGTATACATGTATACATGATTTTGTTTTCATAGGACCAACCATACAGTGATAAATCAATTAAGACCGATTGGTTTTGGACCCAATAAATAATGAATAAATTACATAATCGCATGCTTTAAAATCTAATTTACCGTATATAAAAGCAATTATAGATCAACATACAATTAAAGGGGTTTTTACATATATATCCTTGGAAATTTCAAAAATTACATATATATCCTTTTGATGCATTAAAAGCATTGTATTTTATGCATAAAAAACTGATACAAAGGATATGCATGTAATTATTCATCCAGAGAAGGATATATATGAAATTATGCCAATTAAATAACAGGATTATAAGTTGTTACCTCAAATATGATTCGTGGCTTTGGAATTCAGTACTAATATCCCTCTTATACCTAGCATGCCCAACGTAACTATTGTAGAGCGTGCTGATAACGTGTTGTGAACAAAAATTGAGGGAATGAAAAGTATTCTTCAATTGATTATAATGTATGAGATACAAAAGGGTATATATAAGATAAATATTAGGGTAAAACCCTAATAGCTAATTGGGCCATGGGCTTCTTATGGATTATATGGGCATCCACATAATATTATTCATAACAGTTTTTTTTTGTTTTGTATTGTTTGGAAGGGAAAAAAAGAAACCCGGGGAGGGCGAGCCTTTGAACTCAGAGGACGGAGATTGACTGCAATCAATCAACCAATCACTGACATGTCCAAGCTAGCACAAATAAAAAGATCAACAAAATAACTGAAGTAATTTGATGAGGAAATAGGAAAAGACATTCTTGATGGAAAATACATAAGATGTTGCAAGGAGATAAATGAGAATTCTCCCCATTCAGCTCCAATCCTTTACATCCTAGTTATCTTTTACCTATCATGTTACAATCAAAATGCATTAGAGGAGCAACTATTATGAAAGAAATAACCAAAAAATGTGTAACAATATCTGACTATACAAGCGCTATGATTTTTCAAGAGGTGTGGAGAATATGTGGCAGAAAGCCAGGTTCGCATCTGAAGTATAAAGTCTAACAGTTGCAAGTGACACGCGACACTTTAAATGGACATACAAAAGTAGGCAAGTAATCTTTCATCAGATTTAAACAACACCAGTAAAAGTCATGATTGAGAGATATCACTTCCCGATCTCAGCCCTTCACCTGGATCACTTATCAGACCAATCACCTATATCTTCGGTTAATCATCGCCGGTGTATTGAGGTGAAGTAACATCTGGTAACTACATATCTCTCTAGTTGACTAAACTAATTAATCCCTATTGTTTGATCAGCAAATGATGCTACTTAAGCCTTGCATATACTTGTTAAACATTGATACGCAACAAACCAACAAAAGCCTCTCAAAAAGAGTGAAAAGTGTCTAATTTTAAAAATATCCTTAAGCCCTTATCCACTAATTACAGCAACAATACAAACATACATCCACCTTCAGCATAGACCTAAAAACTCCACAAGTGAATGAAAGGTTTATGGATATTTTTAATATGCGTATGACCGGACTCGAACTCGAGACTTCGGGATTGCACACATCACGTATGAGAATTGATGTTAAAATAATTAATATATAAATGTTATTATTATTAATTATTTGTCACGAAATAAATACTTAACGATAGTTAATATTTAACGAGTTTAAACTAATGGTCGTTAAATGTAAACTACAAGGACTAGAGTTGGAAATAATAGACGAGAAGGATCTAGAACCCTTGTGGGTTTAGATGGCCGGTCGTGGGGTTCCAAAAGCCCAAGGAGGAGCTTTTCTTGGTCACCAAGTTATTAGATGGGTATAAATACAAACCCCTTGTCATCATAAATCTAATCTTGGATCACCTAAGAAACCTAATTTCTTCTCCTCTCCTCTTGGTTGTGGCCGATCGTACACCTCCCTCTCCATAGGGATTCGATTTTCCAACTCCAAGATACAAGTGTTTGGTTTTATTTGTGATTCAAGAACCTAACTTTTCACATCAAATCGATATTAGTACGTGTGTACAAGAACGAAGAACAAATACAATTTTGTTTGTGGTAATCTTAGGTATCGACTTTTAAAAGGGTCGATTATTATAAACCTAGTTTAAGGGTTTGGGTTTTTGTTCCTAGTTATTGATATCGTGTGTTTCTTAAATAGCTAAAAGGTACGCATATTCTTTTATTCGGTTAATTAATTTACAAGTATTATTCCTATTACTTCCGCTGCATGCTTTCATGATGTTTACTTGTTTATGTAATTGTTATGATTAGTAAAAACCTATAGTGGCATCACGAGCCGTTAATATGTTTTAATTATTTACCGAAACACATAAAAATTGAATCTTTGTGATTATTACATGCTTTTATTGGTTTCTAGGGTTTTGAAAATTGAAACCCTATTTTTTATTATAAGGGTCGATTACCCTTTAATTTTTTAATTAGGTTTTATTTTTTGTAAAATTTGTAGAAACCCTAAGATTGCATGTATATTTTTTATGTGGTTTTAATGAATAATTGTTATGTGCCATGTATATGCGTATCTTGGGATTATAATTGTTATGAGGAATTCATGGTGGAACATGCATGTTTTGCCATGGATTATTGGTTATTGTTTGTTTTGATTAATTGTTAGGTAAAATTCACATGTTAATTAGTTTGATAAATATAAAATTGGGGAAGACCTTAATATATCTAATAATAATTCGTTATGTGCAATATGGTATATTATTAACTTTGGATGACGCAATCGACTTGTCGATGTATGTGGCTCACTTGCACTGGTAGGTGAAAGCCCTAGTTAATATATGCATGGTTTTACGCCTAGAATTGTTTATTAGGTTTTATTGAACAAATTATGCATGTGGCTAATTGTTTTTTACATATGTTAATTTGTAAGTTATATGTATATTATTTGAGTTTGTTATATTTTTTATTAAAGTGCTTTTTGTTTATATTGTATGACACGTTATTAAGCAAAAAGGGTTTTTTGAGAATAGAAAATTAAATGGACTAAATAATGGCGAATTTTGATTTGTTTTCTAAATCTTGAACTTTTAATCGACTGATGCGACTGTACTAAATGGTTAGAACGGCTCACCCATTATAACAAACTGTGTGAGTGGTTTAAGGAGGGTTCGACATTAAATTGCGACTCTAAAGAAGAAGGGTTATTCATAATATGCTTCCCGCTGACCAGCTTCTCTGCCACTTTGTGAGTTATATTTGGACCTACCTAGTATAACTATTCTATGTACGAAGCATCTTAGTGCAAAGTTGTAAGTTTCTCAACGCATCGATTAAAACTTTGTATAATTTAATCTTAGCAATTTAAAACTATGAGTAAGGTTTTGAAAAAAATTTATGTTGTGAAGATGTATGCATGCTTCTTCATACATAAGTTTTGATTACCCTTTAAAATTTAAGTTTATGCCATCTAATTATATGAAACACTTGAAGTTGTAATTTACGTTATGTGGGACCTTGAACTAGATTACAATAACAAGGTGAATCTTTATGTTGTGTGAGACCTCAGCTTAAATAATTTTCAGTTTCTAAATTAGACAACTTAATTAAGTTAGTTAGTGAGACCTATAACTTAAGGCATAAGATGGGATAAAACATGCTTATGTTTGCATAATTGTTTGGCAAAATTGTAAATCCTATATTTTCTAGGAATTGAAAACTTGTTTGTCAATTATTGTTCTTCGAAAATTACCTATTCTATACTTTCATCACTAGCAGATCAACTGATGTGGTGAAACTATGATAATAAGGGTCATAGATTCAAGGAAAATTCTATGGTTAATATGAATATTGACCTAAGGGTATTTTATTTTCTTGAAAGGTTGAAAGTACTAAATTCTGAACTTTTATTTTCTGTAGAAATGGCTCAACCTGAAACTAATGCACTAACCTCGTCGTTCAAATCTATGTTTGATCGCGAGAAACTGATTGGCAGCGCAAATTTCAATGATTTGTATCGGCAACTCAGAATTGTCTTGAGGGTTGCCAAAAGATTAGATTATTTGACTACGCCTTGTCATCCTGAACCTGCAGCCAACGCTACTGCTGAAGCACGGGCTGCATGGCAGACTGAGTATGATAAGCATAATGAGGTCGCATGCCTTATGTTGGAAGTATGTCTTCAAACTTGCAAAAACAATTTGAAAATTACTTCCCACAGGACATGCTCGCCGAACTTATTCGGTTGTTTGAAAAGCCCACAGATGTAGAGTTGTATGATTTGATAGATGCTCTACACAGTTGCAAGCAGGGGGAAGGGAAACCTGTGAGTGCCAATGTCACAATTCTCAATTTCCGGTCATTTCTCAATTTTACTATTTCATCGTTTATCGTAAACTAGGTTTACAAGTATTAAATTCGCGTAACCTTAATGGTTTAGCTGTGAATTCATGAACAATCATCAAGGACATTTCATATAGACTAAGTTTAGTCTACATATCATTAACATCATTGTCATCACGATGGTTCATGCATGGTTTTGCATTTCACATTAAGCGTCTAATCTCATATTAAATAAGCGTTAACGCGTGATTAATTATTTTGAACAATTGATCCATTACTTCCAAAATTATCCCGATATATTTTATACTCATATTAAGTTTATAAAATAATATTATGAGTTTACCCAGTGTTTTAAATTTATTTTGTATATAAATTGTTATATTGATATAATTACGACGGTTTTCTTAAATACTACACGATTATTATTATTTCACTCAAATTTTGCAAGAAATGTATTTTTATAATTTTTATGACCTTAATATATTTTATCTTGACCCGTGAAAATTTATTTTTATCTAACGCTACCCTATATACTCAAATGTGTCTACAAGTTCTCATTTAACTTCAATTAACTTTACTAAACATTACACTTATACATTTAAAAAAAAAGAAAAAAAAAAGAAAAAGTAAGTAAGTAAATGATAACACCCCTTGTCGACAAGGGGTGAGTCATTTTGTGATTCACAAATTTTTGGCAAATATCTACTCAAGTCTTGGTATTATACTAATTTACTTCACATTTCAAGTATATCCCATTTATTTCTTTCATGATATCATTTACAAGATAAACTAGCAACTATTTTCTCTCCATCTCCATCCTTGTGGTTCGGCTGAATTAAGAAGAAGAAGGAAGCATCATAAAATTTTTCAAGACAAGGTTTTAACACAAGTATCACTCTTTGTATAGGTTTTGAAATAAAAACCTAGGGTGATTAGGAAAATTCATTGTTCTCATAAACCTCATCAATCACTAGTAAGAATTTCATACATATCATTATTTCCCATATTCATTTCTATGTTCATTTTTATTATGCACAAGTAAAACATGCAAGTTATGTGATGTTTATACCACTTTTTAAGGTTTTTAAGTGTTATATGTCACACCCCCAAAATATCGCAGCGGAACGATAGTGTCATTGGGATATGACGTCATAGCACAAAGTATGGATAAAGAAAACGACCTCTATAATGAGACGTTTTTAAAGAGTTTACCATTCGATTAAATAAGTTAAAGTTTACAACACATGAGATTCCAAAGTTTGATAATACATATAGGTTTACAAAATATGTCGAATGGTAATAGATAAAAACACTAGACTCTAATGTATGCCAAGAGACCCGAAAGCTCCATGAAATGCTATCGCCTTACAACCTGAGATAAATATGGTAAAAAGTGTCAACACAAAGGTTGGTGAGTTCATAAGTTTGTGTTAAAATGATTTGAAATACTTAGAGAATTGTTCACACAAAGAAAGGCATTGTAAATCCACTCGGTTCAAGTTCCGCCCATACAAAACTTGCAACTTTGTGTGTTCACAACCCATTGCCTAAAATAGAATGACAATCATGAATATGCTTAATAAGGTAGTTAAAAGTATAAATGTCACCACAAGAGTCTTCCAACATATAAATATTGGGATGTTTGTAAATTAATAGCCTTCCAACAACTTAATTTGGAGCCACTAATTCTTGTATGTTTGTAAATTAATAGCCTTCCAACAACTTAATTTGGAGCCACTAATTCTTGTATGTTTGTAAATTAATAGCCTTCAATATGGTCGTTTTGGTTGCCGTAACACTTGTCTCGTAAAAATAATATAGTTTTTTCTAAAAATAATAGTTACGGCAATTTTATGAAAACATGTATATCTTAGTCGTTTCAAATCCGTTTTCTACGTATTATACGTCCTTAGCTTCGTATCAAAGTATACTAATATATTTTTGATAAGTCGAAATAATTTGTAAAGCTTAGGACTCGTTTTTGACTCGTACAAAACATAAACACCTTGCTGAATTTTCAGAAATTATATATTTCGTCGTCAAACTTGAAAAATTCATAACTTCTTCGTTATAACTCCGTTTTAATCCGTTCAAGAGGCCACGGATTCGTTTTAAAGTATATTTGCTAAGTATCTAGGCCAAAAACTCATGTCTACTGTCGGATTTTCCAGAAAAGCAAAATAAGATCAGATCACTTTTAATACTTGTCGAAAATAGTTTTTCTCGTACTAAACCTATTCCAATCCCTTCAAAACAACTCCAAAGCTATTCTAATCCTACCATACACCTTCTTAGGGTGTCATGGGTTCCTAAACATCATCAAGACCAATATATAACAAGGGAATAATTATAGGATGACTTTTATATATAAAACTCTAAAAATTAATGTAAAAATGGTATAATATACACAAGTCTTGCATGCTTGCTCAAAATATGAAGAAATAAATATGAAATGAAGATGAAAAATATAAAATGAGAGTGATATGCTTACAAGCTACTATGATGAGGTGATTAGAACAAGGATTAACCTAAACACCCTAGGTTTTTATTTCAAAACCTTTAATAAGAGTGTAATCTAGATTGTTTAACTTGTGCTTGTAAAATTTTTGATGATCCCTTGCAAACACCTAGGAAGAACCGGTTATGGAGGAAGAATAAAGAGAAGAGAGAACTTTTCTAACACTTGTTGAATTATTTGAGTTAAATGAATGAGTGAAATGAAAGAGTATGGAACTATATAATCAAGGAAGAAAAAATACACCAACTAATTAATGCTACCTCCCCCTTGGTCGGCCAAGGGGGGAGGGATTTGTCAAAAATATATATTTTTTTATATAATGTGTATAAGTATTGTAATAAGTGTAGGAAAATGTATAAGTAAAATGTAACTTGTAAGATTTTATATATATTAGTGTATTTAAGGTAGTTTTAGGTAAAAGGAATTTTAATAGATCAAAGTAAAGTATATTGTAGTTATAAAAATTGTAAAAATACATTTCTTGTAAAATTTGAGTGATATAATAATTATCGTGTAGTTTTTAAGAAAACGTCGTAATAATATAAATTTAACGATTTATATACAAAATAAATTTAAAACACTAGGTAAACTAAAAATATTGTTTTATAAACTAAATGTGAGTATAAAAATATATCGGGATCATTTTTGGAAGTATCGGATTAAATGTTCAAAATAATAACTTACGCGATAACGTTTATTTAATATGAAATTTACGCGTTTGATGTGAAATGCAAAACCCATGCATGACTAGTATGATGAATGTAGAGTGTGAGAAATGACCAAAAATTGAGAATTGTGACATTCTTCCCATGTTAGAGGAATCGCGTCCTCGCGATTCAATCGATGATACTTAAAGTTCTACCCTAAGGTTTCGCGAAATCAAGTGTATGGTCAAAGTGTTTATGTCAACTTATGCGTCTAGGGAAAACGTACGATTCGCAGCGTTGCTATGGGCTGCCTCGGTCCCTATATAGAATGCTCGAGGTCGAGGGGGACTGTCATTGAGTCTGAGGTTCGGGTTGTTTCCTTCAATTGCTAAAGCTAGGTGTTGGTTACCTTGTGGTTGCCTCTGCGTTCCATTCAACTTAGGACAATTATTAGGAAGTGGTTCAATTTGTTACATTCAAAGCAAGTCCTTTGGTTATTCCTCGTGTTGCCAATCATGTTTTACTCGCTCCTTAAAATGGCCGTATCGATTACAATTTGTACCAAGCGGCGGGGTTTGGTCTTCGGATGATGATAAGCACATTTAGCACACTTGGGATGTGTACCGATACTCTCTTTATTCGATACCAGTTGCCACAAAAACTCTTGCCCTTTTGTCATGCGCTACCACGTCCATTTGCTTATTCGACCCGCCGCTTCCTTCCTCTTGTCAACGCTCTTCAAAGCACCATTTCTAACCATCTCGTCTGTCGTGGTTCCCGCCTCGATTGCACTTTGTATTGTAGACAGCTCGATTGTTTTCACGGTTCCACAGATTTCGGGACAAGACCATATATGTACCTCGAGATTCTCTTGGACTGGGGTAACTAGATGAGGAACTAGTCCGCTAACTCATGAAATCGGTCATGTATGTCATGCGTGACCAGCCCTATCATAGAGTGGTGATAAAATTCATCTTCCAATTTCGCATTTCATTGTCCGGCAAGACTCCTCTTTCAATAACGCCTTAAATTCGTCCCATGTCATACCTATAGCGCCTCGCCTCTAGCTCAGAGTGTGTGTTCCACCATGTCAATGCCTTTCACGATAACAAACAAGCGACATACTTCACCCTCCGATGTGTGGCACAATTGCTTATGTCGATCATCGACTGTCTTCTCTACCCATCGAGTATCGCCAAAGCACCTCCTATACCATCAAACTCCACTGGTTTGCATGCCGAAAATTCCTTATATGTGCATCCATTACATTGTTGTTGTTGTTGGTGTTGTTGTTGTTGTTGTTCTTGCGCCACTACATTGTTGGTGTCGCCAAGACCGCTTCCGTTCCGTGGTTTCCGAGTTATTCATATGATTTCCAACTTGTGTGACAATGGTGGGAAGCAAGATTTGAAGTTGTTGAGCGATGATGGCGGCAAAATCGGGGTTTCCGCCACGTTGTTGTCATTGTTACCCATGTCGTTACCGCCTTCTCTACCTCCACGCCCACCGTCATTCCACCCTTGGTACCGCACCACCTCGGCCGATCTTGCGTGTTACTCTCTTTGGTGCCATTATCTCGCAGGGAAAGAACCGTTGAATTCCCAATGTCTATGCTTAACGCCCTCAAACATAATACCACGCCACAATTGGTTCCTAGGTGTACCCACCGATCTACGTATCACGTGGTCGCATATGTCCACGTGGGTTGTGGCGCATTTATAATTATGTTGGCCACCACAATTATAATTGCTTCATTTCACACGTGTACATACCTCAAGCATACATGTCTCGGCGATTGTTGTTCTTGAAATAGATAGCCATTCTATCATCCGATTCTAAGCGGTGGAGGAGGAATTTAGGGTAGGTATCAGGAAAGTCGCACTTGGTGTGTAGGAAATTGCATTGGGTGCTAAAGTCACTACGAGGTTTGGTCGTGGCGGTTCCTAAAATATCCTCAGCGAACTCCCATCCTCGGGCAAAGTCATCAAATCTATCCGACTTTATAGTAACACTTATTTAGCTCGATCTCGCATCTCATCAAACAAGAACATCACGAGATCAAGTTAGATAAGTGCTCATTCTTGAGCTCCATATCTTTGATGACCCAACTAGATTTTGGGACTCCCTATTGGTACAAGGAAACTACGTTATCCAATGAGGTGGTTCTAGAAGAAATACTTAAGAAAAAATGCACGAAAAGTGAGTAAGGCGATAGGAAATGAAAGGATCGATGTGAAAGCGGTTATAGTCTAGGAACTAAAATGCAACCTAGTTCTCTATAACCAAGTCTCGATACCAATCATCACACCCCAAAATACCGCAATGAACGATAGTGTCATTGGGATATGACGTCATAGCACAAAGTATGGATAAAGAAAACGACCTCTATAATGAGACGTTTTTAAAGAGTTTACCATTCGATTAAATAAGTTAAAGTTTACAACACATGAGATTCCAAAGTTTGATAATACACAAAATATGTCGAATGGTAATAGATAAAAACACTAGACTCTAATGTATGCCATGAGACCCAAAAGCTCCATGAAATGCTATCGCCTTACAACCTGAGATAAATATGCTAAAAAGTGTCAACACAAAGGTTGGTGAGTTCATAAGTTTGTGTTAAAATGATTTGAAATACTTAGAGAATTGTTCACACAGCAAAGGCATTGTAAATCCACTCGGCCCAAGTTCGCCCATACAAAACTTGCAACCTGTGTGTTCACAACCCATTGCCTAAAATAGAATGACAATCATGAATATGCGCAATAAGGTAGTTAAAAAGTATAAATGTCACCACAAGAGTCTTCCAACATATAAATATTGGGATGTTTGTAAATTAATAGCCTTCCAACAACTTAATTTGGAGCCACTAATTCTTGTATGTTTGTAAATTAATAGCCTTCCAACAACTTAATTTGGAGCCACTAATTCTTGTATGTTTGTAAATTAATAGCCTTCAATATGGTCGTTTTGGTTGCCGTAACACTTGTCTCGTAAAAATAATAGTTACGGCAATTTTATGAAAACATGTATATCTTAGTCGTTTCAAATCCGTTTTCTACGTATTATACGTCCTTAGCTTCGTATCAAAGTATACTAATATATTTTTGATAAGTCGAAATAATTTGTAAAGCTTAGGACTGCTTTTGACTCGTATAAAACATAAACACCTTGCTGAATTTTCAGAAATTATATATTTCGTCGTCAAACTTGAAAAATTCATAACTTCTTCGTTATAACTCCGTTTTAATCCGTTCAAGCGGCCACGGATTCGTTTTAAAGTATATTTTCTAAGTATCTAGGCCAAAAACTCATGTCTACTGTCGGATTTTCCAGAAAAGCAAAATAAGATCAGATCACTTTTAATACTTGTCGAAAATAGTTTTTCTCGTACTAAACCTATTCCAATCCCTTCAAAACAACTCCAAAGCTATTCTAATCCTACAATACACCTTCTTAGGGTGTCATGGGTTCCTAAACATCATCAAGACCAATATATAACAAGGGAATAATGATAGGATGACTTTTATATATAAAACTCTAAAAATCAATGTAAAAATGGTATAATATACACAAGTCTTGCATGCTTGCTCAAAATATGAAGAAATAAATATGAAATGAAGATGAAAAATATAAAATGAGAGTAATATGCTTACAAGCTACTATGATGAGGTGATTAGAACAAGGATTAACCTAAACACCCTAGGTTTTTATTTCAAAACCTTTAATAAGAGTGTAATCTAGATTGTTTAACTTGTGCTTGTAAAATTTTTGATGATCCCTTGTAAACACCTAGGTAGAACCGGTTATGGAGGAAGAATAAAGAGAAGAGAGAACTTTTCTAACACTTGTTGAATTATTTGAGTTAAATGAATGAGTGAAATGAAAGAGTATGGAACTATATAATCAAGGAAGAAAAAATACACCAACTAATTAATGCTACCTCCCCCTTGGTCGGCCAAGGGGGGAGGGATTTGTCAAAAATACTTTTTTTTTTATATATAATGTGTATAAGTATTGTAATAAGTGTAGGAAAATGTATAAGTAAAATGTAACTTGTAAGATTTTATATATTAGTGTATTTAAGGTAGTTTTAGGTAAAAGGAATTTTTAATAGATCAAAGTAAAGTATATTGTAGTTATAAAAATTGTAAAAATACATTTCTTGTAAAATTTGAGTGATATAATAATTATCGTGTAGTTTTTAAGAAAAACGTCGTAATAATATAAATTTAACGATTTATATACAAAATAAATTTAAAACACTAGGTAAACTAAAAATATTGTTTTTATAAACTAAATGTGAGTATAAAAATATATCGGGATCATTTTTGGAAGTATCGGATTAAATGTTCAAAATAATAACTTACGCGATAACGTTTATTTAATATGAAATTTACGCGTTTGATGTGAAATGCAAAACCCATGCATGACTAGTATGATGAATGTAGAGTGTGAGAAATGACCAAAAATTGAGAATTGTGACATTCTTCCCATGTTAGAGGAATCGCGTCCTCGCGATTCAATCGATGATACTTAAAGTTCTACCCTAAGGTTTCGCGAAATCAAGTGTATGGTCAAAGTGTTTATGTCAACTTATGCGTCTAGGGAAAACGTACCAGTTACGCGTTGCGGGCTGCCTCGGTCCCTATATAGAATGCTCGAGGTCGAGGGGGACTGTCATTGAGTACAGGGTTCGGGTTGTTTCCTTCAATTGCTAAAGCTAGGTGTTGGTTACCTTGTGGTTGCCTTGAGGTCGAGGGGGACTGTCAGTGGTATAAATATCATCCGAATTGCATGCATAACATTACATCATGACTTATTACATATCATATCATTCATAATAGGTCAGTTTCGAGATTCACGCTACTTTTCGGTGTAACCACTTTTGTCATCGCATCAATTCATCAAGTGAGTAATCACATCCCCTTTTTGCCGTTTTACTATATTTTGGGGCGAAATGCATGAACCATATTTGAACTAAATTGATTTCTAGTTTATGAACTCATTATGTTTGAACCTTTGAACTTGAATCAAACCCTTGAACTTAATTACGAAATTATGCCTTGTTTGAACTTATTGAGCAAGACGTGTTATGACCTTGACCTAAAGTCTCCCATGTTCGAGCATCACTATAAAGTCTCCCATGTTCGGAGCATCACTATAAAGTCTCCCTTGTTCGGAGCAACCTAAAGCCTCCCGGTCCGGGAAGAGTGTCTCACTATGTTACGGAGCGTTCTCAAAATTCTCGCCTTATTGGTGGAGTCGCAAATTCTCCCTTGTTCGGAGTGTTCTTAATTGTATATAATAGTTGTATGATGTCTTTGTTCGTACATTCGCATTGTTAGTCTCCTATTAGTAGGTAGTATGGATTGCGCTATTAGAGGTCGGCCAACCTCTCGTCCACTATGTTACGGGACGATATTATTTATTCTAGGGGCTTTGCCGCATACATTATTATATACGTGGTACTATATTGTGAACTATTATGACCACTTATACTTGACTACTTGATACGCTATATTTTGTGCAATGGGTTGTGAACACACAGGTTGCAAGTTTTGTATGGGCGGAACTTGGAACTAAGTGGATTTACAATGCCTTTGCTTTGTGACCTCATTTGGCAACGTGTGCATGAACATAAGCTAGATATACTATATTTTTGTGCAATGGGTTGTGAACACACAGGTTGCAAGTTTTGTATGGGCGAACTTGAACCGAGTGGATTTACGATGCCTTTGCTTGGTGGACTATTTCGATGACCGAAACCTTTGTCTCTTTCTTACGAGTTTTCTTATTTTACTAAACGTGTATACTCACCAACTATTTTCATAGTTGACCCGTTTTCTCTCATGCATTTCGGTGATCGTTAGTAAGCTTTTTCTACTGGTCTTGCATAATGAAGTTTTCACTTGTCACTACAAATCGTTATGTAATAAAACGCTATATTTGGAATCTAAACTTTGTACTATATTTGCCGATGTCGGCTAAACCGGTATTGTAATGGTGTACTCTTTCTTTTAAATCTTAACGTTGGTATGTTCTATTATCTTGTGCTTATGTTCCTTCCGTTACACCTCGTGTTTCCGCCTCCCATGAGGGTGTGATGATTGGTACCGAGCCAAAGGTTATAGAGAATGCCGATTTTTCAAAAATAAAATCACATTTATAACCGAATAAATTTTTATTTTTATTAAACATTGAACACCATCCGAGTCAACTAGTCCTATCGTTGCATCGTTAATCATAAAGTATACATAGCCCGATCAACTATGTCTAATTTATGAAGAACCATGCAATGATAAGAGTGGTAGTTTTAAATCAAGTTTAGTCGAGTCTTTAGAGTCCGGTCACCAAACCGCATTGGTTGGGTGGGTATGCATAGCATGTTTTATATTCACGTCTATGTTACCGTACTTTGTTTATACCTTCTCTTTTCCATCTTTCGACTTGTTAGACATAGCATGTCTCTGTTCCTGTCATGTTTCGATCACTATAACACATTACCACCGTTCTAAACCTCATCTTCCTTCGTCCGAGTGTCATTTACTCAACCCGATATTTTGGTCCATTGCAGGATCATGGCTGCCAGAAACACACGCTCAGGAGTCAACAACAACGGCAACCCAAACAACAATGACAATCCAAACAACAACGCGACTGGAATAGCAGATCTACTCACCCAAATTATGACGCACCTTGATGCTAGACGAATCCACAACGGAGAAGGTACTTCAAACACTGGTCATGGATGCAGCTACAAGACTTTCATGACATGTAAGCCGATGGAATTTTATGGTACTGAGGGTGCCTTTGACCGTTAACTCGGTTCGAGAATGTTGAGTCGAAACTTAGTATCACGAAGTGTCAAGGAAACAAGGTTGAGTTCTCTGTTGGTCTACTACAAGGTCGAGCATTGGCCTCGGTGGAACAACCAACTGAGACTAGAGGAAGAGGGGTGCAAATCGTTATCTTAGGAAGCATTTAAGAAACTACTAACCGATGAGTACTGCAGAAAAGATGAAGTGCGTGTCGGAAGCGGAATTTTGGAATCACTGATGGTTGGAGTAGAGGTCGACAAGTACACGATCCGCTTCCACGAGTTAACTAGGATGGTTCCTTACATGGTTTCCAATGTGGAGAAGTTGATCGACCGATATATATGGGGATTGATACCGGAAATTAGGAGGACGTCACCTGTCGAACCCAACCACTGCAAGCGCGCGTGGGCATGGCATATTGCTTGACAAATGATGTGATCAGTCCGGAGAACTAACAAAAGCAAACCACAATGGACGGAAGCGGCGGGGAGGATCGCCAGGAAGTCGAGACAAGGATCGGCAAAACAAGAGGCGCGAATAACGGGAACTATGGAGCGACCACTCGGGAGCGCAAAGGATATCTGAGTCCACATCCTATGTGTACTCGATGTAATTATCATCACTCGAGATCGCTCAAAGTGCCACAAATGTGGACAGACAGCCACATCGCGCGGAATTGCTCAAACAGACGGGAACCAAGGACAAAGAAAAGCATGTTACGAGTGTGGAAGTCGGATCACCTTCGAACACCGCCCAAAGTTAAAAGAACACCTAACCAAGAAGGTAATCGTCCAAACTGGCGTTGGCAATAGAAGGCCAACAAGATCGTAACATTGATGTTCCCCATGCGTGGTCGAGCATTCTATCCGGGTACCGAGGAAGCCCGCAACGCGTAATGGGTACATTCTTTCAACAACTACCTAATTTACATGCGACATGATTTTGAGTGCATAACTTCCTTCCAATTTTTACCACGTTCACGACATTGATTAATTTGAGACCTATCGATATTGACTTTAGTTGTAAATTATGTTGTTGATTTGATTTGTGTAAGCAAATCCAAGAACGAACGGATCTTTCAAAAGAATTCATTCAAGGATGTTGAATCCTATCATACTAACAAATTGATTCCTAGCTTGATCTAGTGACAGTTCTTGTTTGATGAGTTGCGAAAATCAAGCTAAGAGTCAAGTTTTTACTCAAAAGGTCTTTTGAGGATACGTTCGGTGTTGGGTAAGTTTACCTATCAAATCTAATCACGAGCATGTATTTAGTTGGATGAGGAACCCATATGCATGAGCATTGGCATGATCATTTAGACTATTCGCACGAGCACGAACTTTTAGAACCTTTGTCGCGTTCGGACTATAGTATCATTAATTGAATCACGAGGACGTGATTCCACCGACATGGGAAGAATGTCACAATTCTCAATTTCGGTCATTTCTCAATTTTACTATTTCATCGCTTATCGTAAACTAGGTTTACAAGTATTAAATTCGCGTAACCTTAATGGTTTAGCTGTGAATTCATGAACAATCATCAAGGACATTTCATATAGACTAAGTTTAGTCTACATATCATTAACATCATTGTCATCACGATGAGTTCATGCATGGTTTTGCATTTCACATTAAACGTCTAATCTCATATTAAATAAACGTTAACGCGTGATTAATTATTTTGAACAATTGATCCATTACTTCCAAAATTATCCCGATATATTTTATACTCATATTAAGTTTATAAAAATAATATTATGAGTTTACCCAGTGTTTTAAATTTATTTTGTATATAAATTGTTATATTTATATAATTACGACGGTTTTCTTAAATACTACACGATTATTATTATTTCACTCAAATTTTGCAAGAAATGTATTTTATAATTTTATGACCTTAATATATTTTATCTTGACCCGTGAAAATTTATTTTATCTAACGCTACCCTATATACTCAAATGTGTCTACAAGTTCTCATTTAACTTCAATTAACTTTACTAAACATTACACTTATACATTTCAAAAAAAAAAAAAAAAAAAAAAAAAAAAAAAGATATTAAGTATATGATAACACCCCTTGTCGACAAGGGGTGAGTCATTTTGTGATTCACAAATTTTGGCAAATATCTACTCAAGTCTTGGTATTATACTAATTTACTTCACATTTCAAGTATATCCCATTTATTTCTTTCATGATATCATTTACAAGATAAACTAGCAACTATTTTCTCTCCATCTCCATCCTTGTGGTTGTTGAATTAAGAAGAAGAAGGAAGCATCATAAAATTTTCAAGACAAGGTTTTAACACTAGTATCACTCTTTGTATAGGTTTTGAAATAAAAACATAGGGTGATTAGGAAAATCCATTGTTCTCATAAACCTCATCAATCACTAGTAAGCATTTCATACATATCATTATTTCCCATATTCATTTCTATGTTCATTTTATTATGCACAAGTAAAACATGCAAGTTATGTGATGTTTATACCACTTTTTAAGGTTTTAAGTGTATATATATATAATCCATCCTATAATTACTCCTTGTTATATATTATTTTTGGTGATGTCTAGGAACCCATGACACCCTAAGAAGGTGTATGGTAGGATTAGAATAGCCGAGTTGTTTTGAATGGGTTAGAATAGGTTTGGCGCGAGAAAAACTCATTTCGACAAGTTTGCAAAAGGGTCTGTCCTTATTTTCAAATCTGGAAAATCCGACAGTAGGTAAAAATTTTGGCCTAGATATTTAGAAAATATACTTTAAAACAAAACCGTGGCCGCTTGAACGGATTAAAACGGAGTTATAACGAAGAAGTTATGAATTTTTCAAGTTGGTAGAAAAATATAAATTTGGAATTTCAAGAAACATTGTTTATTTTGTACGAGTCAAAATGAAGATTGGGCGTTGTAAATTATGTCGACTTGTCAAAGATATGTTAGTATACTTCGATACAAAGCTAGGACCTTTAAAACGTAGAAAACGGATTTGTAACGATTAAATTATACACGTTTACAAAAGTTGCCGTAACTTTTATCATATAAGAAAAACTATCTTGATTTCTAATAGACAAGTTTTGCGGCAAAACTAGAGACCAAGTTGAAGGTTGTTTTTAACATTGATTTAGAACTTTTTATAAAGTGATGTCTTCTAGTAAAAGTGAGATCGCCAAGTATATTTATCAAAATGCCCGACCGTTTAATTAGCGGAGTTGTAATGAATTAAATACGTTTACTTAAACTTTGTCGAAAAACCATCCTTAAACTATATTTTGGGACATAAGTACCATATTTAACCTCTATTTTTCTTTATGTTCGAGACCTTTAGGATGGAAACTTAAATGCTAAAACTTTGAGATAATGATACAAGCTTCCTAAAACCGTTGAGTTTGCTTCCTAACACTCGACGTGCACCATTTTACGACTAGCTTTTAGAGGCCGTTTTAGTCACTTTCATGGAAATTTCAATGACATTATTTTACGACGAAAAGTTATAATTTCACAATAAATCACTAAATGATTATCGTCGGATATCATTTCAATGTAAATACATGTGACGTAATTTAAAAATGGTCAAGACGTTAAAAGATTATATTTTCAACGAAAAGTATTGTTTTCAAAAATTCATAAGTGGTATAAATATCATCCGAATTGCATGCATAACATTACATCATGACTTATTACATATCATATCATTCATAATAGGTCAGTTTCGAGATTCACGCTACTTTTCGGTGTAACCACTTTTGTCATCGCATCAATTCATCAAGTGAGTAATCACATCCCCTTTTTGCCGTTTTACTATATTTTGGGGCGAAATGCATGAACCATATTTGAACTAAATTGATTTCTAGTTTATGAACTCATTATGTTTGAACCTTTGAACTTGAATCAAACCCTTGAACTTAATTACGAAATTATGCCTTGTTTGAACTTATTGAGCAAGACGTGTTATGACCTTGACCTAAAGTCTCCCATGTTCGAGCATCACTATAAAGTCTCCCATGTTCGGAGCATCACTATAAAGTCTCCCTTGTTCGAGCAACCTAAAGCCTCCCGGTCCGGAGCAGTGTCTCACTATGTTACGGGCGTTCTCAAAAATTCTCGCCTTATTGGTAGAGTGTGCAAATTCTCCTTGTTCGGAGTGTTCTTAATTGTATATAATAGTTGTATGATGTACTGTTCGTACATTCGCATTGTTAGTCTCCTATTAGTAGGTAGTATGGATAGCGCTATTAGAGGTCGGCCAACCTCTCGTCCACTATGTTACGGGACGCAAGTTTTGTATGGGCGGAACTTGGAACTGAGTGATTTACAATGCCTTTGCTTTGTAACCTCATTTGGCAACGTGTGCATGAACATAAGCTAGATATACTATATTTTTGTGCAATGGGTTGTGAACACACAGGTTGCAAGTTTTGTATGGGCGGAACTTGGAACTGAGTGGATTTACGATGCCTTTGCTTGGTGGACTATTTCCGATGACCGAAACCTTTGTCTCTTTCTTACGAGTTTTCTTATTTTATTAAACGTATACTCACCAACTATTTTCATAGTTGACCCGTTTTCTCTCATGCATTTCGGTGATCGTTAGTAAGCTTTTTCTACGGTCTTGCATAATGAAGTTTTCACTTGTCACTACAAATCGTTATGTAATAAAACGCTATATTTGGAATCTAAACTTTGTACTATATTTGCCGATGTCGGCTAAACTGGTATTGTAATGGTGTACTCTTTCTTTTAAATCTTAACGTTGGTATGTTCTATTATCGTGTGCTTATGTTCCCTTCCGTTACACCTCGTGTTTCCGCCTCCGGCGAGGGTGTGACAGCCCATTGTCTGGAAATGATGAGTTACATGGACCAGCTCGGGAGACTCAATTATGTCTACCCTAATGACATACAAATTGGCCTTATCAACAGATCCCTTAACAAGGAATTTTATGGTTTCGTACGCAATTAAAATATGCATTGCACGGGGAAGACAGTTAGTGAGGTACATGCAATGCTCATTGACTACGAAAAAGGTTTGCCCAAGAAGGCTCCTACACCTCAAGTACTTGCTATTCAAAAGGGTAGGATTACTAAGCCTAATAAGCCGCATGCGAACAAGCAAGGGAAAGGTAAGGGTAAGGTTGATAAGGGAAAACAAGTTATGGCTTATCAACCAGAACCCAAGAAGTACCCCCTAAAAAGCGAGAGAATCTTAAAAAGGATCATGCTTGTCATCACTGCACGGAGGTAGGACACTGGAAGAGGAACTGTCCACTCTACCTCGATGAGTTGCGTACAAAGAGGTATAAAAATGTTGGCACTGTTGCTAGCACTTCAGATACTCTTTTGATGATAGAATTATTTGCATTTCCTCATAAAATAAATTCCTGAATATATGATACTGGATGTGGTATTCACATTTGTAATACACTGCAGGGACTTAGAGGAGCAAGGAAACTCACCTATGGACAACAATACCTGCATGTGGGTAATGGAGCACATGCAGTTGTTGAAGCTATAGGAACGTTTGATTTATTTTTACCTTCGGGTTTAGTCCTGTCTTTAAACGATTGTCATTACGCACCTTCTATAATTAGGGGTGTCATTTCTGTTTGATTGTTGAAAGATATTGGTTTTATTCATCTATTTACTGATGATGGAATTTTGGTTTCTGTAAATGATGTTTTTTACTTTAATGTTATTCCAGTAAATGGTGTGTTTGAAATTGATTTGCATGATAATGTGATTGATAAAAATAATTCTGTTTTTAGCATCAATAATAAAAGAATCAAAAGTGATTTGGATTCTTCATATCTTTGGCATTGTAGACTTGCTTACATAGGCAGGAAACACATGCAAAAGCTGCAACATGATGGGCTTTTGCAAGATATCAATGATGAATCATTTGATAAATGCGAATCTTGCATATCTGGGAAGATGACCAAGAAACCTTTTGCAAATAGTTTAGAAAGGGCTTCTGATCTTCTTGGTGTGATACATACTGACGTATGTGGACCACTAAGACATGTGTCAAGGAAGGGTGCTAGCTACTTCTTAACCTTTACTGATGATTTCAGTCGTTATGGTTATGTTTATTTACTTAAACATAAACATGAATTCTTTGAAACATTTAAGGTTTTCAAGAATGAAATAGAATTGCAACTAGGAAAGAAGATTAAAGCTCTTCGATCCGATAGAGGTGGTGAATATTTAAGCCAAGAGTTTAAAGATTATCTTGCTGAGTGTGGGATTGTCCAGCAGCTCACTTCTCCATATACTCCACAACAAAATGGTGTATCTGAGAGAAGAAATCGTACATTGTTGGACATGGTGCGATCGATGTTTAATCTTACAACTCTTCCCTTATCCTTTTGGGATTATGCTTTAGAAACTACTGTTCACATTTTGAATATGGTTCCAACTAATAAGGTTGATAAGACTCCATATGAAGTATGGTATGGAAAAGCTCCCAACTTGTCTTACTTAAAGGTCTGGGATTGTGAGGCGTTTGTTAAACGTGACTCAGCTGATAAGCTACAACAAAGATCTGTTAAGTGTATCTTCGTAGGAAACCCAAAGGAAACTATGGGTTACTACTTTTACTTTCCACCTGAAAACAAAGTAATTGTTGCTAGGTATGGAGACTTCCTTGAAAGGGATCTCATATCTCATGAATTTAGTGGGAGAGTTTATGATCTGGAAGATGATCAAGAAGATACATCACCTTCTAAAAACACTAGCCAACCTCAAGTAGAACCTGAAAGTCTGAGTGTTCCACCTGAAGTTGAAGTGGTTCCCATTCGTAGATCTGTAAGGACTACGCGTGCACTGAGCGTTTATGTCTTAACGTAGAAGTCGAGGAATATATGTTGGGGATCTTGGTGAACCCGCTAACTATAAGGTCGCTATGATAAGTCCCGAAAAGGATAAATGGCAAGTCACAATGAATGGGGAAATGCAATCCATGAGAGATAACAAAGTCTGGATAGAGGTTGACTTACCTCCAAATGCTAAGGTAGTAGGAAGTAAGTGGCTCTATAAGATCAAAACTGACATGGATGGAAATGTACACACCTATAAAGCTCGTCTTGTAGCTCAAGGGTTTACTCAAACTTTTGGGGTAGACTATGAGGAGACTTTTTCTCCTGTAGCAGACATAAGAGCTATTAGGATTCTTATAGCCATAGCTGCGTACTATGACTATGAGATATGGCAAATGGATGTCAAACCGACTTAAATGGTCGCCTAGATGAGGACATCTATATGGCGCGACTGAAGGGTTTGTGGATCCAAAATTTCCAAAGCGTGTATGCAAACTTCAAAGATCCATTTATGGATTGAAGCAAGCATCAAGGCAATGGAACAAGAAGTTTGATGAAGAAATCAAGAAATTTGGTTTCACTCAAAATCTTGATGAGCCATGTGTGTATCACAAAGCTAGTGGGAGTAATGTTATTTTCCTTATCTTATATGTCGATGACATATTAATCACGGGAAAAGACATTCCAAGTTTGCAAGATGTAAAGTCTTATCTTGGAAAGTGCTTTTCTATAAAGGATTTAGGGGAAGCAGCATATATTCTAGGAATCAAGATCTACTAAGATAGATCAAGGCGGTTAATTGGACTAAGTCAAAGTATTTACATCGATAAAATATTGAAGAGATTCAATATGGAAAATTCCAAGAAGGGATATGTGCCGATGCAAGTTGAACATGGCTTAAGTAGTGAACTATGCGCGTCAACACCTAAAGAGGTGGCACACATGAGAAAAGTTCCTTATGCTTCGGCTGTAGGATCTATCATGTATGCGGTAAGATGTATAAGTCCTGATGTGGCGTTTGCACAAAATATCACCAGTCGATATCAACAGAATCCGGTGTGAAGCATCGACATGTCATTAAACGATCTTAAGTATCTAAGGACTCATGAAGAAATGTTTCTAGTGTATGGTGGGAATCGGATGCGAACTTGATGTTACTGGGGTTTTGCGATCGTCTTTCCAAACCGATAAAGATGATAAGAAGTCTCAACGGATATGCCTTTCGTTAATGGAGGAGCGATGGGCGGAAGAGCAAGAAGTAGACTACGAATGCAATGTCTATTACGTGTCGAGTACATAGTTGCTTCGAGTCGCGATGGAAGTTGTTTGAGTAAGAAATTCATTTCGGGACTCGGAGTAATGCCCTCAATCGAATTACCTTTAAATGTGTATTGTGACAACTCTGCTGCAATAACATTTGCCAATGAGCCTGGAGTCATGAAGGGCTCCAAACATTTTCCTCGACGATATCACTATGTTCGAGAACAAGTCGAAATAGGTGAAATCAATCTACTCAAAGTTCATACAGATGATAATCTAGTTGATCCCTTTACGAAGCCTTTACTAAAGGAAAAGCTTACTCACCATGCTGATGGGATAGGACTTCATTTAGCTAGTAGTTTCATGTAGATCTGTGATTAGTATTTGGATAAAGGATGTTATGAACAAATATTATTTTAATGAAATAAAATAGTTGTTTATGTTTATTTTTCATTTTCTTAATATTATATCGTATATTTGCATGTTTAATCCGTGAATGACTTATGTTATTCTAAACAGTCTGTTGTCGATCAATGATGTGGGAATGTCATTGAATTAAGACAAATATGAGTTTTGGTAGAATATACTTAAAGTATATTGATGTGTGGGACATACCAGATTCACATGATATTCAATGAATTGAATATAGGATAGATCCCAACTTAAAATGATTGTACTTTATGGATCTTTGTCATTAAGTAAATCATGAATGTTTATCCTCAGACTTGAGATACCAGATAACAGTTATGAATGTAGTACACTTGTGTGAGATAGTCTAACACTATCCGTAACTGGTAGTAATAAGGGTTATTTTCAGAAGTGTTGCAAAGCTCATGAGTTATGTTTGTAGTCAAGAGAATTTGTTCCTTTGAATTTGTTTCAAAGTATAATACTATTTTGGGCCCCTCGTAGGGTTGACAAGATGTTTGTATGGCCATACCCAAGATCAATCTGGAATACGTTCGGATGATTTGGTAATCTTGTTCAATCTGATATAACGAGAAACAAAATATTAACTTATGGAATGACTTGATCCATATCCATAGTTAATGTAGTATTAGTAGCAAAAGGATAAGTAAAAATGATGAATCATTAAATGGTTTTTTCCAGGAGACCATACTCGATTCGATCTGGGGGAATTGGCGTGTTAAGCTAGACTAAACCAATGTCATTACTATATTAAGTAATATCCAAGTGGGAGCTGAAAGGTTTATGGATATTTTTAATATGCGTATGACCGGACTTGAACTTGAGACTTCGGGATTGCACATATTACATATGAGAATTGATGTTAAAATAATTAATATATAAATGTTATTATTATTAATTATTTGTCACGAAATAAAAAACTTAACGATAGTTAATATTTAACGAGTTTAGACTAACGGTCGTTAAATGTAAAATACAAGGACTAGAGTTGGAAATAATAGACGAGAAGGATCTAGAACCCTTGTGGGTTTAGATGGCTGGTCGTGGGGTTCCAAAAGCCCAAGGAGGAGCTTTTCTTGGTCACCAAGTTATTAGATGTGTATAAATACAAACCCCTTGTATTTATAAATCTAATCTTGGATCACCCAAGAAACCTAATTTATTCTCCTCTCCTCTCCTCTTGGTTGTGGCCGATCGTACACCTCCCTCTCCATAAGGATTCGATTTTCCAACTCCAAGATACAAGTGTTTGGTTTTATTTGTGATTCAAGAACCTAGCTTTTCACATCAAATCGATATTAGTACGTGTGTACAAGAACGAAGAACAAATACAATTGTGTTTGTGGTAATCTTGGGTATCGACTTTTAAAAGGGTCGATTATTATAAACCCTAATTTAGGGGTTTGGGTTTTTGTTCCTAGTTCTTGATATCGTGTGTTTATTGAATTGCTAAAAGGTACGCATATTCTTTTATTCGGTTAATTAATTTACAAGTATTATTCCTATTACTTCCGCTGCATGCTTTGATGATGTTTACTTGTTAATGTAATTGTTATGATTAGTAAAAACCTACAGTGAACTGTTGGCAGTATTTTGCATATCAAGAATCCCTCAAAGTTTTATGTATCACACAAGCATGCATCTACCAGATAAACACATTGATCTATACTAATCCTCTAATATGTGTGTGCTTGCAGGCCAACCCTATCCACCCAAGTTTAGCAAGACTTATATGTACTTGTATGTTTCAACCCGAACTCATATGAACCTATAAAGCTGTTACCTAACTCACTGACCAGACCATTTGGCCACATTACCATCATGGTTGACACAAGTTGACCATGTATGATAAACCAGACCCCTAGAAGGCTGAAATTGAGCAACTAGTAAGCTTAGCAAATGGAACTTGAGCATAGAATGGACATAACTGCCAAAATGGTAGGTCAAGAGAACTTCTAATGTACTACTTTTCTTTATCATTGACTTTTAAGAGTCAAACTAACTACCTTTTTCTGCTTACATCTTAGTCAAAAGTTAATCGGTTATTATCCAAAAATGTAACCACTTTAAACAAGCAATGTGATTTTTAAGCAAAAAAGTGTTGAGAATGTAGAGCAACAAAATAATGAAAATGTTGGATTTCAGTGCCATTAAGTTTGACAATGAAAGTAGAAAGTCAATAGTTACCTCTCAACTGACCCACACACCACAAGCATTCCACTAGACATACAAAGTTAAATAAGTAATCTCTCACCACAGGACAAACAACACAGTAAAAACCAAGATCTGTGAATGAAGAAAGAAGAAGGTTCACAACCGATCATCACACACTAACCTATACTTGTATGTTAAACCAGCATCATAGAAGGATAAACATAAACACGATAAATTTTTCAATGGAGAGTATTTTACATACCAAGTGACTCATCTTCAACATCCATCTAAAAAGAAATTAATGGCTGAGATTAAAAGCATTTTATTATTTCACCTATTTTTTATAATTTAAATATCTCTTAAACCGTTAATCGTTAAGCAAAAATAATTACACCATCGCGACGAGCATTTCAATATCTTTCTATAGACGGGCACTTTGATATACTTTCGAAAAAAGAAAAAAAATCATTTTTTTTCACGTTTTTTCATCTTTTTTTTTTGTTTTTCTTCGAAACTGGAATTTGCATGAAATATCATATATGATTTAACACTAATTTGAAGATCACATGTGATATTACTGTTAAATCACATATGATATGTAATATCATATGTGATATTAGTGTTAAATCATATATGATTAATCACATATGATATACATATCATATGTGATTTAACACTAATATCACATGTGGTATTCAAATTAGTGTTAAATCATATATGATTTTTTCATGCAAATTTCAGTAACGTAAGAAAAAAAAAAAAAAAAAAAACTTTAAAAAACGTGAAAACATGATTTTTTCGAAAATATATCAAAATGCCTATCTATAGAAAAATAATTAAATGCTCGTCGTAATGGTATTTTTTTCGCTTGACGATTAACGGTTTGAAAGATATTTGTATTTGAAAAAAAAATGATGAAAGTGGGTTTTTTTAATTGTTGAGATTAATCTTATCCATTAGATCTAATAAAAATGGAGGATGGAGATTGATCCTTTAGTATGTAAATAGGTTTTTGTCATCAAATGATCTTAAATCAAATAGTTAATAAGCTTGTGACCAAAACTCTAAATAGAATGCCAATAACTAGCATTTTATAGTTAACGCAAGCATTGTTTAGAGTCTGCAAAATAAAGTGGCTGTAAAGTAACTAAGTTAAATGTATTTGGAATGCTGCGTAGCCTAAACCAAGAACTAAAGTGACATCAATAAACTAACTTTATCACCTTTAGGACCACGATCCGGTAATAGTTCTTTCCAGTCTCCGCTTCAACTTGAATCAATTTCACCAAGAACCTTCAAGTTCAACGGACATGTGACACCTTTAGCTTTTAAACTAGCGAGAGACTGCCAACAAAAAAGAAAAGAAAAGATAACGAAAATGAGAATGGTGCAAGGCCTGTATGAATTAATTGTGTGTCAAGTCAATATGAAAATGGAATTGCAATCATACCCCTCAAGAATATATTGTTTTCATTCATACAAGTGACGTTAATACAATCCAAAACACATATCCAAACAACCAACAAGTAAGACACAAATTTCCAAGTAAAAATAAAGTTGTACCTCTAAACATAATGTCCCAATTTTAACCTCCTTGGCATGGCCAAGGCTAAGTAGAAATCCTTCAAGCATCTCTTCATTCAATTCTTCATCGAGCTCTTGCTCAAAGTCATAAGAGAAATAATTTAATTCAGATTTAATTATTGAAGACACGTTTAGCAAAAAAAGCTCCAACAATGGAAAAATATCTTGGATTGTTAGCAACAAAATATACGCAGCATTGATTTCGACAGAATCTATACAAGCGCCAAGCATGTATCCGGAGAGCACCAAGTTTTTTACACTCTTGTTATTAATATCAAGCCGATAAAAACCGCAATGGTCCAATTCCAAAGTTTCCAAAAGAGGACTTCCTGATAAAATATTTTCAATAAAATTTTCCAGTAAGTCAACTCCTTTAATACGCAAAGTCTTAGAGTTTTTCCAACTAATGATACCAGTTTGTTCAAATAAGCACATAGACAATCTGAGATGAATAAAACTTGAGTTGATGAAAAAAAACTGAGGTAAAACAAACCCAGTGCCCTGTCCGTAACCTCATACCTCAAGATCAACCTCTTGAATGTTATGAATAATAGCATTATGAATACAGTTGTTGATTTGCGATACAGTCTGATTGGTGTAATAGGCACACAGTTTGAATTTGTTGAGAGGACTACATTGAGTTAGGGTTTTTTCAACGAATGAATAGAACTGGGGGATATAATATTTAGATTCATGTCTAAAAGTAAGATTAGAAACTTGAGTCCAAGATGTTGCCATCTTTTAGAGAGAGTGCATGTTCTAACAACGTATTTTGTCTCAGGTAAACGGGATAGGATTTCAACAAGTAAGCAATCTGGTAACGAACTTATTAGATCTTCTGATCTTCTTTTATGGCGTCGTTCTACTTTCATGATTTCAATGGAGGCTACCAAAAACACAACTCGTCATATGTTTAAAGGGAGAGGTGAAAGAGTTTTGCTTTTGCCCCTCAACTTTTGAGCATTACAGTTCAGTCCCACAGGAAAGATTGCATGATACCATGACCATTTTCGTTTAAGAGTTGTATACAACACCTAGATTGTTGCATAAAATGGATAAGGTAAGCGGATGACGTTTTCATTATTTAGGTTATTCGGGAGGGCAAGCTTTTTTGTCACAAATCTACATGGCCTAACCGGGTCAATCCCAGGCTTACGACCTTTCCCGGTCACCCGAAAATTTACACATCTAGCGTAGGGCTGAGCATATTCGACCAAAAACCGCACCGAACCGACCATATTCGGTTCGGTTTCGGTTTTATACACTAACGGTTTTGGTTCGGTTCGACCCAAAATCGAGAAAAATACACCTAAACCATATAAACCAAACCGAACCGACACAAACCAAACTAAACCGAACATATTTTGTTCGGTTTTGGTTCTATATACTCATGGTTTTCGGTTGGTTCGGTTCGGTTTTCGTCAGTTCAGTTCAATTTTGGACCGGTTCAATTCGGTTTTCGTCGGTTATATTCTAGCGATGTTTGAACCCCTTAGACTTATTATGCTGAAACAAAAGACCTTACTACTAGGTAATTTGATGGTACTTAAATTGTTACATTCATTACCTAAAGAAACAATAACAAGTTGCAATGAATAGTGATAGGTTAGTAAGCAACTTATATTTTTCACTAAAACACTTAGAAATTACTATAATAAAAAAAATGAAGACCTTTTTCTTAAACTAATACTTATTTTATATAAATAAGTTACGACAACAGAGTGACGATGGTTGGAACACCACGACGTGATTTCTAGATATGCCAATTTTTCTAGTGGCTCGACAGTGAGAAAGGCACACATACACGTACCACAAGTTTGACCGGAGCATATGAACGAAAATATTCACCAGAGGATACAACCAGCGGTATTAGCCGGACTTGCAGATGAGCAACGATTTTATTGGAGTAGCGACATGCAACAGTGTTGGTGGTGAAAGCGAGGAGGAATTATCGGTGACAATAAAGAGGCCAAAGTTTTAGAAATCAACCATAATACAAACAAAATATCAACGGATTTAAAAATTGGAAAAGAAGAAGGAGGAATAATATGGACAACGTGTTGGACCAATTCAGTGCTCACTAAGCTTCATTTAGGATTTAAATAGAAAATACCTTAAGTTTAAACAAGTCCCTGAATGGGAAAAAGCATTCACGAAGTCATCTTTAGAATTTTTTAGAGTCTAAAAAAAGACTCGACACTTCCTGAGGCGGAACGCAGAACTCGGTAAGTAAAGTCCCTAAACCAAAAAGTAGATGATGGTGTCAGTGAGCGATGACAACATGATAACATCAAATAGATACATATATTCACTATCAATATCTCATGATTACTGCTCATTTTTTTAGTATTTACTAGCTTCCAGGCCTGTCCGATGGACATGCAAGTTTCCGCGTGTAGTGTTTCAAAATTTGATGGCGATTTAATTTCATAATTTATTGTATATAGTATTGAAACAAAAAATCGTTGGTGGTTTTGTTAAAATATGTAAGGTATAATACAACACATCCTGTCAAAGGCTAAGTTTGTTATGGAGTAAAATATTAAATTTACACTTGATGTGCATTTGCTTGCAACCAAAATTGTTTTTGGATAATCCAATTGCATATGACGTGTTAAGGATATATTTTGTAACGAACTTTAAAAAAGGTTTTATTGATTGATTAGGATTTGTACTTTAACTCTAATATAATTTAATTTCATAATTTATTTTATATAATATTCAAAAAATCGTTGGTGGTTTTGTTAAAAGATACAAGGTATAAACCACCATGCTGGGATAATGGAACCGCATCATGCTGAGGGCTAAGTTTGTTATGGAGCAAAATATTCAATTTGCACTTGATGTTGATCTGCTTGCAACCAATATGTTAATACAAATAAGCCATAAACACGTTTATTTATATTTTACGATCTTCTAATGTTTTGTCGATAACAAACGTAAAATCATTTTAATGAAACAAATAAAATATGAAAATGGTTTGAGCCAATAGTTTACTAACACACTTACATTTTCATATAAAACACTAAAAAAGTAATAGTGTTTACATTTTATAGAAATGCATATGTATAACAACTAGTGTTTACATAATGGGTATATATATATACTACTTAGTATATATTGTAATGGGTAATGTAATAGGTAAGAATCTAAGTACTTGACCCATTAACTAGATACATTGAATGTAGTTGGGTAAAACCCAAAGTCCATGACCCATACCCATGGAGCATGATCTATAACCCATGAAGTTAACTCGTGACCCATTGACTAGATGCATTGCATCTTCTAGATACATTGTATCTATTTGGATACCCATGATCCAAAGTCCATGGCCCATGACCCATGATCCATAACCCATAACTCATTAAGGAGGAGCGTCCTGCGGATCCCCCAGTTTACACTGGATGGATCCCTCATGTAAGGGATCCGTGGGATCCGGGGAACAGTAGTGAGTTTTTGCCTATAAATAGTGAGCCATTTCTTCATTATAACTTGCCACTTTCACACATACTTTCTCTTAGTATTGTAAACTCTCTAACCTCAGATCCAAAGGATCTTTCTATGTAGTTTTGTGTTTGTGTGATTTTCTAGGTTCCTCTTAAAGGCGAGATCACCACCTCCTGAAGTCAAGAAAGCTCAAGTCCATGAGTTGCCAAGCTTCGTCATCATCAATACTACTAAAGTTCTCTTGTTGATAGTTCTTTCTTCCTCCCTAGAAGTGTTGTGTTGAAGGCATTAGTGAAAGATGCCAAACGTACGTGTCAAAGGCACTAGTGAAAGATGCCAAAGGTCCGTGTTGAAGGCATTAGTGAAAGATGCTGGAGGATCTTGTTGAAGGCATTAGTGAAAGGTGCCTAGGGTGTACATTTGATATGGTGCATCGATGTACAAGATAGATTAGTTTGGGTCAAAGGATATTGATATCCTTGTTGATGTTGCAATAAGGAGTGGATCTCCTTTGGGGTTAGTTGTGTAGTGTTGGGTAGTAGTTCCTCCTTAGTATTGGAACTTGGTATCTAGCCTTGTACCGGATAAAGAGTAGGAGGCATTGTGAAGGCTTCTCCGCCACAAGGAGTTTGTGTTGTGTAGTGCTAACGAACTCTCGAGTAGGTGACTCGGGGAGTGGAGTAGGGCAAGGAAGGTGTCCTTGTAGCCGAACCACTATAAACACTTGTGTCTTGGTTTTGTGTTTCTTACTCTCTACCTTTACATTACGTATTTACATACTTATCTATCAACATCCAACATACACATCTAATAGATTGACATAAGTCAATCTAAATAGTTTAAAACGAAGTTTTAATCGGTAAAACTATTCAACCCCCTATAGTTTTCCACAATTGGTACCAGAGCTTCGTTACCAAGTTTCTTAAGAGTATATTGTACTTTTAAAACTTGATACGATCCGTGTATGATTGAAAACCACAAAGAAGGAAATTTCTTAAAAACAAAAGGTCACGTTTTAAAAATTATCATATTTTATAATGTTGGATAATGATAGATCTTTCTAATATTTTCCTTGTTGAGAATTCTCCATACTAGGATTTGGGCATCCTAGAAGATCATGAAGAATTTCACATCGATATTTCTTTTTCATAAAAAGAATATATATAGCAAAGGATTTGGGCATCCTAGAAGATCATGAAGAATTTCACATCGATATTTCTTTTTCTTAAAAAGAATATATATAGCAAAGGTATGCTCTTTAATAACTTATTAAAAATAAATCATTGTTGTATATTTTCTAGCTTAATTAATAATATCATTTCGTTTAAACATGTAAAGATTAGTAGACTCAATACGTTTACTTAAAAATCACTAAAGTTATTATCTATATTGAACTCATCATCAAGAATAGTATTCTTCGTTGATCTCTATAGACAAAACTACAAACTAGTGATAATGATATCTTGGCTATTCGAGAGCCTTGGTCATCATTTCTCACATAAGTTTGTTGACATTTCACCTATGTCAATATTGCCCATGTGAAACTCCTCATATCATTATAAAATAGTATTTTATCATAATTCTTAAAACTTCCCAAAAATTATGATTTATTCATAAAAAGGGAACCTCGTCAAATAGGACTAGTAAAACACGTCAAAACCCCAAACCATAAGTTATAGAGCATAAACAACAACTCTAGCCAAGAATTAGAACTCTAAAATCAAAATTATCAAAGCTCACTTAAACTGTTAACTGCTGATATGTCGGATCCCTAAGTTTGAACTAGCCGGATCCCTCATTCAAGGGGTTCGTGGGAACCGGCACATCAGAAGACAGATTAAGTAATAAATGATCACTATGGACTTCTATTCTTCACTTTACTCTCTCAAACTCACGAACATAAAACCCAATTTACTGTTCACAGGAGTTCATTCATCATCTTTTCAAAAGAAACAATCACTTGTGTCAGTATAATCTTTACTACATTGTTATTTCCATTCTTTGATTCCTAGGAGTACGATTTTCATCTTAAGAAATTGAGTTCAAATGTGTTTATCACAATTTGGTATCACATTGTTTTCTAAGATAAACTAAATCAAAGAATCAACATTGTTAATACAAATTAAACTCATTTTTTGAATTCAATGAAGATCTGTCGAGCAAAATTGTGATGAACCCGATTAGGATACTTGTAACACCCCAACCCGACAAGGGTCCGAATGTCACATTATGGAGTCATATCAGAACATACTAATAACAATGCAAGCGGAAGTCTTATTAAATAATATAACAAGTCATATAAACGAATGACTTACAAAGGAAAAATACATAATCCAACATGTCTAAAAGATACGAAATATCAAAACAAATGTTCTTCCAAATGAGTCCAAACTAATAAGGGAAACTAGGGTCGGTTCACTCAAAAGCTTCTACTCTCAGCCCATCAAAGCCCAGCATCCCACTTGGTACATGCCGCATAGAAAAGAAATGCGGCTAAGCTTAAAAAGCTCAGTGAACATATATAACAAAACGAATCAGAGGAGACTGATAACAAAATCGTAACGAATGAGCACAATGAGTCTATGAGTCAATGAGGAACCTCCATAACACAATATTAACAAATATCCAAAAGGAACAGGAATCAAAGAAGACCAAAGCAAAGCAAAGCAGCGAATCATTGAACAAATATAAGCACATATAAATAACCAAACATACAAGTATCAAAACATAATCATATAGGAGTTGATGAACAGTATCATAATTAAAACAAGCAACCAAACAATGTACAAGTATATCGATAAGCGGATCAACTAAACATGAATATGGCAAAACAGCAAATTAGGAAATCAAATATACATAAGCTAAGCAGGATTATATAATCAGGGGAAATCAACTGAATAGAATGTAAGCATGGAAATCACATAAGTCAGAACAATCAACAATTAATAAACATAATAAATATCATAACAAGATGAGATACTACTAGAAGTATAAGCATGTCAGTCACAAGTATAGGTAGGAAATACTGAACGAACATCATAATTAAATGAAGTAACTGAACAAGAGTATAACATGATAAACGGATAAATCAAATGACTACATACTAGCATGGCAACCAGACGAATAAAATAGTCACATAATAACATGGTAAGCGGATAATCAGATATTAGCATGAAACCGATGAATCAGATAACCACATACTAACATAGTAGACAGAGAAATCATGTAACCATATACCAGGATGATAAACAGATGGATCAAATAATCATATAATAGCATAGCCAACACTTGAATACAATAATCCTATAATAGCTCGGTAAATGGATGAAGTGGTAATCTGAAGTATACGCTTGGCAGCCAATCGAAATGGAGTGAAAGCATAGTAAATCAAATGAATCGAAGACTGAGTATAATAACCAAATGAATTGAAGCATGAGTCCAATAGTCAAACGAATCACATAAGAATACTGATTGAATAAGTAGTTAACTGAATGACTGAATAGGCATAGTAAACGAATGAATCAGAATATCAAATAGTCACATAATAACCAAAATCATAATGTTGCCACGAGCACCTAATACTAAAGGAGATACAGCCAAATCTAACAAATCACATATCAAAACCCATATCTGCCAAATCATATCATATCCGTCAAATCATAAGTGCACAAGGAGGGGAGACCTCTCAAGTACAAAATGGAGTAGCTACCTCCCAAATGTGAGGGGGTGTATTGCACATACGCACCACATCACCAAAACTAAACTGAGTACCTAGGATGCATCCATACGCTCTCTACAAAACAAATCAAATATACATATGCCAGTACAAGACTGTACATACGTATTCATAATGGCCAAGTGCACACATATCATAATCATATCAAAAGGGAACGCCGGGGACTAATCACACCGCCCAGATAGTGTCATGCCATTGGTGCATCAATGACATGGCCATGGTACCTCCATGGCTAGTTAGCTCGGGCAACCAAATAAAATAAATCATATCATATCAAACTGATCATATAATGGAATCATATCAATAAGGGTTCTCAACCGGATAACATATCAAACGAATAACTAATCGAATATCAAATCAGAGGATCATACCAAAACGAATCATATCAAATGGATCATATCAAATCAAAGCAAGGGGAATACGAATCGAATATCAAAATGGACAAGAGTCATGAGAGAAAATATGTGTCATTACTGAAATGACGGAATATCTGTACCTCAAATGTGTGTGCGTAAGAGTAAGGCCCACAAGCAATCTCAACGTTCCCGCTTCACTAAATCTACATTAAGACATATCATAAATCACATATGTGTTCCATTTATAAATCATACTTAACTTATCTCCCATTAATACTTAGTTTCAAGTTCATAAATTTATGTCTTTTAGTATTTCGAATTTGGACCAGAGTTTAGCGATTTTATAAAATACTTACTTAGCTCAAATAAAATCAAGAAAATTCTCAGGAGTTCCCATATGAGTTCAGAGACTCTCAAAAAATTAGGGGATTTTATTTCCAGGTCAAATGGCCTATGGAAAATCATAAGTCCAGACCTGTCCAGAAAGTGTTCAGGAAATAGACCTCGAACATTTACGCTTATTAGACCTGTTTAGACACCTTGGAAAAATTCTCAAAAATCTCATAAATTCATTTATATCCTAAATATCACTCCTGTAAAAGGAGAGCTCCTAATTACATATGGTTTGAAAATGAAAAATCAAACAATTCAACTAAATTTCAGACCCGGTTTCTCAGCTTTTGACACTTGATCTTGCAAAATTCAAAAATACGACTTAGAAAACTCCAAATTCGACCAAACCACTTGGAAAACTTAACTAAGACATAAAATAAGCTTTTCCAACAAAAACCCAGAATATTGAACTTATGCAATTCGATCTATAACACACACAAATTCGACTACAAAACTGTCCCCGATCCAACAACAATACCTAAACCTTAATCAACGCAAGATAAAACTTCTAACACATCCCTAATTATGTTTTAATGATAAAACATACTTAATTACTGAGATTTTGATAAACCCTAATCATATCCATTATTTATAGTTATAAAAAAAATTAAAAACAAAAGATGTTAAAGAAAATAGGCGATTAATCATACCAAACCTTCGCGGAATTACTACAAATCTTGATCTTGAGTTCTTGATGACAACTAATTATGGAGGCTAGGGTTTCTTTTCATTTTTTTTCTTCTGTAAAACGTTTTTGGAGGGGAGGGATGGACCGATTTTTTTTCTTTTTGTCTAATATGGGTTTACAAAAATTGGGTTGGGCTTGGGTTTGTTTGGGTTTTAATTTTTATATTTTATTTCTTAACATATAGCTTTCATATTACTTATTTATTTATTCAACTTAGGATATAATCCAAAATCTTAATAAATTTTAATTCCAATTTTTAGGGTGTTATAATACTATTCACACAATTAACACCACATTGTGGTTTTGATGTTTAGGACCAATCATGCATAGCAATAGACAACAAGATTATCAAGACACGGCACATTACATTCCCATGTATTATAGAAAGGATGGCTTGAACCCGGATGAACAAAAAGCTTTCAAGTTGTTGGAAAGGAGACTATTCCACGAAGGACGAGTAGTTGAACCCTCATTCATCAACAACACCGACATTCCCCTAGTCTTTGTGGGAATAAACTTCCAATGCCTCTTGAGCATCAATGAACAAATTTGTCTGGTGTTTGTCCTAGAGTTTTACAAGAGCATGAGGATCATTCAAAATGAAGATGGAACCATTTTGATAGCTTTTATCATCAATGAGCACGAATTCACCTTCACTCTTGAAGAGTTTGCTAGGATACTTCGTATCCCTTGTCAAGGACTATGCATGTACTCAAATGAATGGTCATTGGCCGATCTTCATGACATGGTGGATCATCACAAGGTATACTTCACACCCCTCCCGGAATCGGCTGCGGTAAGAGATACCGTCTTCATGGAAAGAGCCTCTCCATCAAGAGTCACTAGGAAGTCCAAGGTCATCTATAGAGATCTTTTTCAAATGGAGCTTTCGAAAATGTTCCCATTATACAAGAAATAGGAACTAGTGCTAAGGGAGAACATCCTTTGTTTGGTGGGAAATAAGGATCATCCCAACGCTTGCCTAAGCTACATGATCTATTGCCTTTTTACCGGGACTCATTTCAATCTTGCCTATTACATGGTCAAACGGATGGCAAGTGTGAAAAGGACGGACAAGATGGTGCTCCCTTATGCCATGCTCTTGACTCGCCTAGCCAATTTCGTCTTTGCTCTAGATCCATCTCCCTAATACGATGACCACACCTTTTGCAACAAGGTCATGGTTCCCTTGTCAGATGAGAAGACTACAAGGATTATGGTTGAAGGCAAGAAACCTCACCCACCAACGGACTCATTAGATGAAAGAAAGGGAGAAGGAAGCAACCCCATTGGCAACGTTCAACTTGACCCCCTAGCATACATTGACCAACTGCCAGACATCCCGAGCCATCACAAGAATTTCAACAAACAAAGGGGATGTTCAAATATTTTGCTAACTTCCTCATGAAGAAGAAGAAGTAGGGGTTAAGGGTTGAAGAGTAAAGAGTAGAGCCGATGGAGTAGGAGTTTGAATGGGAGGGAAGGTAAGGTCGTGGACCTTAATTTTGGAACAATTGATAAGGATTTAAAAGGTACACTTTTGAGGGGTCATTTAAGCCCTTAATCGCCCACTTTTATATTCGTTACTGCTTAATTTCGTTCTTTTTTTACTTTTTAGGTCTCTTGAAGGAAAAATGCTGGAATGATGCTTATTTGGACGAAAAGGCATGAATATGTGAAGAAAATGGCTAAAGTCAAGATCAAAACACTCAAGCTGCTGGAAGTGCACCCGACGGCGTCACAGACAAAGGGGGACACCGTCCCTCTATTTGCGACGGCTCTGGAGTGAAATTGTTATTTTGTACCTGACGGCGTCAGGCTTTAAAGAGTAGGGCGTTATGAAGATTTCTCACCCCAGACGGCCTAGATCCAGATTCAGACGGCGTCAGAAGTTGAAGCTGACGGCGTCACAACCACAACCTTAGCGTTGTTGTTTTTTAATGCAATAGGCCATCATTGTTTTTTTAATGCTTGAGTAATCTTTGTGAATATTAGTTTATAATTGCTTAGAGTAATTGTAGGCTAAAAATCCAAAGATAACCTTAGAGTTAGTTTATGAATCCTAGAGATTTTGTAGGCGATAACCTTAAGGTATTCTCAAAGAGTTAGGGAGAAAAGCATACCCTACGACCTTAGAAGACACAACGCGTTAAGAATAAGGACGTGACAATTCAACCATCAATAATAGATAACTAGGGAGTAATAGTATCTACGTAGACACATTTTTAATCATCATACGAGCACACATCAATAGACATAGACTACCCCTTAGCTTAGTTAATTAGATTAGAATAGTAGAGTAATTGGTAGAAGTACCACCCCCCAAATCCAAACCCCGAGATCGTACTTTCAATTTTCTAAAAAATATAAAAAAGATATAAAATAATCTTCCTCAACCCCAACCTTAGCGTAGTAATTTCTCACTAGCATTCTTATTCCCCTAGAGGATGATATCAATCCCGAGGCTTACCCTAATACTACACTACAACGATTAGGTTCACTGCCTAGGTGGTTGAAAAACTAGCTCGAAGAAAAGGAAGTTTCCTTTGACCCCGAACGCTCGTTGTACGCGTATCAAGTTTTTGGCGCCGCTGCCGGGGAATAGAATAGCTAGTTAGGAGTCTATCTCGTTTAGGTTTCATTGCTTGATTCCTATCAAGTAAGATTTTTATCATAGCTTCCTCATAGTCTATCCCCATTCTTCGTGAATTGTTAGTAATCCCATCACTTTTCATCATAGAAGGTGATAATCAACTACCACTCATCAACCCACCACCAAATGACCCGCCAAGAGGCCGTACTCTTGGTGAATACTCAAGGCCAAGCCACCTAGGCTATAGGAATACCATTGAGCTCCCCGATCAAGCTCAAACTACGGCCCTTCGATCCGACACCATCCGGTTGGTGCAAAACGGATGTGCATTCCATGGACTTCGTTCCGAAGATCCTAATCAGCATCTTAAGGATTTCTTTAAAATTGTCGATTCCATCGACCTTGATGCTACTACTCGCGAGACCACGCGCCTGCGTCTCTTCCAATTCTCTCTACGGGACAAGCTAGTGATTGGCTTGAGCGACTTCCCGCCGGCTCCATCTCAAGTTGGGATGATCTCACTTCTCGTTTCCTTGCCCAATTTTTCCCACCAGGGAGAACTACTAAGCTTAGGAATGAAATCTTGATGTTCCAACAACGTCAAGGTGAATCTCTCTATGAGGCATGGACCCGATGCAAGGACTTGCTCCATAAAGTCCCTCATCATGGCATTGATCTTTGGCTCCAAGTCCAAATCTTCTATGATCATGTCAACTTCTCAACTAAGCGATCCATCGACCACGGCCGGTGGTAAACTTAGTGATCTCACCGCGGAAGAATCATGAGGTATAATAGAGGACCTTGCTCTCTATGACAATGAAAGTTGGAATGACCCCCGTGAGTTGCCCAAAACCGTAAAGGTAATCTCCTTGCCTCCCATTAACTCACAAACTTCCGATCGTAGGATGCTCGAACTTGAAGATCAAATTAAATTCCTAATAATGAGCTCCTACGAAAATCCTAAGTCTTCACGCCAAGTGAACAATGTCTCTTCCTTGTGTGAGCTATGTAGTGGTCCTCATGACACTCGTACTTGCACAAGACTCCCTGAACAAGCTTCCGTTGACTACGCATCCTCGCATACCAATGGAATGGGAGGAAGATTCCCTACAACACTCGGACCTAGGACTTTCATTGATGCCCAAGAAGCATGGAAGGGCAAACCCGACTTCTATTGGGGACAAACCAAATAATTCACCTTTAACGATTTCTCATGGCCCCCTCTCACGGCTCTAGCCAACAAAACATAGAAGGGATGTTGCAACACCTAGTTACATCCCAAGATGCTCAAATAGCCAAGCTTTCGGACCTCTTTAACCAACAACAAGCCGAGATGGATAAGAAGATAGATAACCTTTTGAAAGTTATGACCAATAGTGATAGGAAGACCACCGAAAAGGTTAATACCATCTCGACTCATTCTCCCAAAGCTTCTGGTGTGAAAATTAAAGACCCAAGCAAGTTAGCCAAGCACGTTCAATTCGTCAATACCATCACCTTAGTGAGACCTAATAGGATTAATGATGAAGCGAACCATGAGACGGTACTTGAGGTTAGTGAGACTCCTAAGAATGAATCGACCGAGGAAGTAGATGAAGTAGGCGATGACTATTTCAATAAGTTTCCTACGGAAGAGGAACTCTCTCGCCACCCACACTTAGTGCGCGAGCTCCGTCACATGTACGTTAGGAAAAGCCCTAGGATCAAGTTTGGGAACCCTTGGAATCTCAACATACCATGTTGCATAGGACATCTATTTGTGGCAAAGGCCTACATTGACCGCAAGTCCCCAATAAACATCATGACTAGCACATACTATAATTGGGTGATGAAGAAGCCTATTCCAACTAGGCAAGATCCCGATAATCCTAGAGTTAGATGTAATTTCCTTGGTAGAGTTAGGGGATTGCCCGTCTATGTAGGTAGTTTCACGTATCTTACGAATTTCATAATTGTGGATGATATTAGTACGACCATAGATCCTAGCTTGTCCCACGTTATTCTAGGAAAGCCTTTCATAGAGAACACCGGGATGACTTATGATCCGTCGTTAGGAATAGTGAGATTCAAGGATGAGACCGATGACATAGCTTACCAAATGCCGTTTAAGATTGAGAAATTTTCATCATTATCCAATGATGAAAAAGAACATAAGCTATCGGTCTACTATAGGAATGAGGAGGATAAAGAGAAGGGAATAGATTATGTGATGGATAATATTTTCGGGTTCTATAAGTATTGCTTGAAACTAGGACCGGAATATAGAACTGATTGGGGAGAAGATTATTTTTTAGAAAGGTGCATAATAGGGCACTACTATAACATGGAAAACCCCAATAGAGACCATCATGAGGAAGAAGGTGACGGTAATGAAGTCACGTAGGGGCACGACTTCGAGTCTAGCTACAAGACTCATAAATAAAGAAAAGCGCTTCATGGGAGGCAACCCATGCTTAATTGTTTGCTTGTTTGTGTGTCATATATCTTTTCATTGATTGTTTATTCTCATGTTTGAATTTGTGAAAATGCTTTATTTTGTCTTTAACCTCGTCTTAATTAGATATAAAGGTCTTTTACAAAAAAAGATAAGTGTAGAGAAGATTACACATGTTTTCAAAAGAACGTGAACATGAGAATTACAATTCTTGAAAAAGATATATATGTGTGTTTGTTAGAGTCAAATGCTTGTATCGAGTCATAATGGTTGTTTTGCAGGAATTTTTCCAGATTCTAAAGATGTAATTTTTCCAGAAAAATGCAGCAGACCAGTTTCTGTCAGGATAACCTCACGGCGTCAGGATTGCTACCTGATGGCATCAGGAGGAGAAGAAACCACTTATCTAACTTTCTCTCGTTTTCTGTGCTACTTATAAATTTTTGGAATTTCCCAGGTCTTAATTTTCCATAAAATCTGTAAAAATCCATTCCACAAGCATTATATCCTAGTTTAGTAGAGTCATATATAGTTTAACCGCTGATTTTACGCGAAGGTTTCGTCTGTTTTCTTAAAGTGTGCAGGTTTTATTTATCAAGAAGAAGAAACATAAGATTGAAAGGAGTTTTCACGCATACTCTCTTCTTGGAGAAGAATTTAACCACTACTTCACAAGGATCATACTGAGCTAATCAGGGGAGTATTAGTTTCTTTCTCTTTTAATTACCTTCCATTATCATAACTTTGATACTTTCGGGGAACATTGGGGACAATGTTCAGTTTAAGTGTAGGGAGGGAGAATAAATCAAGAACTTTGAAACTATGCTTATCCTTGATTATTTGTCTTGTCCAATTTTATTTGTGTAATAAACCATGAGAAATATCGGTTAGGGTAATTTTGGCACCAAATTTAAAATTTTTTATGAAATGTAGGAGTGGGCCATTAGTCTTAATAAAGCGTATCATGGATAGGAAGTTATATGACTAGCACAAAACCCTTTACCACTCAAATTCCACCCCAAAAATGTGAGGTTCGCCCCTAGATTTGTAGGAATTAAAGCATTCATCTTTAATGCTTCGAGAGTGTACCGGTAGTATAATAGATTCTAGAACTTGTTTTGTGATGCATCCCGAGATCGCTAGTGAGACTACACTTGTGTAGTTAGGAATAACTAAATGATAAGAGGCATTAGGATAACCCTTGTTTGATACCGTATTATAATTACTTCTTCCACATCAGTTGAGTAATTCCCCCACACCCTTGCGTTGTACTCATCTTTAGAATACGATACCCCTAGTTAACCCCTCAGAGCCTATCCTTTTCGCGGTTCTCGTGATGTTTCGGTTTTCCGGAATATCAATGAAGAGCATTGTTTACAATCCACCCCCAAATGTACACCCAAATCGCCTTAGCCTACCTTGTATACACTCACTTTTAGGGCATTATTGTTATCATACTAAACCCTTAGTTCAATTATCTAGTTACTTGCATAAATTTCTAAGTCGAGTCATATCCTTTGTATACAGTTTTGGGACTCATGGGACTCATGGGTAAAGTTAAATTTTATGGAGTGACGGGAAAGAACGTTAAATTCAAATTCCCTTTATTTACCTAATAATGTACTCCAAGTGTTTTGATCTTTTCAATTCGGGTCAAATTAGTGTTAGAGTAATAAAAACTCAAGTGTAGGGATGTGCCTATAAATCCCTTATATTTTGATGTTATCGTAGAGGACGGTAGAGTAAAAGTGTATGAAAAAAAATCAAAAAAAAGAGTGTTGAAAAAAAAAAAAAAAAAATGAAAAAAAAACATACGGGCTACCATCCTACATCTATCTTTATATTTATGTTTATTTGTTTTAAAGTTATCTAGAGTTTAGAGTGTCGAGTCTTGGCTTAGCAATGTCATTCTTCTCATGCTTGTAACATAAATATTTTTGACTTGCCAACACTAAATCGCCTATCCAACCAAACCCTTTGTTTTCCTTACCGTAAGCCTAACGTTACAACCCTTTAAAAGACCTCTTAGATAGTTTTTCCTAGGTACTTACGCCACAGCGGTGGAGGTTTGATCTAGTCTCAAGCCTATGGTAATCTATGTACTAGGACCGGTTAATGAGTGTTTATCTTCCATTTCTAATTTGATATATTTCATATACACCCGAGAGATGAGAGTATCCAAATACCACTTGTGAGGTGCTAGTATGTAATTTCCATGCTTGTTATGACTTTTGCGGGGCTTATACTTGTTGTGAATTATTCTAAACCAATGCTTCATGCCTCCTAACTTATAAATTGATTGGCAAAAAGCACATTTGCTTGAGGACAAGCAAATACCAAGTGTATGGATATTTGATAAGGATTTAAAAGGTACACTTTTGAGGGGTCATTTAAGCCCTTAATCGCCCACTTTTATATCCGTTACTGCTTAATTTCGTTCATTTGCACTTTTTAGGTCTCTTGAAGGCAAAATGCCAGAATGATGCTTATTTGGACGAAAAGGCGTGAATATGTGAATAAAATGGCGAAAGTCAAGATCAAGACACTCAAGCTGCTGGAAGTGCACCCGACGGCGTCACAGACAAAAAGGGACGATGTCCCTCTATTTGCGACGGCTCAGGAGTGAAATTGCTATTCTGTACCTGACGGCGTCAGGCTTTAAAGAGTAGGGCATCATGAAGATTTCTCACCCCAGACGGCCTAGATCCAGATTCAGACGGCTTCAGAAGTTGAAGCTGACGGCGTCACAACCACAACATGACGCCGTCCCAAAGTTGACTTGGCCAAGACGAAACCCTAATGGCGGCGATCTGACGGCGTCACAATTATAAAGTGACGTCGTCGCAGTTGTAACTCTATATATAGAATTCGAATTTTCAGACTTTTAGAGAGGTAGATTTGTGGAGTAAAAACCTAAAACGATTTTGGTTTATCTTGGGCAGTATGTTGGGAATAATACAAACAGCTACTACCGATAAGCTTGTGGAAGACATCATTGAAGAATGCGATGAGATGGAAACTGATTACCACTGCTAGTACATATTATTACCACTGCTATTAGGATAATTGTTATGTATTCGTGTATAGATAAGTATAGAAAAGATATTGTGTATATTCTATATAGTTAACATTATACTTATCTTGTAAAGGACTCCTTGTGCTATAAAAGGAGGTCCTAGGTCATTGTTCTAAGTACGTATGCTTCAAGGTGTAACCCTAGCGATAAGCAAGATCACTCGTATTATTCTCAATAATATTGAAGCTTTGTGTTACATTGTTCTCACTTACATTACATCATACAATCTATATTCTGAGTATTACTAAGTATAATCCGCGGACTTATTAATATAATTCAAAGTATCACTAACACAAGGTGTGTGTTAAGATCCATCAAGTGGTATTAGAGCTTTGGTTCTAATACTTTGATTCAGAAGATGCAAGCTATAAGCTTAACCTACTCACTCAAATCAATGGAGATGGAAAACCAGTCCAACTCTGCTCCAAGGCTTCCTAAGCTCAAACTCAATGAGTTTGAGATGTGGAGGATAATGATTGAGCAATACTTTCTCATACAAGACTATGCTCTATGGAAATCATCTTAAGCGGTGATTCCTTCAAATCTCGAAGAAGACCGAGAAAGTTGGTGACAAAGAAGTTGTAACAGTTCAGACACGAGACTACCGATGAAAGAACACGGAAGAATAATGACATGAAGGCCGAAGTTTGTTACTAATGACTCTTCCTAAAGACTGTGTCATTGCTTTCAAGAAATTCAAGACAAAGAAAAGAACTTTTGAAGAGATTTGTTCGGTGTTTGGTGGCAATGATGCTACTAAGAAGACTCAAAGACATTATTGAAGAAAAGTTATGAAAACTTCTACGCTTCAAGCAATGACTCTCTTGACAAAGATCTTCACCAAACTCGTAAGATTGTCACACAATTGATCGTGTTTGGAATTGAGGTAGAAAAGGAAGACCTCAATTTGAAGTTTCTAAGAAGTTTACTGTTGAGTTTCATACTAATGTTACGATGCGGGAAAATAAACCGTAGATTGAAACTATGAAGCTCAATGATCTTTACAACAACTTCAAACTCATTGAACAAAGGTTGAAGAAGGCGGAAACTTGGTACAAGCTCTAGCACTTGGCATTAATGTCAACCTCTCATGATGGTGATGATCTCAAGATGATGATGATGATGATATTGCCTTCGCCGGTTCTACGATTTCCACTAGTAATGCTATTGTTACCACTGCAGTTCAAAGAAGAAGGTTCTTTGGTATTGGAGATCCTACCTTTATGCCTTTATCTCCACTCAAGTTAATGGCTCTATATTAACTCATGAAGACATAGAGAAAATTGATGATGATGACTTGAAAGAAATGGACATAAAGTGGCAAATAGCTCTTCTTAGCATGAGGGCTAGGAAATTCTACAAGAAGACTGGCAAGCCAATTCACATCAATGGTAATGAAACTGCAGGGTTTGTTAAAAAGAAAGTTGTAATATATTGGATTTCACATACACATCAAACCATAACACAAAGTAGGCGTACAAGAGGTTTTAGAGAGAGAAAGTTAGAGGTTTGGGAACTTTAGTGAGAGAAAGAAAAATCTTATTATGAGCTCCAACTCTCAACCTTGGAAGGTAGAGAGTATTTATAGTCTTATAATAAAACGCCATACAACGGGGTTGTGGATCGGGCATACAGATGGGTAAAGACCGTCCGTCCTCCACGGTGTTACTTAACTAAATACTACTTAACTTAAAAGAACTACGACTACGAGCTTTTAACGATTACATATACTTGAGGTGACCGACTCTTTAATACCGGAATTTCTAATTCCTAACAATCTCCCCAAGGAGGTCACCTCAAACATATACTAAAATTACATTGAATACAAACAGATATTACATTAAAATTGTTCTTGCATTCTTAATGTAGTACTTTGCTCAAGCTCGTAGTCATTGATTCTTCTCATTGCATGTTTAGGTTAATCCAAGTGGAGGTCTTTCTTGATCCACGTGATAATAATTTTGAGCCACTTTTGAGATCATCACCAACAAAATATCCGAGACATCCATTGTGGTGTTGGTATTATGTGATGTTGTGACTTTCGGACCGACATGCTCACATTCGAATCATGATATATTCTCATCGAGTAGCGGAATCTTTCGTTGATTCATGAGATTAGCGCAGTAGCGAAGCATGGAGTGAAAATATCGAGTCATTGATGCACTTATCATGATTTCTTGAGAAATGAATGTATTGTGTGAGCATGCGGCTATGGATTGACCGCTTCATTACGATCACCGCAAACGTCGGGTGTACGCATACAACAAGATTAGCAATAAAGAGCACGAAGTGTCTTTGATCACTTCGTTGAATTGAGGTACACGCCCACGGTTCCCCATTGATCAAGACAAATCTCGCCTTTGATCGAGCATAATTCCAAAGAATTTCCTTAATGAGGTTTCGCACTACTCTAGTTGTTCTCAAACCGAACGTCTCAAAGAAGACAACAGAGTGAGTGAACCAAATGAATAGAGATTCACCGATTGATGAAAAAGATTTGAAAAACAATCGTGTATTGCTTAATAGAAATTGTTTTGCAATACAACGAAGGTTTTAGTGAAAATCAATTATCAATCATAAAACACCTTTGATTTGAAATATTTGAACATGGTCGATGTGCTAAAGAAAGAGTTTTAAGCACAATGACCGGTTTTTCAAAGGTATCCGTCAATCCATAACCTGAACCAGGATTGATTCAAAAGATTGAATCGCTCCATTGTTTCTGTTCAGTTGTCACATGGTTGATCTATTGAATAGATCTCACATGCCACTGATTGGTGCTAAACCGTCAAGTTTAATTACACAAGCTAACCACTTGTGAATGGTCAACCGTAACAAACTTAAAACAGCTCAAACACTAATGCAATTAAGATCAGAGGAATATAGTGGATTCCTGGGTCGTTAAGTCCCACGGAGGATGAATTGGTGTATAAACACTTCAGATGATAGAATGATAACTAAGTATAGTGATCAGTAAGGTTTTGGGTGAAAAATTACCTAAAGAAAAGATCTACAAATTACAGCGACTTAAATGCAAATTAAAAGAGATTAAAAAGTTAAAATATATTAAATAAACGCTATCACTATTTTTACAATGATGTTTTTATGATTTTATAAAACAAAATATCTTAAATAAACTATTTTAACTAAAACGTAAACTTAAATTATCTAAAAATGTGGTCTAAAACAAAAACGTACGTTAAGTCTAAAAATTACGCGAGTGCGCAAGCAAAAACGTAAATTTTATGAAATAAAAGTCCTACAAGTGTAAAAACAATTTTTTTACCTACTATATGACAAAAGAAAATTTTAGAAAAAAGATTTATATTTTTTAGACTTTTATATTTTTTATTATGAATTAATTAAGATTTTACACTAATTAAATGTTTAAAAATATTAAAACTAATGAGAAAATCAAACTTTTTATAAAATACTTAATACTAATACGATTTATAAAAATAAAAACTTGAAAAGCTACTTAAAATAAGCTCGAAATAAGCTAACTACACTTAATAAGCTAAACTGGGTAAAATGTGTATAAGAGAGTATTTTGTGCAAACTCTAATACCAAAGACCCAAGGCGCAATGGTTACTGTGTACACTTTATATCACTCTCACAAAGGGGAGGTCTCGTGTTCGAGCCTCGCCTACCCCTTTTGCAAAAACATTTTATTTTTGGATTTTCTTTTACAAACTTATTAAGCACATTAAAATAATCACTTTTCTCAACTATCACTTTTTCTAAAAACAACTTATAAGCACGTAAATAAGCTAAGATTTTGTTACGATTGGCTTTTTGAAAATGATTAAGTACAAAGATTAAGCTAAAGTGATTTTAAGCTATTAAATAAGCAAAAGTATGATGGAAATAAGTTAAGCCACCGATTATAAGCTAGAATAAAGACCTGAACAAGCACAATAACGATAATAAGCATCGATTAAGCTATAATTAAGCACAAATTACACCGAACACAAGACACCTGTTTGGTTTCACTAGGTACCTTTAAGTCGCTTTTAAAGTACTAAGATAAGATAGAAATTAAAATGAATACTTGACTAACAAGTTGACCTAATAAGCTTTCCAAAAGCTAAATTACTTATCAGTATGGTTCATCGGTGAGCTATTAAGGAGCTTATGAAAAGCTTATAGTTCACCGATTGCTTGGTTATACTGAGAATGTGGGACAAACAAAGGCTTATTGCGCCCTATCTAATAAGCTACAAAAAGAAAGCTAAGATTGGGACATCAAGTTGGCTAGGTTGGCTACCTAAAGAACTAAGGTACATAAGCTAAAGCTCAGAATGAGCTTTTACAAGCTCATGAAATCACTATCTCATTTGTGCACGTGATGATTTTGACTATTTAAGAAAATAACTATCTTGACTTTATTGAACTTTGAACTGATTCTACTCACTGAATATGTAATATTAAGCTAGAGTGAGATTAAATTAGGCTAAGTTAATAGGTTTTAAGCTTCTGTGATGAATTTTACCTATCAAATCCTAACAGTGAGCTTATGAGGTGGGATTAAAAAGTATTTTGACTTTTGTTGTATCAAGGAATTGTTTTCTTTGCTGCAGTGAGTTATTAGGACCTAGTGAGACATGAGACAAGCAAAAGCAAAGGATTGCACAACTGTTACAGTTGAATCGAACAAATCCAAACACCCTTTCAAAGGACTGCTTTGGAGCTTTTCAAAGCTTATCACGAGACTCGCACCATGAAATTGATTACGAACTTGTATTATTAATTATTAGGACTAAGTAAACATTAAACAACAATAATAACTCCATAAACCGAGAAATACCAATTATGCTACTAAGATCTGTGAAAATGAGATTTTGTAAACTACAAATTCAAAAGAACAAAAGACTGCTTTTATAGTTTGAATGTACTTAACTATAGCTAAATAACTTAAACAAACGAAATTTAAGCTAATAAGCACTTCTAACAAGAAATGCCAAATTAGAGAAAATGCTTACAAATGGCTTTGAGGCACAAACCGAGAACTAGGACCAAATAACACCCCTATTAGCTTACCACTAAGCTACTAACCCAAGGCCATCCAAAAGCTACCCCGCTCCAAATTTTCTTGCATCTTTCACCATGATTTTTATTTTTAACTATTTATTTGGTATTTTTGATGATTTTCTCTTTTTGATTCTAAACTGAATTTTAAATTCTCTAAAAGCTTGAATAAGCTTTATAGGGAGCTTATGTGTGCTTATGAGTCCAGAATAACAACTAACAACAACATTGACAGATTTTGATAATTTGAACTTGAAAATGCATAAACTGAGATAAGAACTTGAAACTTGAAATTGATGTTAACAAAGGTTTTATTTCACATTAATAACTTGAAATACAGAGCTTAAAGCTTAAACAAACACTAGAACTTGAAATTTTATAAAAACGACATAAGCTAAATTATTATTAAAACTAGATATCTTCTCCATTCACTCTTCCTCTATCTTTATAGCCTTTTTGAACTCCCCACATGTCTCTGATCATATCCCATCAACAATCTCAGCCTTTGATTCAGTCAAACGTATCCTAGCCATCAATTTGGATTTTGGCGCCAAAAGTGAGTAAGGTTGCTTGAGGCAATTTTAGTTCAATTAAAGAACTTTGGAGTATTGTGGAGGTGTAGGGGACAAGTTGGGAAGTAGGAATGGGTTTAGGTGATTTGGAAAGCAAAAGGTGTTTGAGAGTGCTACAAGAAGGTTTATGGTGGGAAGCATTAATTGCTTGTGGGTCGTGATGATAGGAGGGGATGAGTGGAAAGGTGAATGAGGTGGAAAGGGTGAGGTGGAGGTGAAGAGGTGGAAGGCAAGTGGTAAATACCACTGGTATTGGGATTACAGGGTGAGGAGACAAGCTACGGTGGTAGCGGTTTTATTTCAAATTTAAAAGTTGGGCTTGGTTAGGTTATTTGGATTGGATTGGGCTTAGGAGTTAGTATAGGATCCGTTTGGTTTTGGTTAACAACAAGGACCAATTATGTAATTTCGCCAAAGCTAAGGACTGAACCTGCCAAAGTTTCCAAGGGTGAATTTTTGCCAAGCTTCAATAGTATAAGGACCTTAATTGATAATTTCCATTTTTTGTAAATCCAGGGACCAAAACTGTCAAGTTTGAAACTTGAGGGATCAAAAATATAAATTCTCCAAAGTTTATCATAAGGACCATTCTTGTCATTTATAAATAGTACAAGGTTATTATTTGATAGTTTTCACTTTTTAAATTAACCAAGGACTATTATTGACATTTTTCAAAGTTAAGGGACCAAAGTTGTCATTTTGTGATTTTTGAACTTTAAAGGGTTTGTTTTGACAACTTTTGAATCTCATGGACCTTAAATGATATTTTACAAGTTTTTGAATTACCAGGGACTAATTTTGACAACTTTTGTAACTTGGGGACTAAAGCGCCAATTATGCAAACTTGATCGCTTTTTCACCGATTTTGATGTTTTGCATTTAAAACATATAAAACACTTGTTTGTGATATTTTTATCATTTTGATGCGTTTCGAGTGTTTTCGGATGTTTTGGCATTCTAAATAAGATGAAAATGATGAGTTTTAGACACTCATCAATCCCCACACTAAGATATTGCTAGTCCCTAGCAATCTTTTGAGAAAAACTAATGGATTTCAATCTCTTTACCAAAATCCATTACTTCGAGTAGCCAATTGTTTCAGTTCAAGTAAGAACCTTGGCACAACGATAACCAAATGATTTTGAGCAAATCATAAGTCAGAACGGATTTGATTTGTCTTTACCGTGCCGTTTGTCGGACTAGCCAACTCTTAGATAAATTATCAATATTATCTTTGGTGAGCCGATTACCAATTATGGATTTTCAACTGCCTTTACCACAAGCCATAACCTTGCGGGCTAGCCAACTTTTCACTAGTTTAAAGATATGGTGAGTTGAACACCATACAATTTTGGGCAAATTGCAAGCCATATAAACGGATTTGAGAAATCTTTACCAAGAGCCGTTTGCTCCTGGATTAGCCAATCCTTATGTGGGTTAGACATGGTGGACTGATTACCATTTGCTGAGTAAGTGAAAAACACTTACTCAAAAAAAAAAAATTTGGCCAAAAACGCGGGAATTGGGTGGATAATTACATGATAAAATTCGTGAGAATTCCCTCCACACTTAGAAATGAATATTGCCCTCAATATTCAAAGTACCGCATGGTTATGCCGAAACATAGAACATAAAAGGAAATACTACGCCATTATTTTGTTTTTGATATATACACTTTTTTTTTTTTTTTTTTTTTTTTTAGTGATATATACAACAATGTGGGAAACTCCCCACACTAGGGTGGTAGAAAGGGGTAAGAAGACATAAACATGGGTGAAAACCCATATTGTGTGTGCTACTATTTTTGATTCCCGAGTCACTAGCTTGACTCGATCCCCGCATTCATTGGTTCATGGGAATGTTTGTAGAACCGGACAATCACGGTGGAATGTCCTCTCCAAAGTAGTGCTTTAATCGATGACCATTTACTTTAAAATTTGGACCATCGGTGAGATAACTCAATGGTGCCATAAGGATAAACCTTAGTGATAGTAAATGGACCGCACCAACGGGACTTAAGCTTTCCCGAGAAAATCTTCAATCTAGAATTGAAAAGAAGGACTCGATCACCAACGTTGAAAACGCGGTTCTTGATTTTAGAGTCATGAATCTTCTTTGTCTTTTGTTTGTAGATCAAAGAGTTCTCGTATGCTTGATCACGAAGTTCATTTAGTTCATTCATTTGAACTTTTCTCGTGATCACCTACCGTCTCAGTATATCGAAGTTTGCATGTTTTAAGGCCCAAGATGCCTTGTGCTCTAGTTCAATCGGAAGATGACATGCCTTTCCGTACACTAGCTTGTATGGAGTACACCCAATTGGTGTTTTGTAAGTTGCACGAAAGCCCAGAGCGCGCCATCCGCTTTATCCGACCGTGATGCACGATTTTCGCCATCGTCCTTTCAAGGATCCTTTTAATACCACGGTTTGAAACTTCCACCGCCCACTTGTTTGGGGTGGTATGCAGAGATAGACGGTGGGTAACACCATACTTTTGCATGACACGATCAAATTGGTCATTACAAAATGTGTACCACGATCATCGATTATAGCACGAGGAGTTCCAAACCGGCAAAAGAGATTTCAAAATTTCACAACTACTCGGGCATCATTGGTGGGTAAAGCTTTTGCTTCAACCCATTTTGACAAATAGTCAACGACCACGAGTATGTACTTGTTACCTCGAGAAGATGGAAATGGCCCCATAAAGTCAATACCCGGATGTCAAATATCTCACAAACTTGAATGGCATTTTGTGGCATTTCATTTCTTTGAGATATATTTCCATGACGTTGACAAGCGTCACTGTGTTTTGACAAAATCGTGGGCATCCTTATAGATTGTGGGCCAATAAAACCCGGAATCAAACACCTTTTGGCGGTGTAGTTTGGACTATGATGGCCCCGGTGGGTCCAAAGATGGCAAGCTTTGAGAATGTCAAGAGCTTCTTGTCCATAAACACACCGTCGGATGACTTGATCCGCACAGATTTTGAATAAGAAAGGGTCGTCCCGTAAGTAATGTTTAACATCTTTGAAGAATTTGTTCTTCCATTGGGTTGACATCCCTTTCATTAATGAAGTTACCCGCATGGTAATTTGCAAAGTCAAGAAACCATGGGGTAGAAGAGTTTCCACTTAAAAGAAACCGCATTGAGTGTCTCGAGAGGAAATGTTTCATTTATTTCCTTTTCTCGAAAACATCTTGGTGAGGGTTTTCTAATCGGAAAGATGATCGTGACTAGGTTCTCGGCTCCTTTTTATCACGTATGATGATATCAAATTCTCGGAGGAGGAGAACCCAACGGAGCAATCTCGCTTTGCATCTTGTTTTGCAAAGAGATATTTGAGAGCCGAGTGATCCGTATACACTACACATTTGGTCAAGATTAAGTATAGCCGAAACTTCTCAAATGCATACACCACGGCTAATAGCTCTTTTCCGTGGTGGTATAATGAGTTTGAGCTTCACCATAGTCTTACTTGCGTAGTGGATAGGTGAAAATGCTTAGCTCTCACGCTGCCCTAAGACTGCACCGATAGCAAAATCACTTGCATCGCACATGAGTTCAAAAGGCAAGTCCCAGTCGGGAGCAACGAGAATGGGTGCTTCAGTGAGCTTTTTCTTCAATGTTTCAAAAGCTATGATGCACTCGGGTGAGAAGATAAAAGGAGCATCCTTTTCAAGAAGATGGGTCATAGGCCGGGCGATTTTTGAGAAATCTTGTATAAATCTACGATAGAAACCGGCATGACCTAAAAAACTCCTAATACCTTTGACGGTAGTAGGATGAGGTAATTTAGCAATAACATCGACTTTTGCTCTATCTACCTCAATCCCGTTCTTTGAAATTTTATGGCCAAGGACTATGCCTTCTTTGACCATAAAGTGGCTTTTCTCCCAGTTTAGACAAAGATTGGTGTCTTCACACCGTTTAAGCATTTTATCTAGATGGAGAGACATGTTTGAAACGAATCCCCAATGACCGAGAAGTCATCCATAAACACCTCCATTGTTTCCGATCATATCGTGGAAAATGGCCATCATACATCGTTGGAACGTGCTGTGAGCATTACATAGGCCAAAAGGCATACGTCTATAGGCAAAAGTTCCGTATGGGCAGGTGAATGTGGTTTTATCTTGATCCTTTGGATCAATGGGGATCTGAAAGTACCCCGAGAAACCATCAAGGAAACAATAATATTCGTTCCCTGCTAATCTCTCAAGCATCTGGTCCATGAAGGGTAGAGGAAAATGGTCTTTACGGGTAGCGTCATTCAACTTACGATAGTCAATGCAAACACGCCATCCCGTAACCAATCGAGTTGGAATTAACTCGTTATCTTCATTTGTGACAACAGTTATGCCACCCTTCTTAGGAACACAATGAATTGGGCTAACCCAAGGACTATCTGAGATCGGGTAAATCAATCCTGCATCAAGAAGTTTGATAACCTCTTGTTTAATAACATCATGGATTTTTGGATTCACTCGTCTCTGATGTTGAACTGCTGGTTTAAAGTCATCCTCCATCAAGATTTTATGAGTACAAAACTCAGGGTTGATACCTTTGATGTCGGAGAGTTTCCAAGCAATTGCTTGCTTGTGTGACTTCAAGATTTTTATGAGAGCAGCTTTTTCATCTTTACTCAAATCTCGAGCAATAATGACTGGTAATTTATCATCACCTTCAAGAAATGCATACTCGAGATGAGGTGGTAAGTCCTTAAGCTCAACCTCAGGAAATTCTTCAGTTTTCTCAACTAATTTGATTTCCTTGTTATGAAGTTCGACGGGAGGAAGTGGAGGAGAAATGTCATGATTTAACAACTTCTCAAGAAGAAAATCTCCCTCCAGATTAATCTCATTTTGATTAATCTCATCAGGAATTGAATCACTAGTGTGAGGGGCTGATGATGGATCATCATTAAGCAACTTCTCAATGAGAAGTATGTCCCCCTCAATGTCAATTGGAGCGTGATCAATTTCCCATGGAATGTAATCACTAGCCAAGTATGCTTCAATCTCTTCCAAGATGAAGTTGCTTCCTCAAACGGAGTGAGAGAAGGAGTAGAATTGGCTATGATAGGATGGGAAGATGGTGGTATCCCACTCACAAAATTATGAGAATAACCAAGAACTTCTTGAGAGTACTCTTCAAGCAACATCAATGATATCTATTCGGTTAACCAATTCGTAATCATAATTTGCGGAGTACCTCAAGTCCGATCAAGGTTAAAAGTAACGACTTCATTACCAACACGCAATGTGATTTCTTGCTCAAATACATCAATGAGAGCACGCCCGTTCTCGTGAATCCTCGACCAACAATGAGAGGAACCCGATGATCGGCATCAAAATCAACAACCACGAAGTCACCGAAATGGAACTTTCCTACTACAAATACGCCCTCGCAATGCCAAGAGGACGGATATTGTACGATCCGCAAGCTCGAGAGTCATGCATGTAGGAGTAAGTTCCTAAGAGAAAGTTTCTTCCATATCGAATAAGGCATCGATTGATGCTTGCACCAAGATCCGCTAGGGCAAAGCATTCAACCATTCCCGAAATACACAAGGTAAGAGAAATTTTCCGGGATCTCCAAGCTTTTCGAAGCTTCTTCGGGATAACCGCAGAGCGCTCTCGTTAAGAGGAGTTTTAGCCATTTCAAACAACTTTTCCTTGTTGCTTAACATGTGTTTGAGAGTCGATGCGAACTTGGGCATCAAGATGATAGCATCCATGAAGCTTATGTCAAAATGTAATTCTTGGAAAATTTGGAAAAATTTATCCATTTGATGACTAGCTTTTTCACGAGCTTTTGCTCATTCAAACGTGATGGATAAGGAATAGAAGATTTGGATTTGGTATTTTCAACGGGAGCTGTGTGGTTCAAAACAACTCTGGATTAGACTTGGGTTTCGGACAACTTGAGGTGGACTACAGAAGGTAGGACGTGTGGTACTTCCATTATCAATAGGAAGTTCCTTGTCCTTTGTCGCCTTGGTAACTTGACTCATTTCTCCTAGTGGAGGAGGCATTGGAGTCGAGGTCCATTGTGTGTCCTAGGTTCACTTTCCACTACCTTCGGGAGAAGAAGAAGAAGAGGTAGTAGGAATAGCGGGTCCATTGTATGAAACACCACTTCGGTTGTGATCGCTTTAGCATCGCCCCTCGGGTTAGCGATCGTGTTGCTCGGAAGTTTTCCCGAGCCCGAGGGTTGATCATTTAAAGACTTTTGAGATCGCCGATCCGACCGACCAACAACCTGCTCATCTCATCTTGGGATTTCATGAATTGTTTCAACAACTCATCGATGATGGTCCATTGGAACAATGGCGGAGGTGGATTAGGAGGAAATTTTGAGGTCGGATATTTTGATTATGACCTTGTTGTTGAAAATTCCTTGATTAGGATTCACATTCCCCCGAAATTGATTCCACGATTGAAATTGTTTTGATGAAGGTTCCTTGTTGTTGGAAACCTTGATTGGGTCCAGATAGAAATTACCTTGGTTTTGATAACCTTGGTTCATTCTAGGTTCATTCGATTCGGTTAGATTCGTTAAAACCGGTGGTGCTCGATAAGTATTAGCACGGTATCTTGGTTCATTCGAGGACGGTATTGATTACCTCCTTGATTTGAAGTACCGCTATAGCATTTGCTTCAAACGGACTACCATCGGTGGCGACAGTTGTAGTATGCATGAGGACCACCACAAGTAACACAAACTTCAACTTTCTTCACTTCACCATGTGATGGTGTTTGAGTGAAGGTGACTTTCTTTGGTTAGCAAGAACCAAAGCTCGAACAATATCTCGTGAGTTTATCAATCTTAGCATCGTGCTAGATGTACTCACCGGAGATGAAGTAGAAGGTCCAAGATTAGATCGAGTTCGATATGTCTTTTGCGGAAAGGACGGACCGGGACTTGTTTTCAATGATTTGTAAGGCTTCTTTGGTGGTTTTGCTAAGGAAATTACCTCGCGGAGGCATTCAAAGAGTCTTAGTCACTTGTCTCAAACCATTATAGAAAGTATCCATTTGCATTAACTCGGTAAAACCATGATGTGGACACTTTATGAGCAATTCTTTGTAACGATCCCATGCCTCCCGAATGATTCATCAAATCTCGAGAAAATTTCATTATCTCATTCTTAAGACTTGTAGTTCGGGATGGAGGATAGAATTCGTTAACAAATTTGGTGACTAAATCTTCCCATGTCTCAATAGAACGAGGGGTTGTTTCTCAAGCCAATTCCGGCTTGTCCTCTAGAGAAAATGGGAAATGGAAGAAGCTTGATAGCTTCTTGTGGGACATTCTTGTACTTGATGGTAGATGCAATCTTGTTAAACCATCGAATGTGTGCATGAGGATCATCCCGCCAAAACCATAAAATTGGCTTTGGGTTACGATTAAGTAACCCGGTTTTGAGCTCAAAGTGTCGCCCACGATGGTCGGACAACAATGGCATCTCCGTAACCCTCGATGGGTGCTTGGAGAAGCTCATTCATGGGTTTGTCTTCGCCATTTCGACGGTGGTGGTGGTGGTAGACGCCTCATCACGGTGAAGGAGCCGAACGCCCTCACGCTCACGAGGAATGTTTCCAAGTTCGTAAAGTGGACTTGTAGAACTCGAAGAACGAAAAGCATGCACTAAGTATAAAAATCAATTTTCAAAACAAATGAGGCAAAACACAAGTGAACTTAACCAATAATCACAAATGAAATGGCTTCTTTGAAAAAGGTACACCAAATCACAAGTGACACAAAGGCAAGTTTTAAATCGATGTTCGGGAACTTATTATGGTCGCACCCCAGCTAGGTAGTGCAACGCCTTGATTTGCGGTGGTTGATTTTATGTATAAAGTACCACCGAAAAGACGAGGTATGATTTGTGCAAAGGGTTTAAAACTTTTGAAAATATTTTTGGTATCGTCTCGTTTAACCAAATCGTATTGCTTTAAGAATCACCTTAAAAACAATACAAGATAGAAAACGCTACGATTGTTTTGTTGTTTTATATTTTTTGGTGTTTTAACACTTTAGGAAAAGTGTTAATGAACTTTTGATTTATATTTAACTTTACGTAAAACTTTTACAAACCGTGGTATATGTGCAAGTACGGGTCTCGAAAATGCTAGAACACGCTACAACCCGGCAATAAGCGCCAAAATTTTGATTGGTGCTAAACCGTCAAGTTTAATTACACAAGCTAACCACTTGTGAATGGTCAACCGTAACAAACTTAAAACAGCTCAAACACTAATGCAATTAAGATCAGAGGAATATAGTGGATTCCTGGGTCGTTAAGTCCCACGGAGGATGAATTGGTGTATAAACACTTCAGATGATAGAATGATCACTAAGGATAGTGATCAGTAAGGTTTTGGGTGAAAAATTACCTAAAGAAAAGATCTACAAATTACAGCGACTTAAATGCAAATTAAAAGAGATTAAAAAGTTAAAATATATTAAATAAACGCTATCACTATTTTTACAATGATGTTTTTATGATTTTATAAAACAAAATATCTTAAATAAACTATTTTAACTAAAACGTAAACTTAAATTATCTAAAAATGTGGTCTAAAACAAAACGACGTTAAGTCTAAAAATTACGCGAGTGCAAGCAAGCAAAACGTAAATTTTATGAAATAAAAGTCCTACAAGTGTAAAACAATTTTTTACGTACTATATGACAAAAGAAAATTTTAGAAAAAGATTTATATTTTTAGACTTTTATATTTTTATTATGAATTAATTAAGATTTTACACTAATTAAATGTTTAAAAATATTAAAACTAATGAGAAAAATCAAACTTTTTATAAAATACTTAATACTAATACTGATTTATAAAAAAATAAAAACTTGAAAAAGCTACTTAAAATAAGCTCAAATAAGCTAACTACACTTAATAAGCTAAACTGGGTAAAATGTGTATAAGAGAGTATTTTGTGCAAACTCTAACAGACAAAGACCCAAGGGCGCAATGGTTACAGGTACACTTTATATCACTCTCACAAAGGGGGAGGTCTCAGGTTCGAGCCTGCCTACCCCCTTTTTGCAAAAACATTTTATTTTTGGATTTTCTTTTTACAAACTTATTAAGCACATTAAAATAATCACTTTTCTCAACTATCACTTTTTCTAAAAAACAACTTATAAGCACAGAAATAAGCTAAGATTTTGTTACAGTTGGCTTTTTGAAAATGATTAAGTACAAAGATTAAGCTAAAGTGATTTTTAAGCTATTAAATAAGCAAAAGTATGATGGAAATAAGTTAAGCCACTGATTATAAGCTAGAATAAAGACTGAACAAGCACAATAACTGATAATAAGCACTGATTAAGCTATAATTAAGCACAAATTACACCGAACACAAGACACTGCTTGGTTTCACTAGGTACCTTTAAGTCGCTTTTAAAGTACTAAGATAAGCTAGAAATTAAAATGAATACTGGACTAACAAGTTGACCTAATAAGCTTTCCAAAAGCTAAATTACTTATCGTATGGTTCACCGGTGAGCTATTAAGGAGCTTATGAAAAGCTTATAGTTCACCGATTGCTTGGTTATACGTAATGTGGGACAAACAAAGGCTTATTGCAATTCTATCTAATAAGCTAGAAAATAGAAAGCTAAGATTGGGACATCAAGTTGGCTAGGTTGGCTACCTAAAGAACTAAGGTACATAAGCTAAAGTTCAGAATGAGCTTTTACAAGCTCATGAAATCACTATCTCACCTGTGCATGTGATGATTTTGATTATTTAAGAAAATAACTATGTTGACTTTATTGAACTTTGAACTGATTCTACTCACTGAATATGTTATATTAAGCTAGAGTGAGATTAAATTAGGCTAAGTTAATAGGTTTTAAGCTTCTCTGATGAATTTTACCTATCAAATCCTAACAGTGAGCTTATGTAGTGAGTTATTAGGACCTAGTGAGACATGAGACAAGCAAAAGCAAAGGATTGCACAACCTGTTACACAGTGAACTGAACAAATCCAAACACCCTTTCAAAGGACTGTTTTGGAGCTTTTCAAAGCTTATCACTGCACTCGCACCATGAAATTGATTACGTAACTTGTATTATTAATTATTAGGACTAAGTAAACATTAAACAACAATAATAACTCCATAAACCGAGAAATACCAATTATGCTACTAAGACTGTGAAAATGAGATTTTGTAAACTACAAATTCAAAAGAACAAAAGATCGCTTTTATAGTTTGAATGTACTTAACTATAGCTAAATAACTTAAACAAACGAAATTTAAGCTAATAAGCACTTCTAACAAGAAATGCCAAATTAGAGAAAATGCTTACAAATGGCTTTGAGGCACAAACCGAGAACTAGGACCAAATAACACCCCTATTAGCTTACCACTAAGCTACTAACCCAAGGCCATCCAAAAGCTACCCCGCGCCCAAATTTTCTTGCATCTTTCACCATGATTTTTATTTTTAACTATTTATTTGGTATTTTTGATGATTTTCTTTTGATTCTAAATCTGATTTTAAATTCTCTAAAAGCTTGAATAAGCTTTATAGGAGCTTATGTGTGCTTATGAGTCCAGAATAACAACTAACAACAACATTGACAGATTTTGATAATTTGAACTTGAAAATGCATAAACTGAGATAAGAACTTGAAACTTGAAATTGATGTTAACAAAGGTTTTATTTCACATTAATAACTTGAAATACAGAGCTTAAAGCTTAAACAAACACTAGAACTTGAAATTTTATAAAAACGACATAAGCTAAATTATTATTAAAACTAAATATCTTCTCCATTCACTCTTCCTCTATCTTTATAGCCTTTTTGAACTCCCCACATGTCTCTGATCATATCCCATCAACAATCTCAGCCTTTGATTCAGTCAAACGTATCCTAGCCATCAATTTGGATTTTGGCGCCAAAAGTGAGTAAGGTTGCTTGAGGCAATTTTAGTTCAATTAAAGAACTTTGGAGTATTGTGGAGGTGTAGGGGACAAGTTGGGAAGTAGGAATGGGTTTAGGGTGATTTGGAAAGCAAAAAGCAGGTTTGAGAGTGCTACAGTAAAGGTTTATGGTGGGGAAGCATTAACTGCTTGTGGGCTGTGATGATAGGAGGGGGGATGAGCTGGAAAGGTGAATGAGGTGGAAAGGGTGAGGTGGAGGTGAAGAGGTGGAAGGCAAGTGGTAAATACCACTGGTATTGGGATTACAGGGGTGAGGGAGACAAGCTACAGTGGTAGCGGTTTTATTTCAAATTTAAAAGTTGGGCCGGGTTAGGTTATTTGGACTGGATTTGGGCTTAGGAGTTAGTATAGGATCCGTTTGGTTTTGGTTAACAACAAGGACCAATTATGTAATTTCTGCAAAGCTAAGGACTGAACCTGCCAAAGTTTCCAAGGGTGAATTTTTGCCAAGCTTCAATAGTATAAGGACCTTAATTGATAATTTCCATTTTTTGTAAATCCAGGGACCAAAACTGTCAAGTTTGAAACTTGAGGGATCAAAAATATAAATTCTCCAAAGTTTATCATAAGGACCATTCTTGTCATTTATAAATAGTACAAGGTTATTATTTGATAGTTTTCACTTTTTAAATTAACCAAGGACTATTATTGACATTTTCAAAGTTAAGGGACCAAAGTTGTCATTTTGTGATTTTTGAACTTTAAAGGGTTTGTTTTGACAACTTTTGAATCTCATGGACCTTAAATGATATTTTACAAGTTTTTGAATTACCAGGACTAATTTTGACAACTTTTGTAACTTGGGGACTAAAGCGCCAATTATGCAAACTTGATACGTTTTCACCGATTTTGATGTTTTGCATTTAAAACATATAAAACACTTGTTTGTGATATTTTATCATTTTGATGCGTTTCGAGTGTTTTCGGATGTTTTGGCATTCTAAACAAGATGAAAATGATGAGTTTTAGACACTCATCACCACCTACCAGAGCTTGTTTGATGTTGGCTCCGAAGGCTTTCCATCTTCATTGTGAATATTTTTACATATCACTCGGATTTTCCGCAATACCACAAGGATAATGCATAGGACTCAAGGTATAATCTCTCTTCCACATTGTGTGAAAGAGAGTCTTCATTGAATGTGTCCTAATGAGATTTATGGATGATCTCGTGGCTCTAGACTCAATTTGTGCATATTTGGATCCTCAGATCGGAGACTAGGGAGAGGGTCTCCTTCTTCAATATCAACAATCTCTAAGAGAAAGTCTTGTCTTCAATACCGATGTTACCTTGGTAACCATCGTAGCAAATGAATTGAACCCGGTTTACGCCTAATGTTGAATAATCGAGGCTATTTGTTTTCACTCTTTTCTCATTCAATTCTTTTCATTCTTCAACCCTTCAAGCTTACCGAGACTTCATAGCTAGAACCTTGTTGGGTTTATTCCAAGACTAGCTCGCCTTAGTCCGCACTCTTCCCATATCTCATTTTTCTCCTTTTTCAATATACCTAAGGACTTCTACACTATCTAGTGGATTATCCTCGTAGATCCCTCCGGTTCGCGGATCATGGGAACAAATACCTAACTTTATCATCCTTATATCACCATACATAAAGTAAAGTTGGTCGGTCTATTTGGTATTGTTCATCCGCCATTGGAACCAATTGAAAACCATTTGAAAATCAATCCGATACTTGTGATATATTATCAAAGCATTTTGTACCTGAATTGTTTTGATATTTTTTAGAACAAGAGCTCCCCCTCAACATGTGCATAAAGTGTTTGAAATCGTTTTGCACACGGAGGCAAGAGAAAGAATTAACTTCTTTAATTACCATTTTCTAAAAGATATCAACATTCAACATCACTTCCCTGATCAAAGCATGTAGATATAGCATATAAGGGAAGAATGAGGTTTTCATAAACTTGCTCCCCCTCAATATGTGCCTTGAGGTTTGAAAGAGTTTTGCACATACAAGAGGGAACCTGCACATTCATAAAAATTGATCACATTTCAGATCTTTGTGGTTTAAGATAGATGCTCCCCCTCAACATGTGCATGGAAAATTTGAAATCGTTTGGCACATGTGGGAAGGAGAGCATGTACATCCTTATAAAACCATTTATCAATTATCGTTTAAACCAATTTAAATCACAAATTCTCCCCGATCACAATTATCAAATCATTTGAGATTTGTGATTTACGAGATTTAAATTGATTTTGAAAGCTTTTAAGGAGAATTGTGACTTGATTATGAAAACGTTTTAAGCGATAAGGATCGGATTGTGAAACTTTAGACTCCATTGAATTAAACATGCATGATTATCTTTTAAAACAATTGAATGACAAATAACCTTTTAATTTAATTGAAATCATTCTCCCCCTCAATCAATGACATAGGTTGTTGATTGAGAGATAGATATTTTGACAAATAAGTCCAGATGATTATCAAAAATAGAGTCCGAGTTATTTTTCAAAACAACTAGTTTTCATTAGATAGTAAGGATTAGTTAAAAGAATCAGAGCAAGAAATATGAAAATATCTAAAGCATGGCTCTGTTCTATCTTTGAAAAGCGGGTTACTGCCTGAAATGACAATAAACCATTGTTTCTCTTTCTCCCAATTTTTTTTAAACATTCGAACAGCATCTAAAGACCCGTGTCATTCTTTGAATGACAACACAAAATCCGTAGATGATATCGAACAAGGAAAAACATGATAAAAAACAATATTTTTTGAAATATTTCAAGATTTTCTAATTTTTATGGATTTTTGAAAGTTTTATATTTTTCTATTTGATTTTTTTTAAGGTTTTATAATTTTGTATTTTGTTTTTCGAATAGATATATACAAGAGATAGATGAAGGAAACCTTTTACTCCTCTTCTTCCTCTTGAAGACGTTTGAGTGTTTCTGGTTGAAGGCTTTTAAGACCCAGTCGTGGAAGAATAAACTCAAAACGTTCTCTAGGAAGAGCTTTGGTGAAGATGTCTCGCTAACCGGTATTCGGTCCTCACAAAGTAAAGTTCCACCACACCGCTTTTCAACTTGCTCCCGATGAAATGATGTCGAATGTCGATGTGTTTTGCTCTTGAGTGTTGTATGTTGTTGCATGAGAGAGCAATAGCACTTTTATTATCACAAGACAGAGGGATTTTATTGAATTCAAAGCCATAGTCGATAATTGAGATCTCATCCATAGGATTTGAGCCCAACAAGATGACATGGCTATGTATTCCGCCTCGTAGAGGAAAGCAAGTACTCATTTGCTTCTTTGAAGACCACTCACAAGCTTATCACCCAAAATCGAGCACCTCGCACGTACTTGACGAGTATCTTGACATCCTACATGATCGGCATCGCATAGGTCGTTAGTGACATACCGGTGTCCTTGGTACCAAAGTCCCATATTGATGGTTCCTTGGAGATACCGAAGACCCGCTTAACCGCTTCAAGGTGCTTTTAGTAGGCTTAGCCGGTATCTAGCACACATGCAAACAATGAACAAGATGTCCGGTCTACTAGTCGTGAGGTACGCTGTGATCCAATCATACTACGATATTTCGCTTGGTCTATCATGATCCCGAGTGGTCCTCATCTAGTTTGGTACGCTCAATCATGGGAGTGTCAACAGGTCACTTAAATCAAATCCAAATTTCTTTAAAATCTCATTTGCATATTTAGATTGATTTATGAAAATGCCTCCGGACTTTGTGAAATTTGTAGTCCTAAGAAAATGACATTTGTCCCATCATTGACATTTGAAATTTAGAACCCATTTCATTTGAAAACGGTCACACTCATTGGGGTCACGAGGCAAATATGATATCATCAACATAAATTTGAACATGAATTAAATGTTTGCTCGACTTCACGGTGAACAATGTTGGATCAACTCCTTTGCTAAATCCGTAGATAGAAGAAACTTTGATAGCGTATCATACCATGCCCTTGGAGCTTGCTTTAAACCGTAAAGAGCCTTCTTCAAACGATAAACGTAAGTAGGATGCTCTTGATTCACAAATCCTTCCGGTTGGTCGACGAGACGACTTCTTTAAGATCTCCGCTCGTAAATGTCGTCTTTACATCCATCCGATAGACTACCATGTTCTTACTAGCAAAGATTAGCCAAAATATTTCGATTGCCTCGATTCGAGCAATCGAGCAAAAGATTCTTCAAAGTCAATATCCTCCTCTTGACGGTATCCTTTAGCAACTAATCGAGCCTTGTTCTTCAACACATCACCATGCTCATCAAGTTTCACTTTGAAGATCCATTTTAGAGCAATAATCATAGCACAATCTAGAGCAGGTACTAACTCCCATACATCAAGTCGATCAAACTCATGAATTTCTTCTTGCATGGCATTGAACCAACTGTCTTCATTCATGACAGTTTTAACATCTTTTGGTTCGATCTTAGAGAGTACGGAGTTGAAGAAGCACCATAAGGCATCGGTTGCAAGTTGTTTCCGTGTTGATACTGGACGAGAGGATTTCCAATGATGTTGTCTAATGGATGATCGTGAGTCCATTTTCTAAGGTGTTCATGTGGCGCTTGTTGAGGATCGTGGTAGCAGAGTCGATGTCTCCGAAGAAGATGGTTCGATGATGATTCAAGAGCAAATATGTTTTCAAATGGAGCATCTTCGAGGAGTAGCAAAGGGATTAACTTCATCATTGATGCCAAAATAGTTCCATGATGTACATTCAAGATCGATGATTTGTTGATGAGATCGAGTTATCGCAGCAGTGCTTCTTGACTTAATGATATTGAGACCCAAGGATTGACTTCATTCTCGTGGATATGAACGACCTCTGTTGTGGGAATTGACAGCTCAATAACACTTGGCTCATAGAGTTCATCAAACATAGGATCAAACAATTTCTTTAAATCATCTTGGATGGAGGTACATATGGAGTTCTTTGGAGAAGAATTTGGTACAAGGATGAACCAATGGGACTGTTTTGAAGTGCGGGTCCTGAACTGGATTGTCCAGGAGCCATTTGACCGGTCAGCTCATCAAACGTGACGTGAATTGTTTCCATAACATTTCGGGTTCTCTTGTTGTAGATTCGGTATCCTTTTCTGTTTGGTGCATAACCTACAAAATCTCCAATGTCTGCTTTAGCTCTAAGTTTGCCTAAATCTTGGCCCTCATTAGTTGGATAACACAATGCACCGAACACACAAAGGAATGAAAGATTAGGTTTTCTATTGTGGACAAGTTATTATGGAGTTTTTCCATGAGCAGTGTGAATCAGGGATCTCTTTTGGGTGTAGCATGCAGTGGCGATGGCTTCACCCCAGAGAAACATTGGAACTTTTGAGTAAATCAGCATTGTCCTTGTGGCTTCCACAAGAGTTCGATTTCGTCTTTCAACTACACCGCTCGCTGAGGAGTTCGAGGAACACTTCTTTGATGACCGATTCCAATACTTTCATAAAACTCACTAAGTTGTTTGTTAACAAACTCGGCCCATTGTCTGCTCGGATGATTCGACCTTTTGTTAAGACGAACTCGCACTGTTTGATGAGTTTGATGATGATATCCGAGTTTCATCCTTTGTCTTTAAGAACTTTACCGGTGAATCTAGAGAAATCATCAACCACAACTAACACATATTTCTTCCCAAAGATATTCTCAGACTCTCATGGGTCCACATAAATCCATGTGAATTGTATAAAGAACTTCGTGATGCACTTAGTAGGTTTGGGTTTATGGGCATACTTCTTGCTTTTTCCCAATTGGCATCCGAACAAAGATTATCCTTTTCATACTTAAGTCTAGGTAAACCTACAACTAAGTCCTTTTCGAGAGATCATTGATGGTGCCAAGTTCAAGTGATTGAGACGACAATGCCATAACCATGACTTTGTTTTAGAAGCCTTTGACAACAAGCAAATTGGAGAATACTTCATCATATCTTCGATAGAGATGGTGTATAGATTTGAACCACGTGAACCTCTTAAAAGTTCCTTACCATCAAGTTCTCTAACGAAACAAGTATGTTTTCAAGGCTACTTCTAGATCGTAATCGCAGAATTGACCAACAGAGAACAAAGTTATGACCAAGACCTTCGCATAATATACGGAGATAATACTTTTACCAACAACATAATCTCCATAACCCATAATTGCATCGAAATGATCATTCCGAATCTAATCGTCCCAATGAATTTGCTCACGGTTCATGAGCAACGACCGTCGCCAATATATGCTTGGAACAGATCGAGTCCAGTACCACGTAACGATTTGAACGATCCGCAGGTTGAACACGCACAAGAATGGATAATCGGATAATTGGGATCCCCATGCAAGAATGGGTTCCATTTGGTTAGTAATGATGATTGGAACACCCACATCGAAATAGAAACATTCATCTCGTAAATTGAATCAATGGAGTTATTATGAATAGATGCATTACTAGTGTCCGATTTGCCCTATTTA